>CM066173.1:9085000-9427500 GCA_033629205.1 Lithocarpus polystachyus
AGCTCACTCAAGCTCGGGTATTCTCTCACTGTGACTGTGTTTGTCACTTGTCCAACCAGTTAAGAACCTGTAAGGTTCAAGAAAGAATGTACATTATAATTTGTTTGACCTCTTCATGAACAAGAGATTCTAAAAAAAGATGGTTACAAAACATTGGTTACTTCTAGGTGTGTTTCCCAATTGATCTTATTCTCTTAAATCAGTCCATATTTTTGAAACAACATGATATTAGTTGGGTCATACTTGGGTCTAATTGAGTACCTAGTTAAGACCCAATTAATATTTATGTTAATGGAGTTTAATTGGTTCAATACTCATTTGAACCAATTAATAATTGGGTAGGTTTGGATTGATAAATTAGTTTGGATTGATTTTGCTACCCTAACTAGGACACAAGATAAATAATGCTTTGAAATTTACATGAAGAGAATTAACAATTTAAGGAAGTATATGTTTCAAAACTATAGGTTTGTTTTTGTTGAAGTTTGATCAATGTAGACAGAACCTCGATCGGTTTATAGAGTCGCTCAACAAAATTTATGGAGATTAAGAAATTAAGATATCCTATTAATACATTAATTAACAACTGTTTCTAGTGTTTTCCATATATAAGCCACCATCAGCAGCAGCAGAGGTTAGCAAAGGCAACAACGCTATTATTAAGTTTAAATATCTCCGATGATGGTGTAGATCGGGAGTCTATAAGAATGGCTTGCTCAATCAAATACTTTCAATTAAAGCAAAAAAATAAATAAAGAAACACTATTTTTAAGTTTAAATATAAAACAATTTGCTGATATAAACAATCCAACTTTCACTACAACAAAGTTGGTTTTTTTTTTTTTAGGGTCAAAACCCTTTAAAAAGGTATTAAAAGCCCTCAAAATATATTATTTTGAGGGTTTAACTGACTCTTGATGACCTTTGAAACAAATACCCTCGAAGCGGAAATTTCTACGATCTTCTTGACCCTTGAAATTGAAATTTCAACAGCTTACATGACCCTCAAAACAAATGTTTTATCTTTGTCAAAGATTGGCAACCTTTGAAAATTGAAAAAGGATAAAAGAATAATAACCTTTTTTTGAGGATCTTCCAACCCTCAAAATAAGGTTTTTCTCTTAAAAAAAAATATTAAATAAAAACTCATAGCCATGCACATAAACTTTAAAGAACCACATATTAAAAAATATATATTATACCAAAACATAAATATCAAAACAAAATTCAATTAGCTTTCCAAGTTACTAAATTCTTCTTTTATGTAGACATTCTTCATTTACTAAATTCAATCAACTACTCTTTTAACCGAATAAAAAAAAACTGTGCAAATACAATGGATAATTAGAGCTAATTTTTTTTATCAGTAATTTGAACTAAAAATATAGAAGTCCACCTTTCGAAACTCGTGCCCATATCAACATGCTTAGCAGGCAGGTGTTTTAAAGAACCATCACTTTCCCTATTAAACTGCCAAAAAAAATCAAAATCAAACAAGAGTAAATAATAAATCAAATTTATTCTTAGGCCATATAGAAGAAGAAGAAGAAGAAGAAGAAGAAGAAGAATATACATAAATACAGTAAGGAGTCTTTTGAAGAAGTACACAAATTATATCAGGAATGCTAAATGGAAATCCACAAGACATGAAACCTTTGTAGTGTAAGCAGGAAAAAGATGTACATTGCACTAAGTGGGTATTGAATTTGAACCCATGATGCACCTCATAATGCAAAGGCAATACTTTAACAACCAAAATCCCCAAAGGTGCACCTCAGTCTCTTTTGTAGTTCTGTAAGTTGAACTTGCAATAGCCTTAATCAATTACCCAATTCCTGCCCATTGTGATTTAACCAAAAAACAATTCATTGACATAATAAATAATCTCAAACCATGATGGTCTTACTTCAAGGCTCTCCATTTCTTGTTCCAGTGAAATAAAAATATCACTTAGTTGTAATGCATCCAAATTCAACAGAACAAGTAGACAAAAAGAATTACAAGTTTTAAATAAATAAAAAATTTACAATTCAAATTTTCTATTGTATTTGGTATTATTGCTCCAGTTATGGGCTGCACACACAAGCTATCTTTTTCTCACTCTAGCATTGCCCTTTGTTACATTGAGAACAAAATGACAAGAAACACTAAACACAAAGAAAGGAAACATACCTTCTCAAGGTTTGCTGCAGAATTTGCTACATGCCTTCATCAAGATCATCACTAACTTCACATTGTCTCAAGGTTCTACTGGCATCAACAACATCTTCTTCGTAGGATTCTCTAAGACAATATGTCATCCTATAAACATCCCATTGAGTGGCCATTCCTTTTCTTGTTCTTACTAATTGAATTTTTAGTACATCAAATCAAAAACAATATTGAGGATACTGTGGAAATAGAATTCAGCTAATTATAAGATATATAGAATTCATCTTTAAAAAAGTTCGGCCAAGCAGATTTACCTGGCACTGTTCTTAGTTGTGAGTTGTGCCACTGCAAAGAAATTAGAGAAAGGAAATCCATAATCATATCCAAAAAAATGATTGCAAGCTTTAGTATGTATGGAAGAAGTTTCAAGGATCACTAAAATTTGCACTTCTTGCAAGCAAAAAGAACAAGGAGGGTATTTTCATTTCCATAAAAGTTGTTTGTTGCACCCACAAAAGGGCAAAAAGACATGATAAAAAAAGATTATCGAGAGAGAGAGAGAGAGAGAGAGAGAGAGAGAGAGAGAGAACAACCTCATATTTCAGGGGTTCAAATGGCTTAACCTAATTTTATATTCCATCTAGCCACAGCAAAAATTTCTAATAAAATAGAAAATTTTTTGGTAAGTCCACAATAGAACTTTGAAAAAAAATACATTTATGCCGTCCCAGTCTAACCACATGCTCCTAAGTACTTTGACCTTATCAAGAGACTCATTATCACTGCAGAACTCCTCCAAATTCCAATAATTTTTATTCACACAGATTGAAAGTAAAATATATCATGTATTATTGATAAAAACTAAAACAAGCACATATGATTCAATACCTGCTTTAAGGTAACATCAAACGAATCAACCAATAAACAACAGTTGTGTACGTTTTTAGACCACTTAAAACCCAACCAGATTAACCTAGTTATTTAGCGAAGTGATTAATTTAGGTAAGTTATGTAGTTCTAGGTTAACACAAATATATCATATCATGCAAAGTGCGGAAAATAAAGAACACACGATATGATAATCTAGGAAAACTAAACTGGTAAAAAACCTAGGGAGGATTTAACCTAGCTATCCTCAAGGTAAAACAGAATTCACTATAAAAGAATTGAAGTTTGTACAATAGCGATTTAGACCACTAACATCCTATTGCTACCTCGACTAGAAAACTTACTACCACGACCACGTGACAGCTCCGAGTCCACGGACTACTTCTTTGTTGAATTCACAGCAAGCATAAGCACTCCTGCTTGTATTTCTTGAAGTTCTTGAATCAGAAACTGAATGATCACCAAGCTCTAGACATCAATCTTAAGATTGAAAACCCTAAGTGTAAGTGAAGATAAACTCCTTAGATCTCACAAAAGATTCACACACACAGCATAAAGAACTCTACTAAAACGTGGCTAGGATTTTCCATTTTATACTTAGGGCAAAACATAAAACACTACACGTCAAACGGGCTTGGGCTAAGTTGGAAAATTTTGCAGAAAAAACAATCTGCACGACTTTCGATCGGTCGAGTCTAATTCTCAATCGATCGAGCCAGGCAGATTTGCACATTAACTTCTGCAGTAACTCGATTCCAACTTTACATAAAACCATATACATGAGCGAGTTTAAACATGACTAAAACCATTTTGATCATGGTTTACCAACCTTACAAAATGAAGTTCTAATACATTAGTTCCTAATTCCTTAGAACCAAACAAGTTGGATTAGCCAAAACACAAGTGCCCACAAGATAGGAACCGAATCAAGATATACTTACACAAGACACCTTTTCTTCAGAGATGAGCTGCAACCCTTTCTGGTTTAAGAAAAAATCTCCATCATGAAATGTGCCACTTGCAGTCTTGAAAATTTACCTTATTTAATCAAGAAATTTTTTTTCTTAAACTTGCTTTTTAGTGTATCCAGGGAAAAAGTAAAATTAAATTAATCCTATTGTTTTTTCAATTCTTTTAAATCCCAACTTGAAATTAAAAAAAAAAAATCCAATGAGAACAATTATAGTGAAAATAGTAAGGAATTATCAAATGATAATGCTCTTAGAAAACTCAAAATTTTAACACCAAAATTAAATTAAGAACAATATAAACACGTGTAAAAATAAGTATAAATTGGACACACACACAGCTAAAGAAGAAAATAACTTACATCTTCATCTTCTTCAGCATTGTTAGCCTCCAATTTGGCCTTGCCATACTCTGCCTTCAACTTAGCAGCCTTATCCATATAAGGCTTCTTCTCCTAAAAACGAAAAGGGCCCAGTAAGAACAAATTCATGAAACCACATCTAAAATAACCCAGCAACATTCAAAGAAAGAGCAATTTAAGAAACTTACATCATCAATCATAGATTTCCACTTCTCACCACCCTCATTTGCTACCTAAAATTCATTGTAAGTCAAACAACAAGATTAGAATAAGCTACCCAAAGTTTAATCACCTAACAAAAAATAAAAATAAAGAGTAAGGGCAGTAATTAATAAATACTTGTACCTCTTTACCACCCTTAGAATCAGGGTTTTCTTCTTTATAAGTCTTCCCAAAGTCATCCCTGACACACAAATTGAAAACATTACAGCGCACACACAAAAGATAATCTAAACGTGCAAGAGAGAGAGTGAGAGATAGTATACATGAAGAGAAAGAAGGCAATTTGTGGGCGCTTAGGGGCATTTGGATCCTTAGACTTCTTGTCAGTTTTTGCTTTCTTTGCCTTTGGCTTTGTTGAACTTGATTTCTTCCTGCCAAACAAGAAAAGCAAAAGCAAAGTTATACCCAGAAATGATTGCCTACACAACAACACAGAGAAAGGGAAGAGAAGAAGAGTACTTGTCTGTAGTAGTAGGCTTCTTCTTGGGGGGGTCACTGGGCTTCTCCACAATCTGAGCCTCTGAATCCAAAAATAAGAATTAAGAACAACCATTTATCTTCTTCAGAAGAATTGTAAAATGGAAAATATTAAGAAAAGAGAAAGAAACGGACTGATATTCAATTTGATTCTAGCATCAAGGCTGCAACTGTGCAAGCTAATCAGTGCCACTGGAATATCCTTCTTGCACTCTTCACTGCAATTCCATTAATATTTCATTTCATTTTCCATCAATCAGATTCACAATCACGAGCACCATAATTACAATTTAAATTAACTGTAAAAAAAAAAAAAAAAAACGTCTGTCTACTAACAGAAACAATTTAATTAGCAAATTAAAGATGGAGATGGATAACAAAATGAGTAATAATTAGCATTACAATTACAAACCCTAAAAGAGGTCAGACATAAACATGTTTCTTCAAATGATAATTGCCCATATTTGCAATCAAAATTTTAACTCAAATGGAAGGTCTTATTCCCGTTACCCACATACTCAAATGGTGAATTTTCCAGCACTACAGGAAGTTTTACAAGTTTATAATGCATCAATATGATGCATTGACACCATGCCATAACTACACCGAGTTAATACTTTCAGGTCAAACATAAACATCTTATCAAAAAGAAAAAAGAATGCAGGCTTTGTATTCAGTGGAACAGAACAATATCAAATATAAGGGAAAAATAGATTACCAATTCTAAGCTACATAACTTGAAAATGAATTTACAAAATTCATAAGCTCTAGTAAGTTTTATAAACAAAATGAATGTAAAAATCTCTGCAATGAGAAGCTGTACAGAGCATTGAATTGAAATGACCCAAATCAAGCAAAAATTAAATTGATACTATTGATAAACCAATGCTCGTTTCCACAAAAAACCTATAATTAACAAACACAGCAACACAAAAAAACCTCATAGATCCAACCCATACTTAAATTGATATTATTGAAATACTACACCATTAACACTTACCAACTCCTTTTTAAGCATTTCTTCAATATAATATGTAATTCCATTTCCAAGGTATCCAAACCCTAGCCCCAAATTATATTATTGGCAAGGAAGAGAAATATCAATGGAGAGAATGAGAGAGAAAACAAGAAAGAATACAGCAATTCCTTTGCAAAGTTCTACTAGGTAATTTCCAAATTCAATTTTTTTTTCTCAGGAAATAAACAGAGAGAGAGAGAGAGAGAGAGAGAGAGAGAGAGAGAGAGAGACCTCTAATCGAACAAAGGGGCTGAGGAGATGGCTCTGTCTATCAACGGTTGGTCGTCGTCGGAGATAGGATTGCTGACCACCGCGCCTTAACCGATCGTCAGAGATAAGAATTTTCTAACCCTAATATCGGAGATTTAACCGTGAATCTCCGCTAGCTCTTCGCTAACCGCAAAAAAAGGATCCATCTTCACAATTCAACCCCGAATATCAATCTTTCTTCACAATGTTGAGCTATATACATACACAAATTTCGATCAAAAACCAGAATTTGAAGCAAAATTCAAAACAACGAAATCAAACAAATGCAGGTTGTGAAGCTCGAATTAGATAGATACAAAAAAAAACTAAAAATCAAAAATGTGAAATCCGAGCTAAAACCGAAATTGAAACTTAGATTCGTTGGCGTTTTGGATTGAGAGAGAGAGAGAGAGAGAGAGAGAGAATTTTCTAAGAGATGGCTCTTACAAAATGAAAATGGGTTTTCAAAGAGAGTGAGCAAAGACTTTATTCGAAAATGGTTTTCTGAATTATGAGTTTGTGGGAGAGAAAGAGACTTTATTTCGAGGGTTAAAACATTTGGATATTTTTATTAAAGGTTGTGTTAGAATTTTGTTGAAGAATATAAAATTTTGGTTTATTTCAAGGGTTTTAATAACCATTGTAACAAGAATAGTCATATTTTAACAAGCGTGCCAGGTTTTAGTGTTTGTTTCAACTATTTTCACTAGACCCTTGAAAAAAGTAGGTTGAAACAAGTCATGTATTTTGTAGTGTTTTTATAAGCTATTGGTTCACTTTTATAATACTACACCTTTTAATCCTTTATTGTGAATAATTATCTTTGTGTGTGCCTTTAAGGCGCATTACTAGTTATCACCAGCAAGTATGGATGTGTGTAATGGGTTTGACTCCCATTTCAAATTTGGGTCCAAAGACTAGTGTCTATTTCACCAAAACTTTTTGTTTTTCACCACAGCTTAAACAAAACAACAACAACAAAAAACAATATTTTTGGTCTCATATTTAACAAATAAGCTATTGAAAAACTAAGGATGTCAAAAGGACACTAAGCCCATTGAGGCAAAGTAGTAAAAAGTTATAAATGACCTAACAACTATCAAGCATATTAGCTTATTCTATCTTAGCAACTAAGTTATGAAATTCCCAATTTCTTTTAAATGGAAAGATAGTAGAAAATCCTAAAAATTAAGATAGTGATAATTTTTTTTTTTTGGGACCGAAATGATAGAAGATAGTGATAATTTAATAGCAATTAAGTTGTGAAATTCTGCATAACTGAAGCATAGTCAAATCTTCACTCTAAGATTCTTCTGAATGTGCACGATCATCCACACCCAAGAAACAAAAAGAGATGTTCAAAGCAGAAAAAGAAGACGGCATTATTCATAAGTATGCAAACATAATATATAACAGTCACTACAAGAAAAAATGTTTATTGCAACGAAAAAAACCATTGCAATAACATTAGAGTCATTGCAATAGTTGATACAAGATGTTGCAATAAAATTTGAGGTAATAGGTTTATGCAACAAAAATTTTTGTTGCAATAAACTCCAAATATTTTATCAATAACTTTGATGCAATGATATACATATATATATATATATATATTGTTGCAATAAAAAATTTACTATTTTGAATATCTTGTAAGTATAGGCTATTACTTTACTAAACTTGTTGTAATAGATTGCAAATAATTGAACAAAATAAATCGGATTAAATTACTGCAATGATATCTTCACTATAATAGATGATTAATTCATTTTGTCACTGCGATTGACTATAAAATAATTGATACCAAATTATTTCAACGATATATTCATTGCTGTTATGTGTCTGTCATTGAAAGTTGAAACTTTATTTCTTGAGAAAAGAGAATAGAGGTCATTGAAACTTGAATATAATGCACTATACACACACACACACAGAGAGGGCCAAAGATAGATAAATACCAAGGAAGCTGTGGAGGCGAGACTGAACTGTATCGGTGCAACAGTGGCTGCGGATTGAGTGGAGTTTGGATTTGCGCTGGTCAAATTTTGATTTGGGAGTAAATAGCAGTGTGTTTTGGGGTTATTTATATGGAGTAGTTCTGATTTTAAAAGGAATCCTAGAAGGGATTTAGGGTGTTTTTTTTTTTTTTTTTAATTTATTCTTTTGTTCATACTATTGTGAATTGATTCAATTTCTTTTGTTCCTTGTAATCTTGTATTTTGGAGGAACTGTGAGCCAACTTCTATTTTTATTTTGGATTCTTTATTTCAAAAAAAATTTTTTTGGTGTAAAAATTAAGATAGTGATAATTTAATAGCAATTAAGTTGTGAAATTCTGTACACTACAAGAAAAAATGTTTTTGCAACGAAAAAAACCATTGCAATAACATTAGAGTCATTGCAATATTTTATACAAGATGTTGCAATAAAATTTGAGGTAATAGGTTTATGCAACAAAAACTTTTGTTGCAATAAACTCCAAATATTTTAATAATAACTTTGATGCAATGATATATATATATATATATATATATAAATTGTTGCAATAAACAATTTACTATTTCAAATCTCTTGTAAGTATAGGCTATCAAAAATTTTGATATATATATATATATATATATATATTGTTGATATATATATATATCAACAATAGTGTCTACATCATTATTAACACCATGAAAGGTCCATCATTATTAACACCATTTCTGATAAAGCAGACACTTCAAAAATTATTTACCATAGTGTCTACATTGTTAATGTCATCACCGAAAGAGAATGGGGCTCTTCCCCAAATATTACAAGAACAATGCCCAAACACCTCATCCCTTATTCTTACCATGATTATATTACTGCATGGTTCAGATTTATGCTTCACCAGAATGATACCATGACTCATTCCTGGTTTGTTAACTTTGACAAAAAATTCACTGGTACGTTGCCCTTCTGGTTTGCCCGATGGTGGTCTCAGTTTGGTCTTATTATTGAACTCCTTCCTACACCCTTACTGGAGGCCTTCAGACTATTTGAAAAAGGATTCAAGCCTAATCCTCATACTATTAAGGCTAAATTCCCTGCTTTGCTCTACTTTGTTAACTATCACAAGGTGCCATGGATTCTCAAATGGCAATATGAGTCTCAGTTTGGTCTTATTATTGAACTCCTTCCTACACCCTTCCTGGAGGCCTTCAGACTATTTGAAAAAGGATTCAAGCCTAATCCTCATACTGTTAAGGCTAAATTCCCTGCTTTGCTCTACTTTGTTAACTATCACAAGGTGCCATGGATTCTCAAATGGCAATATGAGATCAATATTGACGAAAATGCTCTTGCCAGATACTGGTATGCCAAGTGGTGGGATAAGTTCCCGCATATTGAAAGAATTGTTGCTACAACCAACAAAGAATGTTCAAAATTTATTAACGACAAATGTTCACCATCCAGCCAGATCCCTACTGCAGCATATTTACCATCCTCTTCATCAGCACAGAATATTAAACCAAGAAAGAAAAGCTCTCCCCTTGATGACCTAAGGAGAGATCCTGATGCTTTATTTGCCCTTCTCAAGTGTGCAGAAAACTTGGTTGCCAGCAGAACTACTGAAGAAGAAAAGTCAAGTGCTTCTTCCGAGGAATCTGTGGCCAATAATCCCTATTTACCATACGACAAGAAATTATTTGGTCATGACGAAGATTCTCCACAAGAAGGAGAATTTTAACTGATCTCATTATTCACTCTGCGTAAAGCTCCGCCCATTGCTCTCTTTGTCCCCCGAGGGAATCTATTGATTACTTTGTTGACTGTTTTCGGCACAAGACGACAAAATGTCATCCTCTGCCAACTATTCACTCACGAGATTACTGTTCACTACTGTTCACTATTCACACACGAGTTTACTGTTCACTCACGAGATCACTATTCACTGTTACTGTTCACTATTCACTTTTTGAAAAATTTTCCTATATAAGGGGGGCTGTCCCTTATTGTTGGTCAGAAGTTGAAAGAAGTTGATTTAGGAGTTAGTTTTTGTTAAACACTTCCTTGAGTGAGCTTTAGTCTTATACTTCTCCTAAACTCCCCTGGAACTATTCCGGTAACCATTACTCTTGTAAGTTACCACTGTTTACCCTTGTTAATCTTGTAATCCTGTAACTATTAATCTTGTACTTTGTTCATTACTTTCAATATTAATCAAGTACTTTCATATTCATTACTACTTTCAATTATCATGATGATATACTGCTTGGCTGGTTCTACCGCCTTATTAATTGTTTAAATTACTTTGTTTATCAATTATCTTGATGATATACTGCTTGGCTGGTTCTACCGCCTTATTACTTGTTTAACTTATTTTGATTATTAATTGTCATACCGCCTCCTTGGCTGGTTCTACCTTGTTTATTGTACTATCTCTGTGCTTCCGGTGCTTCCGCCCCTTTTGCGCTTGTTCCCCCTCGTTGTTGGTATCAGAGCCATTCCTTCCTTGGCCGCTGGTAGTTGTGTTGTGTCCTTGCTCCCTTGTGTATGTTGTTCCGAACCTTTGGTGCTTCGTTGTTGTGTTCTATCTTGTGATCGTTGGCGCCACCCTAGTGTAAAGTGAATTCCGAGCGCAAAAGGTGTGTGTCAATAAAAATATTGACACACACCATTCTGATAATGAACAAGATGAGCCTAAAGATGGAGATGATTCCAGTCAACAAGCTCTTCTTTCTGATACAGGTATTACTGAGGCTATTAACTCTATATTGAACAAATCTATTCCTCCAAAATGGTTTACGATATTAAACATTGTTGTTTCTCCTGTTTACAATTTTGATGTAATTGCTATGATTGACTCTGGTGCAGATATGAATTGTATTCGAGAAGATTTAATCCCTCCTGAATACTTTGAATATTCCTCTGAGAAACTCATTTCTGCCAATGGTTCCCAAATGAATATTAAACATGAACTCCCCAAAGCCTATGTTCACCACCATAATGTTGCTTTCCCAATTCCCTCTGTTCTTGTTAAAAATATGCATGACAAAGTGATCCTTGGACTTCCCTTCCTTAACACTTTGTATCCATTTCTTGTTGACCACAATGAAATTACTTCTGATCCTTTCGGACAGAATGTACATTTCAAATTTGTTTCAAAACCTGATACAGATATTAACCATACTGTTAATTACCATGCTGCAGGGTCATCCCTAAGCAGACTTGCTGCTCATACTACTAATACCACTAGTAAGTGGGTATATGCTACCACGTGCAAGTGGAATATTATGACTTCCTCGGCAGAGAGGAGGAACAAGGGGAAAGGACCGGCGGTCTATCCTCAAGACGAAAGGCTCCCGGCGGGACAACCTTTTGTAATGCATGAAGGCGCATCTTCTAGGAGAAATTCTAGTAGATCAACATCCCTTCAGGAATCTGTCCCGGCAGAGGTGACATTTTCCAGTGATGATATACATATTACTTTACAGGAAGTTATTTCTAAAGCACTGCAGTTTCACAATGGAAATTTCAGTGATCTACCCACTCCTGTTAAAGTACTTATTGACAATCTCCATGCAGCCTATACTACCAGCAATCGCAGACTTTTCAAGAAGACCCTTCAGGCTCTTGAAATACATTTTGTTAACCTTGCCATCAAAAATGATGTCTACGAACGCCTAATTATTGACCTTGACTCCCAAATACAGAAAAACCCTGTTAACCAGACCCTGCCATTACATGAGGCTTTTGCAGGCCATTCTATTCACCATGATATTTACACTAGTCAACTCTTTGGCAAAGAGGATATCCATTCCATGGATAAAATGACTTTAATGAACACAGATTATGCCAAATTGAGTCTTAAGACACAATTTAGTGTAAGATGTGCTGTTGCCAACTTGCCTTCAGATATACAGAAATGTATTTTTGAAAGTAAGGCTATGTTTACATCCTTTGATCTATGGGTTCTTTGTTTTTGGAAAGAACATTGCAACAAGAGTTAATAGGAATCAAGATTGGTTTTTCAATAGCCTGTAAAACATTTTTTGGATCAACAGTGTCAAGGGTTTTTGACTGAGAAGAGTTGGAAGCAATTTTTTCTCTTTGACTAGGTAAATCAATCAAAGGTTTCTCAGTTCTTTTAGAAACAATTTGTTCAATAATTTCAGGAGTTTCAGTAACAGCAATCTGGAAAGGAGAAGCTTTCACTTCCGTCTTTTGACAGGTTATCAAGACTGTCTCAAGAGGAGGATGGCTAGACCTTACAACAGTGTTGTCTGGTTTAACAAAATTTGATTTCTTAATTACGTTCAAATGATTTTGTTGAATAGGATCTTTTGAAACGTAATGATTTTTAAGAAAATCATAAAACAGAATATTTTTCTTTAACAAAGTCATTTTTTCTCTCCATTTTCGTTTAATACGATCCTTTTCAGATTGAGAGAAAGTATCTCTGTAATAGTGTCTTATCTCTCTATTTTTAGGAGAAAGACTTTCTTTAGCCAAGTAAACAAGATCCATTTCAAAACTTTTAGGAAGAGCAGTTAAAACTCTTAATTGGTTTTGAAAAATAGGAGGTTCAACAGTAGCAAAATCAGAAGCAGCAGGAGACACAGATTTTGTATCTTCTTCTTCTTCTGCAGGTTTTTCATCTTTAGTTGAATAAAAAGGGGTGCTAATTTGGGAGTTATCACTTGAAACACCCTTTAGCTTCAAATCAGGTTTGACAAAACTTTTTTGTAAATATTCGTCAAGATCAAGGTCTCTTTTAGAAACACTTTCAGATCCAGCAAAGGAATGTCTTCCTTCATTGATTCTTAAAGGTTTCTTATCAAGAAAACTTATCTTAACAGTTCCATCAAGATATTGTTGAATATTTGTGAGATCAGTTTCATGGTAAATAGGTTTAGCAGGAGGCGAAACATTTTCCAATAACCATTCTTTAGGAAGGTTCACATCTTCCCAACGAATCATTTTTGGAACTTCAATTTTCGCATCAGAAGTTGAACATTGAATTAACATGGTTTTACCAGAAGGATCTCTAACATGAGCAGCTTTAGGATTCAACTGGGAACCCACAAGTCTGTAGTAAATTCGGTAAATAAGAGCAAAAGGTTTACTACCTTCTTCCATATCATAACCAGAAGTTAACACATTTAAAGTCAAAGCTTTAACAATATTAGGATCATCAAGAGCAAGACAGATATCAGGGTAAACATCAAAGTAAATAGGACCATCATACAAAGATGCAGTAATCATGCCAAGAATGCTATCTTTAAATTGCCTAAATCTAGCATCTCTTAAGCACATCAAAGCAGAAGCATTAATACCTTTTCTTGTGAGAGGTTTAACAGCAACTTGAACAAGACCAATGTGTAAATATTTTAATTTAGTAGCAAGAAATTCGTTAATATTTGATTTTGAAAACAAACAACATTTTTCATGATGTCTGGAAATAGAGAATGTTTGTTCAACAGTTCTTACTCGGTACTGAGAAAATCCAGTATTCTCATGCCAAGAAGTATTGTAAATGTGTTTAATATTAACCTTGGGGATATTCCATCTTCGGAAATCCGGAATTTCTTTCTCTTGAACAACTTGATCTTCTTCATTGATAATATCAGGAGGACACGCAGTCCTGGAGCTAACAGAAGAGTTGGATCTCCACATCTTATCCATGCACTCCTAATTTTAACACTCAATTATCATGTTTTCTCTCATAACCGTTGCATTTCGTAACACATACCCTAACAACCGTATACCCTCACTATATTAGGGGAATCAGAAGATTCATCAGCAGAATGATAACAAGAATCAGATGAAGATAAATCATCTTCCAAAGAATCAGACGAATTGTTTGATTCAAGGATTCGGATTAGAGCTTCTTGATCTTTATCATTAATGTTTAACATGTTGAGTTTACTTTTAAATTTTCCAGGTTTGGCTTTACAGTCTTTACTGTAATGACCAGATTTTCCACAATTAAAACATTTTCCTTTATTAGGATTTTGGTGAACATATTTTTTAGAAACAGTTTTCTTTTTATCATAAAAATCATTTGGTTTAACAAAATTGGGTTGGTGTCTTTTATGGTGAATATTTTTATCATGTTTATCTCTTTTTTGCCTCGAAGGAGCAATAGGAGGTAAACCATATTGTTCGCAGAAATTTCCCATTTCATATTTAGCTTTTGTTTTGTTTTTTAATTTATCTTTTAACAATTTTTCATCATTACACATGTTAATACCAAGTTTGTTAATAGTACTTAGAATATCACCATAAGTTAAATTTTCATAGTCAATAGAATCATTTTTTCCAATTAATTCTTGTTTTACCTTATGAGCAAAAAGAGGAGGCAGACCGTCAATAAACTTTTCTTTCCAATACGGCTTCTTGCAATCTTTTCGAAGCATCACTCTAGAAAGAAAGACAGTATGGTACCACCTGGTTGTCCTAGAAGATGCGCCTTCATGCATTACAAAAGGTTGTCCCGCCAGGAGCCTTTCGTCTTGAGGATAGATCGCCGGTCCTTTCCCCTTGTTCCTCCTCTCTGCCGAGGAAGTCATAATATTCCACTTGCACGTGGTAGCATATACCCACTTACTAGTGGTATTAGTAGTATGAGCAGCAAGTCTGCTTAGGGATGACCCTGCAGCATGGTAATTAACAGTATGGTTAATATCTGTATCAGGTTTTGAAACAAATTTGAAATGTACATTCTGTCCGAAAGGATCAGAAGTAATTCCATTGTGGTCAACAAGAAATGGATACAAAGTGTTAAGGAAGGGAAGTCCAAGGATCACTTTGTCATGCATATTTTTAACAAGAACAGAGGGAATTGGGAAAGCAACATTATGGTGGTGAACATAGGCTTTGGGGAGTTCATGTTTAATATTCATTTGGGAACCATTGGCAGAAATGAGTTTCTCAGAGGAATATTCAAAGTATTCAGGAGGGATTAAATCTTCTCGAATACAATTCATATCTGCACCAGAGTCAATCATAGCAATTACATCAAAATTGTAAACAGGAGAAACAACAATGTTTAATATCGTAAACCATTTTGGAGGAATAGATTTGTTCAATATAGAGTTAATAGCCTCAGTAATACCTGTATCAGAAAGAAGAGCTTGTTGACTGGAATCATCTCCATCTTTAGGCTCATCTTGTTCATTATCAGAATGGTGTGTGTCAATATTTTTATCCATTTTTAAAATTAACAATTCTTGGTTTATGTTAATATTATCAAGTTTAACAGTTTGAAGTTCTTGTCTTAAATATTCAATATTTCGTTCAACAATGGTTAATTTTTGTCTTAAATCTTCAATGGTTAATTCTTTAGGTTTTTTCTTGTTAAATCTTTCCAAGACTTCTTCAAAACTTATTGTTGATTTAAGCTTTTTAGAATCTTCAGTCTTAGTAAGATTTTTCTTAAACCTATCCAGATACTCCTTTTGGAGTTCAGGATTTTGAATTTGGTTAATTAAAGAAATTAACAGTTTTTCATTTTCTTCATGTTTTGTGAGAGTGTTAATATATGTAATAGTGTTACAACAAGAATCTCTGCATCCAAGTTTAATATTAGGGGAATCAGAAGATTCATCAGCAGAATGATAACAAGAATCAGATGAAGATAAATCATCTTCCAAAGAATCAGACGAATTGTTTGATTCAAGGATTCGGATTAGAGCTTCTTGATCTTTATCATTAATGTTTAACATGTTGAGTTTACTTTTAAATTTTCCAGGTTTGGCTTTACAGTCTTTACTGTAATGACCAGATTTTCCACAATTAAAACATTTTCCTTTATTAGGATTTTGGTGAACATATTTTTTAGAAACAGTTTTCTTTTTATCATAAAAATCATTTGGTTTGACAAAATTGGGTTGGTGTCTTTTATGGTGAATATTTTTATCATGTTTATCTCTTTTTTGCCTCGAAGGAGCAATAGGAGGTAAACCATATTGTTCGCAGAAATTTCCCATTTCATATTTAGCTTTTGTTTTGTTTTTTAATTTATCTTTTAACAATTTTTCATCATTACACATGTTAATACCCATTTTGTTAATAGTACTTAGAATATCACCATAAGTTAAATTTTCATAGTCAATAGAATCATTTTTACCAATTAATTCTTGTTTTACTTTATGAGCAAAAAGAGGAGGCAGACCGTCAATAAACTTTTCTTTCCAATACGGCTTCTTGCAATCTTTTCGAAGCATCACTCTAGAAAGAAAGACAGTATTGTACCACCTGTAATCAGACATAGTAGGACATCTCAAATTATTCAGAAAATCTGAAACTCGAGATGAAACATTAGTAATGGTTCCAACAAAATGTTTTAATATTGTGTGAATAAGAGTGTTAACACCATCAGGGATTCCAAAATTCCTTTTTTCATCGAAAATAGGAAGTCCTTCATCATTTAGTTTAACAGCACGTTTAATAGACTCTCTGGAGTCTTCAGTGAGATACGAATCCCACCATCCGCGAAGAGTCCCAGTAAAACCAGTAGACAGAAGTTCAACAATCTCAGGATGATCAAGGTCATGGTTGTTCATATAAGTGATGGCAACCATAGACATGTGACCCATTTTGTTAATAATTTCCTGTTCAGGCAAACCGTCAATATTCCATTCATACAGTTTATCAGCAGAAACAGAGAATTGGGTTTGGAAAAACCTTTCTTCAAACTGCATGTCAGGAGGAGTAGGTCGAGTAAACCAGTTTTTTGTAAAAGACATGGGATTGGTTCCAACAAATCTTTTAATTTCTGGTAGACCATTATCAAAAACATTTTTAAGTTCAACAGAAGAGGATGACTCAGAATCTGTGTTTTCAAAAACAGGTTCTTTATCATTTCTTGAAATAACAGCAGCAATATTAGAAGTAGAAGTACCTTCAGATTTAACTTTTAAATCAGAAAGCATTTTGTCAACAATGTCAAGAGTTTTTGACTGAGAAGTTTTAAAAGCTATTTTTTCTCTTTGACTGGGTAGAACAATCAAAGGTTTCTCAGCCTTTGTAGAAACAGTTTGTTTAACAATTTTTTCTTCAATACGGTCAAGCTGTTGACCAATAATATGCAAAGACTCATTTGTAAAATTGTTTTGTTCAATAATTCCAGAAGCAGGAGTCTCAGCATCAGCAATTTTGAAAGGAGAAGCTTTCACTTCCGTCTTTTGACAGGTTATCATGACTGTCTCAAGAGGAGGATGGCTAGACCTTACAACAGTGTTGTCTGGTTTAACAAAATTTGATTTCTTAATTACGTTCAAATGATTTTGTTGAATAGGATCTTTTGAAACGTAATGATTTTTAAGAAAATCATAAAACAGAATATTTTTCTTTGTCAACATCATCTTTTCTCTCCATTTTCGTTTAATACGATCTTTTTCAGATTGAGAGAAAGTATCTCTGTAATAGTGTCTTATCTCTCTATTTTTAGGAGAAAGACTTTCTTTAGCCAAGTAAACAAGATCCATTTCAAAACTTTTAGGAAGAGCAGTTAATACTCTTAATTGGTTTTGAAAAATAGGAGGTTCAATAGTAGCAAAATCAGAAGCAGCAGGAGACACAGATTTTGTATCTTCTTCTTCTTCATCTTTGGTTGAATAAAAAGCAGTGCTAATTTGGGAGTTATCACTTGAAACACCCTTTAGCTGCAAATCAGGTTTAACAGAACTTTTTTGTAAATATTCATCAATAAGAATCTTATCAAGAAAACTCATTTTAACAGTTCCATAAGGATATTGTTGAATATTTGTGAAAGAAGTTTCATGGTAAATATGAGTAAAAGGCTTACTACCTTCTTGAACAGCTTGATCAATTTCATTGACAATATCAGGAGGACACGCAGTCCTGGAGCTAACAGAAGAGTTGGATCTCCACATCTTATCCATGCACTCCTAATTTTAACACTCAATTATCATGTTTTCTCTCATAACCGTTGCATTTTGTAACACATACCCTAACAACCGTATACCCTCACTCATGCCCTCAACGCCTGTCCGTCGGCTTACACGGGCCTTACTGAATCTCGGCTCTCGGAATTCACTTTACACTAGGGTGGCGCCAACGATCACAAGATAGAACACAACAACGAAGCACCAAAGGTTCGGAACAACATACACAAGGGAGCAAGGACACAACACAACTACCAGCGGCCAAGGAAGGAATGGCTCTGATACCAACAACGAGGGGGAACAAGCGCAAAAGGGGCAGAAGCACCGGAAGCACAGAGATAGTACAATAAACAAGGTAGAACCAGCCAAGGAGGCGGTATGACAATTAATAATCAAAATAAGTTAAACAAGTAATAAGGCGGTAGAACCAGCCAAGCAGTTATATATATATATATATCAACAATATATATATATATATATATATATATTGTTGCAATAAACAATTTATATCAAATATCTTGCTTCTTTCACATAAAAAAAAATTTAGTGGCAAATTCTAAATTAATGTCATTAAATTAATTAAATCAAATAATGACATGTGTCATCCAAATTGACATCACATTGGCATATTAAAATTTGCCACTTGTCATTGGGCCCACAAGATAAAGATAAATTTTTTATTCAATATTGATGGATAATTATCTTTATTAAAATAAAATAAAGAAAAAATTCCTATTCAAAATTGATGGATAATTATCTGTATTAAAATAAATAGAGATAATTATTTATCTTTATTGATTATTATCTTTATCAAAATATGATCTTTGTCAAAATAGATAAATAGAGATAATTATCTTTAAGCAAATTTGGGCCAATCAAGAGTCTACTACATCTTTTCAAGCATATCAATTCAAAATGAAGTTTATCCTTTGAAAACACTATAAATAGAGGGCATCCCCTCTCATTTTGGGGACCAAGTTTTTAAAAGGCCCAAGCTCTGGAGAAATTTTGTCTTAAGAATCTTTGAAGAACTTGAAGCATCTTTGAAGAACTTGAAGAGCATTCAAAGGGCTTGAAGAACTTGAAGGACAACAAATCTCTAACAAGCTCAAGGCTAGAGATTCGTTGTGAAGACCATTTAATCCATCTTCCAACCAAAGTCAAGAAGATTTCTTGTTCGAGTTCTTTGAAGTTCTATTGGAATTAAGCTAAAAAGCCTCCATAAATCTCAACAAACCCAAATCTTTGAAGCTCGACAGATCAAGCCTCTAAAGCCTCAAAGAACTTCAACCTAAGAGCCTTTACATTCGAAGACTTGAAGAACAATAAATCTCTAACAAACTTAAAGCTAGAGATTTGTTGTGAAGACCGTTCAATCCATCTTCCAACCAAAGTCAAGAAGATCTCTTGTTCGAGTCAAGTTCAAAGAAGATAAAATTAGAGAGTATTCTTTTGTAAAAGAATTGAAATAGAGTTTGTACTCATTATTCATCAATACAAATTTATATTTGCAAACTATATTTTTTTTTCAATTGTTTGATTTTCTGCAATTGTGAAATTTTGTGTTTACAAATGGCGCATACAAGTTGGTTGTTGAAGATAGTTCGAGAATTGGCCTTATCAATGGTAAATTCTTGAAACGTTATTATGCCAAAAGATTGAAGCACTCCTTGGTAAGAGCCTAAACTGCCTACCCCAACACTCAAAGGGTACATGATGTTTTCCCATTACTCTTGAAAGTGTTCACAAAAAAAAAAAAAAAACCTTGAACTACGTAATGACTTGATCCCCCTCAAGGGGTACGTAGGCAGCTTGACATTCTATGCTAAGTTTAGTCACATGTCCAAAAAAAAAAAACTTTATCGAACCACGTGATGACTCAATCTCTTTGAAGTGCTACAAAAGCAACTTGGTATGTCACACTAAGTACAGTCACAGTTTTGGGTGAACGTCACCACGAGAAAGTCGCTACAAAAAGACAATGCAACCGTATGAAGGCAAACATCACCGTAAGACATTGCTGCCAAGAGGAATGCAAAGTCACCATGAAAGCAAACATCATTGTGAGAATGTCACTTGGCATCTCTAAAATGTGCTTTCTCTATCATCTTTAAATTCTAAGTAGTTCTACCTTTCACATTTAAAGTCTTGGTGGTATGTATTTCCTTGCATCTCCAAAGACTTGGTGGTATCTCCTTGCATCTTCAAAGACTTGGTGGCATCTCCTTGCATTTTTGAAGTCTGGATTGTATCCCTTCAAAGTCATGTTGCCTTGCATTGTCAAAGTTAGTATTGCCTCACCTCTCTTTTGAATTTCATTGCCTTTCTTCTAAGTTAAGTTGCCTTACATATCTAAAGCATAGTGCCACCTCTCATCTTTAAAGACTTGGTGGTATCTCCTCGCATCTTCAAAGACTTGGCGGCATCTCCTTGCATCTCTAAAGTTTGGATTGAATTGCCTCTCTTTTGAGTTGGATCAGCTCAAATCCTCAAAGTTTTGGTGTCATCTTCTTAGATCTTTAAACTTTGGGTGGTGTCACCCCACATGTCTAAAGTTTGGTACTATCATTTTATATCTCTAAAAAGTATCATAGCAAGAAGCAAACATTTGAAAGACAAAAATAGGGGAGAGTGTAAGTTACATATTAAAGCAAGCAAAAAAAAAAAAAAAGAAAAAAGAAAAAGAAAAAAGGAATGAGAGAAGTGATGATTCATTTTCTTCAGTTGATGCCAATGTTGCTTCATTGTAGCTTTAGATCATTGCATTGATAGTTGCTCCATTGCAAAGATGCCAATGCACATCCTTGCATGGTTTATCTTCATCTTCAAGATAGTCTTCATCTTCAAGATTTTCTTCGTCTTCAAGGTCTTGTATAGATCATCTTCGTCTTCAAGACAGTCTTTGTCTTCAAGATTGTCTTCGTATTCAAGGTCTTGTGTAGATCATCTTCAAGGCAGTCTTCTTCTTCAAGATTGTCTTCATATTCAAGGTCTTGTATAGATCATCTTCAAGGCAGTCTTTAAGATTGTCTTCGTCTTCAAGGTCTTGTGTAGATCATCTTCATTTGCAAGGCAGTCGCTGTCTTCAAGATTTTCTTTGTCCTCAAGACAGTCTTCATCCTCAAGATTTTCTTCATCTTCAAGATTGTCTTTGTATTCAAGGTGTCTTCAAGGCAATCTTCGTCTTCAAAGTCTTCTTCTTCTTCCAGGCAATCTTCATCTTCAAGATAGTCTTCATCCTCAAGATTGTCTTCATCTTCATGATTGTCTTCTTCCTTAAGATTGTCCTCATCTCCAAGATTGTTTTTGTCTTCAAGGTGGTCTTCATCTTCAAGATCTTACAAAAGAAATCTTCATCTTCAAGGCAGTCTTCGTCTTCAAGGATATCTACATCTTCAAGATTGTCTTCGTCTTCAAGGATGTCTTCATCTTTAAGATTGTCTTCATTCTTAAGATAGTCTTCGTATCCAAGATAGACTTTGTCTTCAAGATTGTCTTCGTCTTCAAGGTTATCTTCAAGATAGTCTTCATCCTTAAGATAGTCTTCATCTTCAAGGAAGTCTTCTTATCCAAGATAGACTTCATCTTCAAGATTGTCTTCGTCTTCAAGATTGTCTTAAAGATTGTCTTCATCCTTAAAATAGTCTTCGTCTTCAAGGAAGTCTCCAGATCCAAGATAGACTTCGTCTTCAAGATTGTCTTCATCCTTAAGATAGTCTTCGTCTTTAAGGAAGTCTTCGTATCCAAGATAGACTTCGTCTTCAAGATTGTCTTCGTCTTCAAGGAAGTCTTTGTATCCAAGATAGACTTCGTCTTCAAGATTGTCTTCATCTTCAAGATAATCTTTGTCTTCAAGGAAGTCTTCGTCTTCAAGATGTCTTCATCTTCAAGATTGTCTTCATCTTTTAGGCAATCTTCATCTTCAAGGTCTTGCATTGACAATCTTCATCTTCAAGGCAGTCTTCATCTTCAAGGCAAGTCTTCATCCTCAAAATTGTTTTCATCTTCAATGCAGTCTTCCTCTTCAAGGATGTTTACATCTTCAAGATTGTCTTCATCTTCAAGACTGTTGTCTTTATCCTCAATGAAGTCTTCATCCTCATGGATGTCTACATCTTCAAGATTGTTTTCGTCTTCAAGGATGTCTTCATCTTCAAGTTCTTGTATAGATCATCTTCATCTTCAAGGTGTTAGGACATATGTGTTTCAATGTTAAGGACATATGTCAATATTTTATGTAATTGGTTAATCCTTTGACAGCACTTTACTTGTAATTGGATAGATCTAGGATATGTTTAATGCTTCAAAAAATCTTGTTTCAAGTTTAAGTGTTAAAGCCATTCAAGTCTGTCCAAGAATCAAGTGTGAAAAGTGTTGTTCATTAAAGCTTGACAGCTAGCATCTATCAAGACTTAGAGTTGTCTGAATCCCGTGGCTCGACAGCAACTCAACAGATTTCCAAGCCTGTTTTTCATCCAATATGTGATTATATGTTTGGACTTTCTTTTCTCACAACTCTAGACATATGTAAGGATTATTTTAAGGGACGTAAAAGGTGACACAAGTTGCACAAGTGTTGAGCAAAGTGTGTTCATGCAAATTGTGACCGGAGACATTTGCCCTAGTACATCTTCCTATTGAAGAAGTTGCTGTGTTTGTACATGGTAGGGTTTTGTGACCAAGCAACTTCGTGATCTTCATCGCCTAGATGAACTGAAGAACTTTGCAGCCAACATCCTTCTCTAGTTGGTGTTCAAGTCGCGTACTAGGATCTTCGCAATTAATTAGTCATGTACTGAGAGCCGTGCATTAAAAAGGAGAGATTGTCACTACAGAACAAGTCCAATTGGGTATTGGGGTAAGGGTTCAACTGTAGGTTGGTATAAGGTACTGGGATTCCTTTACTTGTAACCGCTTGTTGTGATAATAATGAATTCTCGAGAGTAGTAACCTTAAAATCACCCAGTGGGATTTTTGCTGTGTAGGTTTTTCCCATTCGTAAACAAATGACCGTGTCATTTATTTTCTGCTGTATATTTATTTTTTGGTGATTTGTTTGTGCTGCCATGCAATTTGTATGTTAATTTGATTAATTAATAAATTTGGCAAATTAATTAATTAATTCATCACAAGGGGCTAATACATTCTTGGCCTATCAAGTGGTATCAAAGCAGGCACACTTTGATTAGATTGTAATCTTTGTTATGTGATCCATTGACCCCTGTTTATCATGGATAGAGGACAGTCTTTTATTATACCTCCATTGTTTGATGGTACTAACTATGCATACTGGAAAGTATGCATGAGAGCTTTCTTGCAGTCTTTAGATGAAAAAGTGTGGCAAGCTGTAGAGATAGGTTGGACCAAGCCTACAGAAACGCCGGCCAATTGGAATGATGCTAAGATCAAGGCGGCAAACTTCAACAGTAGGGCATTGAATGCATTATTCTCTACTGTCACCAATGAGGAGTTCAAGAAAATATCCTCTACTGAAACTGCTAAGAAAGTATGGACCATCCTTTAGACAACCTATGAGGGAACCAAGGCTGTCAAGGATTCGAAGCTACAGAGACTCACTACAAGCTTCAAAGAGATAAAGATGAAGGATGATGAGTCATTCGATAAGTTCTATGCCAAGCTTAAGGACATAGTGAACTCTACTTTTAATCTTGGGAAACCATTCCTGAACCCAAGATTGTGAGAAAGGTGCTTAGATCACCACAATTGAGGAATCAAAGGATATTGACGAAATTCCTTTGACAGAGCTGGTTGGAAATCTGCAGACCTATGAGTTAGGTTTGTCTAGGTTCAGGAAGTCGAGCAAGAGCAAGAACATGGCACTGAAGGCCAAGAGCAATGACATGGATGAGTCTTCAAACGATGAAGATTCTAAGATGAAGTCTTACATCACCAGGAAATTCAAGAAGTTCATGAAGAATGCCAATGCAAAGGGCTTCGACAAGGACCGTAGACAATCAAGTTCTTCTCAATCTAAGAGCCAAGACAAAGGGAAGAAGGATTCTAAGGATGGCGGTCAATACACTGTTCCCTCAGGACCCAAGTGCTTTGGGTGTCAAGGCTTTGGACACATGAAACAGGAGTGCCCTACATATCTCATGACCATTGGGAAAAGCAACTGAGGAGATTGTAGAAGATGCGGATGAAGAAGAAGACTTGGTAGAGTCAAAGTTTGAAAAAATGGACGAACAAGATGACATCCACACTGCCTATGCAAAGTTATACAAGGTCTAAGAAAACCACGATAAGTTGTATAGGTTGACCACCAAGAAACTCAGTGATGTGTATTAGAAAATTTGGTTTTGTATCTCATACAAAACATACAGCGGAAGCAACAAACATAGATCTATTTCATTCATGATAGATAACATGCACTATGTAAATTTCAGAATTTAAGAACAAGATAGCGTACCTTGGTGTAGTGAAATTCAAAACAAAAGATTAGAAGTACTTAGAAACACTTTTAATCTTCACTCCGATTCCACTTTACACCCAAAAAGTGTGGTATCTCAATCAGTTTTCCAAGGGAGAATAATTGAGTGGCTTCACTCACACATACACACTATTTCACAATGATGTCTCTTTTTTCTTAAAATAAAATTATATATATTTCTTCCTTTATAACTAATTGATTATCTAATTGGGCTGGCCTATTGGGCCTTTCCAATTGGGCTTTAGTGTGTGGCTTGGAATGGGACCAAAAGGGACCAATAAGACACTAGCTCCAATGGGCCTTGGGATTTTCTGTCAACTCTTGACAAGTCCAAAGTTACCATTAATTATATTTAATACCACTATATAAATATAATTGCACTCTAGGTCTTATTAATAAATTATATCTCAAGACTTTATTATACATGCAACCTCTTCATAAAATATTCGTAGTAATACAAAGTCATGAATGTAGACAACCATTTTGAAGATTACTACATCTTAATCCTTAAGTGTCCGGTTTAATCTTTTAAGTTATTCATCATATATTTATGAAATCCAATTTCATAAATATATACTTTAGTAACTTCTTACTAAAGTGGTTAAGCCTAAAACTCTGAATAACCAAAACTAATAAACTTATCTTAAGGGAATATTTTATATCTCCGTTAAGAGATTATGAATTTCATCTTGAGAATATATGTTCCATCAACACTAAATATGGTTGCCCAACATACTGAGGTTTTGATCGTGACTTTTGATCTCACTCCTGATATATCAAAGCAACCTACATTTCATGATCAGATCCATTATCTTCTCAGGATTAAGAGTTCATGCAAATAGAAGTCGTGAGATTTATTATACATTTGACAATCGTTTGGAGAATAATAAATCTCACAGTGGTCCAGTTCAATATGTCTTAACTCTTAAAACATATCAACATATCAACTAGAAGTCTCCACTTCCTTGATCAAGACAAATCATCTTAGTTGATATGTTATAGTCTTCACAAATGAAATACCCAATTTCATCACCAACTACGAACTATAATTTTGAGTTTACAAAGAACTTATGATTTATATCTTCTGTGACTTTTCACATAAATCACATACTATGCATCCCGTGGACTATATGATAATATCTAAATATTCATGTAATTATTATTTTAGATAATAATAAAACAACTTTATTAATCATAACATCAAGTCATACATAATGTCATGCATAGCATCATACAATAGAATTTAAAGGCATATATCCTAACAATGTGGAGCTTAAACCTGAAGAAGCTTAACATAAATGAGTATTTCTTTTCTCTCTCTTATATTCCCATGCATGATATACTTAATAAAAAGAAAAATATGCAAAGAAAAATAAAAGCAAACAGATCAAAATGCTTTATATATGATTGCAAGCGTGTATTCTAGGAGATGTGGGAGTTATAAGATGTATCTTAAAGGTACTAGTCCCCATCAAACAGTTATAATTGTGTGTGAGTTAAAGTGATTTTCTCATATCTCAAATCATCATAACATGTTGACACTTATGCAATCTTGCGATGTTTTTCACACACAACACGTAATATTCTTTGCTACTTTTGATACATGTATAGGTACAATGTGATTTGGCCATCACAAGGAATATTTATGTTAATGTATGCTCACTAAACTGTCTTAACTTATTTTTGAAAAATAAAATTTGTTAGACTTGTTTAGAGTGTGTGTGTGTGTGTGTGTGTGTGTGTGTTTTGGGATCTATGTGATTACATTTTTCTTGATTGAGAAATGTTTTTGAGAGATTAAAATGTTGTTTGGATCCTTGGTTGAGTTGCATATTTGATTGCATTCATATTTGTATTTTTCTCTTCTTGAAAAACTGTTTTTAAGTAATCTCGACAACTCCTTGACACCGCTCGATACTTGGCGAATCTATCGAGCTCTTCAGTTGCCTTTTATTGCAATCTCAACACCTCTTGATAGCTAGGTGGATCGATCGAGAAACTTTCTGTCCCCTCGATAGCTCCTCGACAGCTACCTCAATCTATCAAGCTTCTTTTACCTTGGACATCTACTCGATAGCTACTTCTATTGAACTCTTTAAAGCTCGATAGATCCTCGACACCTCTCGATCTGTCGAGAATTATTGAGGTGCTATATAAGGGGCGCTCGCAATCTCAGACTCATTTTGCTCGATATCTCTTGATCTCTCTAGCCTTTTCACCTCCCAAAACCTCTCTCTTTTACCTTAAATGTCTTCCTCAAGGATTCTTCGACCTTAATCAAGTTTTCTTTACTTGGTAAGTGTCTAAATCCCTCATATTCATGCATTTCATGATTTTTAACCTAAGTTTTTTGGATTATTGAAAATTTTGGGGTTTTTCAAAATCAAAGAGGTTTTTGCAAAATTTTTGGGATAGGTTTTGAAGATTTGATCTTAAAAACTTCATGCATTGCAGCTCATGTGCATTATAACTATATTTTCATGAATTTAGATGTGTGTTATATATGTTATCTAATTGTGTGCTGGTAGGACTGGATTGGGCTGAGCCCATGATGCTTTTTTTATTGCATGTCACATATTCATACATTCCTCATGCATACGTTCTTTCTTTTCAATATATTTTGATATTTTTGAACTGCTTGGGACCTTTCTAATTGTCTCTTTCTCCCTCTCTCTCTTCTATTTGTGTTAGTCTGCTTCTGTGGCACCCAAGTGTAAATCTACTCTGTCCCGGAACCCTCTTCATTCTGGGGCATCCACTTCTACTGATCCTGCTCCCTCACACAACCGGTTCTGTGATCAGAAGGTCAAATCGGACTTCTTTGAGAATTTTTCCCGACGACGCATTCATTCGGAACCCCAAGTCATTTTGTCAGACTTCTCTGACACTGACCTTCCCACTGTCATCCACAGTAGGGAATGGGAGTCATTATGTGACGTCCCGGTCACATGTCCATCCTTGTTGATCCAGGGGTTTTACTCCAACATGCATGGATTTGATTTTTTAGTACCTCTTTTCATTATTCGCGTTCGAGGTACGCGTATTGTGGTCACACCGGATATTGTATCTGAGGTGCTCCGCGTCCTTAGGGTAGCGCATCCTGACTACCCTGGTTGTGATCGTCTTAAGACCGTGTCTAAAGTCAAGCTTATGTCAGCTTTTTGTGAGCGTCCTTTTGATTGGGGTGATCGTCAGTTCACTCATTGTTCGGCCTTTGCTAAAGGTCCTAGGTTTCTTAACATGGTCATAACCTTTGTTCTTCATCCCTTATCTCATTATTACTCTATTACAGAGCCCCGTGCTCGATTTTTGCTTTCCCTTTTAGAGCATCTCACTATAGATTTTCCCACTCATTTCATTCTTTCCCTCTTAAATGTATATAGTGATACGGCGACCCATGATAAGCTCATCTTCTCTTCAGCTATCACAAGGATTTTATGCCATTTTTATGTTCCCTTTCCCGCATCTGATCATTTCCATGTTATAGGTGCTATAGATGCCGCTACCATTAAACGGAGCGAGGCACAGTTTCGGTCAAGACGGTCCGGGTCCGCAGCTCCTCCCACTCCTTTAGCTCCATCCACCTCCTCTCCTTCTTCTTCTAAGGGTGGTGTGACTCTTGATGAGATCATGGCGCAGCTTCAACGCATGGATGCTCGCCTTGACACTTTCACTAATGAGTTGTGTCAGGTGAATACCCATATCAGTCATATTGCTAGACGGCAGGCTCACCTTGGTGGCTTCGTAGAGTCTCCCTCTCCTCATCTAGAGACATCTGACGACGACGACTCCGATGATGATGATGATGGTGATAGAGATGCTAGCTCACCCAGCGATAACTAGATGTCTACTTGACACTCTTACCCTTTGTCACTTGTGACAAAAATGGGAAGTAGTTTTGGTTATGAGAGTAGTCATAGTTAGGGGGAGGATTAGTATATGAGATTTTTGTTAGGGGGAGTGTTGATATTGAGGGATGTAGTGAGAATTTTATGTATCTTTTTCTTTTCTCTCTATTTTAAATACATTGTTCATGTACCTTAGGTCTTGTGACCATTTTGACATACATTGTACTCATATTAGGTTTATATGTTGTTGTATGTTCTTTCATCTACCTTTACATGTGTAGTTTCTTTTCTCTCTTTATGCACATGCTTCTTATTTTGTATGCAATCTTTTATTTATCTTTCACACTAAGATGCTTTGATGAGTTTTGTTTAAAGTGTTTCAGAAACACAGGTTGTCAAAGTCTACTTGCCATAAACTCTCTTCTTGCAAAGTTTTTCAAGAGTTTGTGTTAGGATAGATTTTATTGTATTCAATAAGTGAATATGAGCTGAGTGATTTATGACTTCTCTCATATGTTCATTTGTTTGTTGTGGTTTTGTCACGGATTGCCAAAAGGAGAGATTGTTAGGACATATGTGTTTCAATGTTAAGAACATATGTCAACATTTTATGTAATTGGCTAATCCTTTGACAAAACACACTTTACTTGTAATTAGGTAAATCTAGGATGTGTTTAATGTTTCAAGAAACCTTGTTTCAAGTTCAAATGTTAAAGCCATGCAAGTCTGTCCAAGAATTAAGTGTGAAAAGTGTTGTTCATTAAAACTCGACAGCTAGCATCTATCGAGACTTAAAGCTGTCTGAATCTCGTGGCTCGACAACAGCTCGACAGATAGGGTATCTATCGAGGTTTATGAAACTCAGATTTCCAAGTCTGTTTTTCATCCAATCCGTAATTATATATTTGAGCTTTCTTTTCTCACAACCCTAGACATATATAAGGATTATTTTAAAGGCCGTAAAAGGTGACACAAGTTGCACAAGTGTTGAGCAAAGTGTGTTCATGCAAATTGTGACCGAAGACATTTTTCCCAGTTCATCTTCCTATTAAAAAAGCTGCTGTATTTATACACCGTAGGGTTTTGTGACCAAGCAACTTCGTGATCTTCATCGCCTAGATGAACTGAAGAACTTTGCAGCCAACATCCTTCTCTAGTTGGTGTTCAAGTCGTGTACTGAGATCCGCGCAATTGGTAGTCACATACTTGAAGCCATGCATTGAAAAGAAGAGATTGTCATTATAGAACAAGTCCAATTAGGCATTGGGGTAAGGGTTCAACTGTAGGTTGGTATAAGGTACTGAAATTCTTTTACTTATAATCGCTTGTTGTGATAAACTGCAACTTGAACCTAAGAGCAAGTTTAATTCTCGAGAGTGGTGACCTTAAAATCATTCGGTGGGGTTTTTGCCATGTAAGTTTTCCCTATTCGTAAACAGATCACCGTGTCATTTAATTTATGCTGCATATTTAGTTTTTGATGATTTGTTTGTGCTGCCACGCAATTTGTATGTTAATTTGATTAATTAATAAACTTGGCTAATTAATCAATTAATTCATTACAAAGGGTCAATACATTCTTGGCCTATCACAAGGCAATCTTCATCTTCAAGTCTGTTTTCATATTCAAGATCTTGCATGGGACAAACTTCATAGCTGCTTGGCTTGGGGGAGCAAAATAAACTCTTGCAAATTTTTCGTAATGCCAATAAATGTCATAATATGACCTGTTCTATAAGGAGGCGAAACAAAATACAAAACAAAAAAATAGACATGCAAAAAAATACACAAGTGAGGAAGCAAACAAGAATTTGCCTCCACGGAATTGCACAATAGCCTCCTTGTGAAGCTAGCCGACAGATTTGTGTAATTGAAATCTCAAGAAGCTTGATGGAATTGTGAAGTTGAAATCTTTTGAAGCCTAACTTGTGAAACTTATTGCAAAAGTCTTCAAGGGCACTGAGCTTTGGAAGACCAAATGCTGCGTAAGATAGTCAAAAGAATAACTATCAAGAAAATCAAGTCATGCTACACATAAAAGTGAATAAAATAAGAGTTTCAAATTGATGTTCAAAAAGAGAACAGCTTCATAAAACAAGTTTCATTATCCGTTTGGATACAACTTATTTTGTTGAAAACTGAAAACACTGTAACAAAATAATTTTTAAATGTGTAAATAGTGCCGTAGGACCCATTTGTAGTGAAAAAGTTACTAAAAAGTGAAGTTTGTAGGTCCCGTGAACAGTGCATGGGTGCACTGTTCACAGGAGAAAAGTCAACAACTGCGGCTTACTAGGTAGGTCCCGTGAACAGTGCATAGGTGCACTTTGTAACGTTGTATCCATGTTTCTTACTAGTTTATGTTTCTTACTAGTTTATGTTTCTTACTAGGTATGGGACTTCATGAGACCACTTTATATTAATGTTGTGATATAGTCCATAAGTATTTAAAAAAAAAAAGGAGAAGTATATATGGGAATGGTTTAGATGTTTCCTACTTGATTTTGGAATCTCAGATTGATTAGTAGAATAATATGGAGTGAGGGGCTGCATTATTCATATTAAAAGTGACAATTCACATTGATAAGAAACTAAACAAGGGCATCTAATAACCTCTATACATATAGTGGTGGTGTAGCATTTGTGCATGTGAGAGTTATAAGACAAAGTTTTTGTATTTTTTATTTATTTAAAATATGCATTCTACTTTGTTGATACATATACAATACCTATGGTAAACTATTCAAATTCTACTACAATTTATTTGTTCATATCTTATCAACAATTTTTCTTTTTGGGATAAATAATTAAACAAAAGCAGCCACCGCCCACCATTACAGTCTTTTTTTTTTTTTAATTTAAAATATGCATCCTACTTGGTTGACACCTATACAATATCTATGGGAAACTATTTTAAATTATAAAATAATTTTTCTATTAACTTTTAATTAATAGTTTTTTCATACAGGACTCTCTATTTTTTTTTAAATATATGTGATTTTAAATTTAATTTCCCGTGCATCGCACGGGTTAGTGACTAGTAGTTTTTAAAAAGTAAAATATAAACTAGTAAGAAATATAAACTCATAGTACCTGAATTTGCTTAATCGAGGTTGTTCCTTCTCCAATAGCATTATAGCACAAACATAGACTTAAAACTAGTAAGAAACATAAACTCATAGTAGCTCATACGCCAACACTCATCATTTTTTTTTTTTTACAAAATAAAAATTATATTATAGTTTAATCTAAGTGTATATGTATATGAAGGTTCTAGTTAGCTCAACTAATAAATATCTTCTCTAGTTTTTTTTATTTTTTATTTATACAAAACAGAAATTTTACTTTAACTTAATATAAGTGTATATGTATGTAAAACTTCCTCCTAAAAACTTAAATTCCGGCTCTTGCCCCCCACACCCCATAAACACTTATACTTGTGAAGTGATCATCGCACCAAGAGTATGTGATGGTTCTTCTCTGATATTTTAGTATTGTTGGTACTTGCTATATTACCAAATTCCATTAAATTTAGAATAAATGTCTCATAAAGTAGGATAATATTTATAATTTTTCCTTATAATCTATATATATATATATATAACCGAAACTTCTGAAACTCTCACAATTTTTCATGTCAGCATAATATTTAAATAAAATTATTTTTGTTTAGTCCAAACTTAACAAGGAGTGAAATTCTATCTTTTTAACAAGTCTAACTTAAACTCAAAATCATCATTATCATTAATATTTAAATAAAATTATCATTTTATGTAAATATTAAAACAAAATTATTTTTGTTTAATCCAAACTTAATAAGGAGTGAAACTTTATCTCTCCAACAAGTCCAACTTAAACTCAAACTCAAACTTAAACCGAAGCCTTTGAACTTTGGGGGACTAACCGCTTGGTGGAGAAATTATTGGCACCAGAATAGATGGCTCTCAATGGTGATAGCTTGCTTGGTGAGGAAGAAAAAGAAGTTGCATATATATATATATATATATATATATATGATTTCGATCTTAAGTCTCAGCAACAAGCTATTATCCTAGGGTAAACTTGGCACTAGGTTCAACCCACCAATAGATTGTTTCATCTAAATAATTCCATTGTGTTTTAACTGCTGACTTCTTGGTTAATTTTTTGTAACATTTAAAATTTTCTTGCAGATTTTGACAATTATAGCAATGGACTATTCTTTTAGGGTAGAATATCTTTCTTTTATATTTCTCTATGTGTAATTACATTTTTTTTTTTTTTTTTGGTTTATATACTGTTTCAATAATTTGTAGGCACCAAATTTTCTAATTCTTTAGTTTCATCTAAATTTTTGGGTTTATTTTTTGCATTATATGAAACCGTCTGACATATTTCAACGACATCTTTCTCTTATATTTCTCTTTTATGTGTTGTGATTGTAGTCATATATATTTTTTTTTCTATTGTTTCAATAATTCTAGGTTTAGAATCTTCTAATTTTTTAAAATTATTTTTTTGGCATTTTAGAAGTTTTAACATCTGACTTTTTGCATTAGTTTTAGCAATATCTGAACATGTTTGGTAGATTTCAACAACTATACCATGGGTAATTCTTTGGAAGATAACTACTATTTCTCTCACATTTCTCTATTGTGTAGCCATATATATTTTGTCTTGTTTCAACAATTCCTAGGCAATGAATCTTCCGATTCACGAATATTTTAAGCTTTGACTTCTTCATCAAATTATAACACAAATTCAAGTCAGAAAGGAGCAATTTATGCAATTGTATAGTTTCATAATCAATTTAAGTTGCCGTGCACTGCACGGGTTAGCGGCTAGTTATTAAAGATATACCACATGTAACCCATATTAATTTTTATGACAAAGTACTTAAATTTTGACTAAATTATATTACTCTTTTTGGCATTATAATTATTTATTGAGAAAAGTTGTGTCATTGTATACAATTTAAAAAAAAATCAAAATCAAAATTTAATTTAATTCAAAGACGAATGATAACGCTTGATGTTGGTTTGCAAAGATCAATCATGCCATCAAGATTGATGGAGGGCCAATTGTTGCTTGCAATTATTCTAATAAAACAATAACACTTTCTTTATTGGGAAAAGTTAACAGATATTCTAAGAGTATTAATTTGCAAAAAACAATTCTTTTTTGTTACAATTTTTTATATTTCTCATGAAAATAATATTAAAAATTTCATAAAATGATCTATTAACAAATGCGCACCCACTAACCAGACCTAATCTTTCAATGGCAGAGTTAGGAATTTCTTCAGTGGAGATCAACCTAAGTATACAAAGGGTAAGACTTAGGTACAGTACTTAGATGTTGTTTCTTAGGTTCCCATCTTAAAATTCTGTCATTTGTCTTTTTTCTCATGGGATGAATATATACTTTTTAGTTAAGTCACCACATGACAAAATTTTAAGAGGAAAATCTAAGAAATAGTACCTAAGGTACTGTATATAAGTTTTGTCCATATACAAAGGGCAAGATTTAAGTACAGTACTTAGATGCTATTTATTGAGTTCCTATCTTAAAATTTTGTCATGTGTTTTTTTCTCATAGGATGAAAGTATATTTTTTAGTTAAGTTATCACATAACAAAATCTTAAGAGAATCTAAATCAAAATATTAATACATAAATGAGCTCTTTCATGGTAATGAAATCTATATTCTTAGACTTTTATATTTGAGCATTTTAATGAGTTAAACATCTAAAATTTCAATATTTGGGATGAAGAATTGAGCAATAATAACTTCGAATCATTTTTTTTTTTTTTTTGGTTCTTTTATTAAAAATCAATTAAGGATGACATCTCTATAAATTACTTTAAAACCTGGATATTAAAATTTTTAAAACTATCTATATACCCAATTAAATATATTAAATACTATGCTTCTCAAAAAAAAAATTTATTAAATACTAGACAAATAACTTAACCACTATATAGTATATATTATCACTTCCAGCACCACAACAAACTACTATAATCAATATATAAGTATAAAACCAACAATATCAAGGCACTACTTTCGACAAATATAAAAATATAATAAATAACATCAAACCGCCCTTGTGAATACAATCGCAGTTACGACTAAGCAGGGACTCGACCCACCCAACCCACTCGACCAACCCGACCCGACTCAATAGGTTTTGGGCTGGTCTGAGAATATTCAGGTCAGGTTATTTTTAGGTTCGGGTTGGTTTGGTGTTGAGTTCATATAATTATATAAATACACCTTTGGACCAATATATATTTTTTTTTTTGGGAAAAAGTCAAAAATCCTACCCTTCTGGTCTCTCTTCGCGTCCCCAACTCTCTAGCCTCTCTTAGCTCGTCTGCCTCTCTCAGGATCGTCGAGATTTTTTGCCTTGCTGTTACAAGGTTTAAAGGCAATATCAATTTGTGGTTTCGGTTCCTTGAGTTTTGTAGGCTAAGAAGGAATGGAAGAATGAAAAAGGTGAATCTTCAAGCCATATATGTTACATTTCATTGATTTCAATAACAGACCTTTATATTTAAGAGCTTATTAAGATGGTTCGAAGAGCACTAAAAAATATTTGAAAAAATGTCATGCTTAAAGGCAGCTTTTTTATTTTTTAACAATCCACTTTCCGTATAAAGAAAAATGTAACTAATGACCATGGAGAGACAGTGAATTCTTATTTTTTTAATGCTTTGGTTTAATAAAAAAAAAATTTGGAAAAGAGCAATTCCAACTCTCCTCTGGTAGGAGCTCTCTCCCTCGTTAGGTACGAGAATCTCCCTCCCTTAGTCTAACTAAGGGTATTGCTTTCTTTATTTTAGATTTTTCTCGCTGGTCTATTCATAGCAACATACGTGTTCTAGCATGGCTGAGGATGTTATTGAGGGTTTGGAGAATATGAGATTAACAGTGGATGAAGAAGATGTGATTGCAATTCCTGATGAAGAACGATTGGCAGAAATAGAGAGTTGCACTTTGAGTCTAATTGGGAAGTTTCTCACATGCAAGGCTTTCAACAAGAGAGCGGCAAAAAACATTATTCGAAGAGCATGGGGGATAGAAAAGGGACTACAGATCGTGGAAGTGGGATCAAACCTCTTCCAATTCAAGTTCCAAACTGAATTTAATCTGGAACGAATTTTTAAGGAAGGGCCATGGACTTTTGATAATCAGTTGCTTATGTTGAAAAGGTGGCAGAAGGGCATGAGTGCTAGGAATGTAAAGCTTGACCATGCATCCCTATGGGTTCAGATTTGGGGAGCACCTTTTGATATGTCATCCCCTCAGGTTGGAGCAGTAGTTGGTGGAAAACTGGGAATTCTGGAGGAAGTTGAGAAAAGGCGAAGACAGGATGATTAAAACTACTTTATGAGAGTGAGGGTAGCACTGCCAATATCGAAACCACTGAGGAGAGGGAGTTATTTGGCGGGGTCGGAGGGTGATAGAGTATGGGTTACTTTTAAATACGAATGACTCCCACTATTTTGCCATTACTGTGGCTGTCTCGGACACGACATTAGACATTGTGCAGGTTATTTCGCAGCGAGGAAGAAAGAAGGCTCGGTGCAACTCCAATATGGGGAATGGTTGAAAGCAGTTGGTGGCCGCCCTCGGTCGCCACAACAGAAAACTACTCCAAGTGAGTCGGATGATGGGAAAGTTGGATATGAGCAACATGAGAAGGCTGACAAAGGTCTGCCGCACACGGGGTATGAAATGGCGGTGGGTGAAGATCATAGGCAAAACCCTAGTGGAGAACATGGAAGTGGGAAAAGAAATAACGTGAATCATGGGATTTATCCAGATTTTCACCAAAACACTTCTGAAATGGTTGGCAATGAGGATATTAGTATGGAAAGTGGAGTTATGGTTGTTGCGGGAAAAGCGAGCCAGGATTCAATGTTGAAAGGTTGTGATGCCTCAGGTAATTGAGGAGGATGGCTTTGCATGGTTCTTAACTTGCTTCTATGGCTGGCCTGAAGCAGATCAACGATTTAAATCGTGGGCTTTACTAAATCATCTCAGATCTTTTGTGAATGGTCCATGGATGTGTATAGGCGACTTTAATGCTATCTTGAACTCTTCAAAAAAACAAAGCAAACGACCACCACAAGCAAGACTCATAGATGATTTTAGAGAAGTGTTGGAGTTAAATGAACTAGAAGATTTGGGGTATCAAGGTTATCAATTTACCTGGAACAACAAAAGTCCTGGAGAAGCTAACACAAGGGAGCGTTTAGATCGAGCTGTGGCTACAGGAAATTGGAGAGGAAAATTTCCTATGACCATGGTGACCCATCTATCAACTCACACCTCTGATCATGTGCCAATAATACTCCAAACAAATTCCCACAAGCAACAGGTTCGGACTAGAGGCTGGAGGGGTTTCAAATTTGAAGAATCTTGGCTCCTTTGGGAAGATTGTGAGGGGGTAATTAAGGAAGCATGGGAACACAACTCAGAGGGCAGCTCGGCATTAGAAGTAGTAAGGCAGAAAATAAAAACCTATGGAGAGGAGTTGCAAGTTTGGGGGTCATCTAGAACACACCCCGATGCTAAAGAGATTAAGCAACTCTAAACTCGAGTTGAAGCGCTACAAGCAGAGGAATGTATAGTGGAGAACAGGGCTGAATTTCTGGAGGTGAGCAAGAATTTAGACAACTTACTAAGGCAGCAAGAAATTTATTAGGCTCAAAGATCCCGGGTATCTTGGCTAAAACATGGCGACAAAAACACAAAGTTTTTCCACTCAAAGGCCTCACAAAGGCAACGAAGAAACTTTATACATGGGATAAGAGATGAGGAGAATAATTGGGCTGAAGCACAGGAGGATATAGCAAGGGTGGCACTCAACTACTTTGGGAACATGTTTAGTGCTGGTGAGTGTAGCCAAATTGAAGAATGTTTACAGGCAGTCCCGATCAAGGTAATAGAGGAGATGAGACAATTATTGTCTAGGGAGGTTAATGCAGAGGAAATTCGGGCTGCTTTGTTCCAAATGGGACCAACAAAGGCGCCTGGACCTGATGGTATGAATGCTCTCTTTTACCAAAAATTTTGGCATATTGTTGGTAATAATGTGATTTCTGCGGTTTTAGAATTTTTACATGCTGGCAATATAGTGTCTGAAATAAATTATACAAATATTGTGCTTATTCCCAAAGTAAAGTCACCTGAAAAAATGTCAGACTTTCGCCCAATCAGCTTATGCAATGTCATATATAAAATTATCTCAAAGGTATTGGCCAACAGATTGAAGCAGGTCCTTCCTCAGATTATATCTCCTACACAGAGTGCATTTGTGCCAGGTCGACTTATCACAGATAATGTGTTGGTGACATATGAGACTTTGCATGCAATGCATGGAAGAAAGAAAGGAAAAACGGGATCTCTTGCTTTGAAGCTTGATATAAGTAAAGCTTATGACCGGGTAGAATGGGATTTCCTTCGAGGTATTATGACCAAACTGGGGTTTCCTGAGGTATGGATAAATTGGGTGATGACATGCATCACAACCCCAACTTTTTCTGTTCTTATTAATGGTAAATCATTTGGACATATATCCCCATCTAGAGGGCTCTGCCAAGGAGATCCTCTCTCGCCTTATTTGTTTATCTTGTGTGCAGAGGGATTTACTACTTTGTTAGCAAAGGTAGAGCTGGAGAAGCGTATACATGGTGTATCTATTTGTAGGAGAGCACCAAGGATTTTTCACTTACTATTTGCAGATGATTCTCTACTTTTCTGCCAAGCAACCCATAGGGAGGTCAAGGAAGTAACTGATATCCTATAGACATATGGAAGAGCTTCCGGCCAATGCATAAACATGGACAAATCATCGGTCTTATTCAATAGGAACACTTCGAATACACAAAAGGATTGGGTCAAGGATACTCTAGGAGTGAAGGAGGTGGAGCGATTTAAGACTTATTTGAGTTTACCCACAATGGTAGGCCGAGCGAAGTACCAATCATTTGCTTATCTAAAGGAAAAAGTTTGGAAGAAACTACAAGGTTGGAAAGGTAAGTTGCTATCTAGAGCCGGGAAGGAGATATTAATCAAAGCGGTAGCCCAATCAATTCCTACATACACAATGGGTGTGTTCTTGTTACCGGTAAAATTATGTGATGAGCTAAATTCAAAGTGTGCAAGGTTTTGGTGGGGTCAAGCTGAAAATGAAAGAAAGATACATTGGAAGAGTTGGGGGAAGCTGTCTCAATCAAAAAGAAAGGGGGGGGGGTATGGGTTTTCGTGACCTAAGGGCTTTCAATCTTGCCATGCTAGCAAAGCAAGGTTGGCATATGATACAAAATCCGGAATCTCTCATCTATCAATGCCTTAAATATAGATACTTTCCTCGATGTAATCTGTTGGAGGCAAGTGATTCCACAAATAGCTCATTGTATGGAAGAGCCTAATGGCTGCTATGCCTATTTTGAAACAAGGAAGCTGTTGGCGTGTCGGGAATGGGGCATCACTTAGTATCATGCATGACAAATGGATTGTGAACCATCCTACATGTAAGGTTCTTCACCCCCCAGAAGAGCAGGAATGGGAATGGAGAGTCTCTGACTTGATAGATCCGAATCTGAGGTGTTGGGATAGAGAGTTGATTTGGAATAAGTTCCACAAGGAGGATGCTGAGGCAATTTGTAGGATTCCCTTGAGCCATCGGTGTGTAGCAGACAAACTCATATGGATTCATAACAGAAATGGGAAATATTCAGTAAAATCTGGATACCATGTGGCGAGACAAATTCTTAGAGCGGACGAATGGACTGAATGCTCATCGGGTTCAGCTGGGATAGACGTGTGGATGAAGCTGTGGAAACTGAATGTCCCATGCAAGATTAAAATTTTTGGATGGAGGGCCTGTTAAAATATTCTGCCAACTCGTGTGAACTTAGCTCAAAGGAAGATTATTGTGAATACTTGTTGTGAGCTATGTAAAAGAGCTCTGGAGAATGGAATTCATGCGCTTTGGGAGTGTGGAGTAGCGCAAGGTATATGGGCTAGAAGCGTGGTCAAACTACAAAAATGTACTCAGGTCAAGGAGATGTTCTACAACTCTTTGATGACTTACTAAAAAGGTTGTCCACAAAGGAGTTTGAATTATTCTTAGTTTTGGCCTAGTTTATTTGGAACCAAAGGAATTCGGTGATCCATGGAGGGAAGCTGAAAGACCTTCGGCAAGTTCTCAAAAGGGCAGAAGATTTTTTGGATGAGTATCACCAAGCACAGGAACAGATGTTGCTGATGCCAAGTGCACAGCAACAGATAACGGGTTGGCAGCCTCCTCAATCTGCTAAGTACAAACTGAATTTCGATGCGGCAATATTCACAAACAAGGGGCGATCAGGTGTGGGAGCAGTCATTCGAAATGAGAGGGGAGAAGTCATGGCTGCTTTATCTGCTATGGGACCTTCTGTTCAAGATAGTGAGGAAGCTGAGATAGTTGCTTGCCGAAAAGCTCTGGATTTCGCCATAGATGCGGGTTTCACGGATTTGGTAATTGAAGGGGATAATGTAAATGTTATGAGAGCCATTGATTCGAATTGTATGGATAGCTCTAGACTAGGCACCGTAATTGAAGACATCCATTGCCTTGTGAGTGGGCTGAGGTGGTGCGCAGTTAGCTGTGTAAAACGGAGTGCAAATGCTGTTGCCCATTGTCTAGCTCAGTTTGCTAAGAATGTATCTGAAGAACTGGTATGGATTGAGGATTGACCACAACCTACCAGGGAAGCCTTGTATAATGACTCTCTGATATTCAGTTAAATGCAAGACTAATCACTTTTCAAAAAAAAAAAAAATTTGGGAAAGAGGATTTGAGTATGGCTCTTTTTACTAAAGTTGAAATAATATTACTAAAAACACAAATAACTAACTAAATGAATAAATTTGTAGTTTCATTTTGAGTTTGTCTAAAGCAATAATAAATTTCACAATGGTTGAAGTGGTGAGTTGTAATTAAATTATAATAGATATGAATATATGATGTTAAAGATGATTTGATCTAGGCAAAAATACTACTTTAGTCTCTATATTTTAGGGTCACAATCAATTTAGACCATATATTTTGGTCAATGTTATTTTTAAATTGCAACTAATTTGATCATTAACTCATTAACAGAAAATACCTATATGGCAAACGATTTATATAGTTGGCACATTTAAAACTTATGTGCCTAATATAATAATAATAAAAATGTAGAGACCAAATTGACTGTAAGTTGAAAATTGATTTTGAACTCAAAATCTAGAGACCAAATTGACTATAAAATGAAAAAACATGGAACAAATTAACTACACCAAAAATGTAAAGACAAAATTAATTGTATCCTCAAAATGTAGTAGCCAAAAGTATTTTAAACTTTTGATTTAGATAGGGCTGTAAACGAGCCGAGCTTTGTCGAGTAGTGAATATTTAAGCTTGGCTCGACAACAAAAGTAGAATGTTCAAGCTTGGCTTGAGTTTGATACGAGCCTACAAATAGTGTTCAAGCTTGAGTTTGTTATAAAGTATAAAAGTTTGAGCTCGACTTGGCTTGTTTGGTTCATTAGTCAAGCCAAGCTCGTGCTCTATATCAAGCCCAAACACAAGCTCAATATCATGTTTTTGAGCTTAAGATCCAGCACAAGTATATTATTAAGCCTATATTAAGTTTATTATCTAACTTATTTAGTTTGGATGAGTGGTCTTAACTTATAATTAATTAAAGTCTTAGAAGGATATGAGTTTACTTGTCAATCTCATATCAATGTTATTACCAAACTCATAAATAAGCCTAGGCTAAACTTATTTTGTTACTTTTGTATCAAGCCTTGGTGTTCACGAGCTTGGCTCGTTTATGAAACAAGCCTAAAACGAAAGCTTAAGCTTAGCTTTTTTATAAACAAACAAACATAAACGAGTTTTTTATCGAACTAAGCTCGAGCTGTTTATGAACGACTTTGTTCATTTACAGCCCTAGATTTAGAAGTGATATATTATAAATGCTAGTGCCACAGGCCCACCATGATTTCCTTGAGATGGGTTGAGAGCAAGCCCGTGTGAACACAAATCAGTGGGCTTTCTTATTTTGTAACAGACCAAGGAAGGCCCAAATCTTCAAACAAAGCCTATTCGGGAAAGCAAAGGGTTTTTTTTTTTTTTTTTTTTTTGGGGGGGTGGGGGGGGGGGGGGGGGGTAAAATTATCCAATATAAAAACCAGGAATGAAACCCTAATCTTAGCTTCTCTCTCTTCAGTCTTCACCTAGCTTTCATTTCCTCTGTCTGTGTGTTTTAATTATTGTTTGGTAGAATAGTACTCCTTAATTTTTTGCCCGATGATGTACACCAGAATTTTATTGAGCGGTTAGGCTTGGTTTTTCAATTCATTCAGAGCTCTTTACTCAACACCACCTTTCACTACCACCACAACCACCTTCTACTCTTCTTTTATCATATATATATACACACAAATTTTATTTTCTTCGGTGGTGGTTTGTAAAGGCTTTTGATGAATGCCCATTGCCTTAAAAAAAACAACCGTGGATGATCATTCAAAGCTATGAGATCTGAGGGCTTTTTTTATTTTTTTATTTTCATTTTCATGCATTTCTTATATTTGGGTTTTTGTTTTTGTTGTGAATGATGATAAATGCACTGGGCTCTGAACAGTTTTTATTTATTGATGGAAATGCAGACTAGAAAGCTGTTTCTGATACTCCATAATTTTTTATTAGTATATGTATTGTTGGGTCAAAATTTAGTGCATTGGAAATACCCATATGCACCCAAGTAATTTATCTCTATCTGCATTTTTTCAATGATTAAAAACTCAATTGATTTTCTTCACCAGCCTTTACTATGTTTTCTCTGTTGTCGTCATCATTGTCATGAGATATGGCTATAGCTATGACTATGAGATATGGGGGATTTATCTCAGTAGTACCCTTATCCTGTTTTATTAGAAATCTAATGTTTGAATTCTTGAACTGCTAGATGGTGGTTAGAAGTACGCTATTTGACTCAGTCAATTCTAAGTTATAAGTTTGTAACACATTTATTACTCCCTTGTTGTTTAATTCCTTTTGGTTGTAAGTGCTGCTTTTGGTTACTAGTCATGTTCCAATTAGAATTTTTTTTTTCAAATGGTGAAATTATTTCATACTTGCTTACTTATAGTTATTTCTTTTAAACTGTGGCATGTTATAATAGTAAACAAAGAATTTTGACAATAAACTTTGGTCACTGTCACACATCTGTCTTAAGATTGACATTAATTTAGGCATTTAGGTTCCTTTTCTAAAATGCATGTGGCTCTTGCTTGGCTATGGTTATAGTAGGTAATTTCTGATTCCTTTTCAATTTCTACTGTTTTGCTAGATATTTTAGACTACCTCTTTTTTTTCTCCTAGTATTCTTCACTTGATGAGGTCACTTATCTGATTTCTTTAACCCTTAATTACATTGAAAGAGCATTGAAGCCGTTTCATCTGCCCAATGATGAATTCAAATTGCACTGTGACAATTATTTTGATTTTCATTTTGAACCCCCATTGACGCATCCGGTGAGCCCACCAGCATGTGTTCTAGGCTACTAGTCACTGTTGGCTGTTGGCTGCTGGTTCTGGTGGTGGTGGTGGTGGTGGTAGCGGTTGTTGTTGTTGTTGTTGTTTTTGTTTTTGTTTTTGTTTTTTTAAATGTGGGAAGGCTCTTAATGAAAATCATAAGCTTCACTGTTCACAAATACATGATCTGAGGGCTGCAGCAGCTTCCTCCCCCGTAACCAACTTTTTTCCTCCTTAAAATTGTTGTATTTTTGTCTTTTTAAATTTCTTATTTACTCCATTTAGCATTAAAAATTTAAACTTGTGTTTCACATTGAGGTCTCTGATGGTTAATTGGAGTCTTAGGCATGGTCATATTATCTTCGTTCAATAGGTTTTTCTTTTGACAAGGTTCTATGTTAAGTGTATCTCTGTTCAGTAGGTTTTCTAACTCAAAAGTTTTAGTCAAGATTCTTTAATAACTCTCCATGTGAATTTTGTCTCTGGCTCTCATATCATTATGTAATCTATAAACTTGGGAAGTATTATTTGTCAGAATTTAAGTGGACCATATGATTATGCTTCTCCATTTCCTGATTCTTTCATGTACAGGTTAAATATTAATTTACATTAGGCAATGTGAGTTTAATTTTTTAGACCATATTTACTTGATAGCAGATTTGTAGTAGCCTTGGATTTTTCATTAACAAAATGTTTGAATTATGTATTCTTTTCATTGTATTGTTACCAAATTATCTTAATGTTTTTTCCCTTAAATTTTGATTCTTGTCAGTTTGTTTTTCTTTATTTGCAACTTAATAATTTTGATTTCCTAAACTAGTTATTTGGATGGTTTGACTATACCATCCTTTTATTTTCGTCAGTTTTTGGCATGCTACATTTCTATACTGCCCTATGATAGACTTCTGAACTGTATTCATCAGTTGCATGGTTTCAATTTATCGATAGCCTTTGCGCACCACCACCCTGTTTTCTCCGTTGTGTAGTTGTGTGTGTATGATGGTATGTATTTGTGTATCCTTGGTGGTGTGCGGAGTCTTTTGATGATTGGCATTTGCATTCCGTAGATGATTTGTCAGAGCTATGAGATCTGAGCTCTTTCATAGAGAGCATACATGTTTATGAGGGTCAACTGTATCTAGACCTGGTCTAATGTCAGACACTGTTAAGTTGTATCCTTTTTTGTTGCATAAATTCTTGTTCCAAAAGGAAGCAATTGTCTTGATTACTCAATTTGACCCATGCATGTGCATTTGGTGGGATGTTTCAGATCCAAAAGCACTGATTAGGGCCTTTGGTAAGGTTATGGACTTATGGTATCAATTGCCTCTTTTACTGTATATTATATTGCTTTTATTTATTACTTATGTGACTGAATATTTCGGCTGAAGGTGAAAATATTGTATATCACTGTAGTTTTCATTAGATGTTAAGATTTAATTATGTGCTGAATGGTTTATGCACTGGGCTCTGAGAGATATATTGCTTCTTTAGATTTAGTTAGACCTAGAAAACTCTATATCTGAACTTACCTGAAACAATTGCTGTATCATGTTTTGATTGTTGGACTTTGGGATATAGATGATCTTCTGTCTTTGGTGACGAATATCCTAAATCCACACTCATTCCTCTCTCGTTTGCCTCTGGAGATTTTTAGTTCTCTCATTTTTTTAATAATCTATGTTTGGTTGCTAGGAAAACGAAGAAAAATTATCCCTTTTTGTAGGATTTATAGGCTTTTTTTTTTTTTTATCTGGGCCTTGTTTTGTTGTAAAGTTGTGATTTTTTTTTTTTTTTCATTTCCATGATTGTAATTTGTACTAAATACCATGAAATTGTTGAATAGGTTTTTTGTTTTGGCTGGTATTATGGATTGGGCTGTGTTTTTGTTTAGTTTTCACCTATGCAAAAAAAAAAAAAAACAACTTGAGTAGGCCTTAGCAACCTATTTTGGAAATTAGGAAGGTCCATGTGAACTCAATTTTAGTGGGCTTTCTTATTTTGTAAGAGACCAAGGAACACCTAAATCTTCAAACAAAACCCATTTTCAGAAAGGTAGGTTTCTTTTTGGGTAAAATTGTCCGCTATAAATTCTAGGGACCATCTTGACTGTCCACACATGGAACCCTAATTTTAGCTTCTCTCCAGTTTTCACCTTGCTTTCCTCTGGGTCTTTGTTTTAATTATTGTTTGGTCAAATAGTCCTTCATTTTACCCAATGATTTACAAATCAAAACTTAATTGAGCGGTTTGGCATGGTTTTTAATTTATTATCAGCCCTTTACTCACCACCACTTTCACTACCACCTCAACCACCATCTACTCTTCATTTAACATACATATATATATCTACACACACAATTTTGTTTTTCTTTGGTGGTGGTTTGTAAAGGCTTTTGATGAATGCCCATTGCCTTAAAAAACTGTGGATGATCATTTCAAAGCTATGAGATCTGAGGGCTTTTCTTTGTTTTCCCTTACATGCATTTATTATATTATATTATATTATATTATATTATGTGTTTTGATTTGGGTTTTTGTTGTTGTTGTGAATGATGATAAATGCACTGGGCTCTGAGCAGTTTTAATTTATCACTGCATTATTGATGGAAACGCAGCCTAGAAAGCTGTTTCTGATACTCCATAATTTTTTATATGTACATATGGTTGAGCACATTGTAAAATTTGCAAGATTTCTTATTCTTTGAATTATTCTATGTAATGTTGGGTCATAATATATTTTTTTAAATAGTGAAATTCTATCATATTTGCTTGCTTATTGTTGTTTCTTTTAAACTGTGGAATGTTATAATAGTAAACAAATAATTGACTATAAATTTTGGTCACACCTGCCTTAAGATTGACATTAATATTTTGCAGTTTGGTCCTTTTCTAAAATGCATGTGGCCCTTGCTTGGCTATGGTTATAGTTGGTAATTCCTGATTCCTTTTCTATTTCTACTAGTTCGGTAGATATTTTTAGACTACTCTTTTTTTCTTCACTTATTTGATTTCTTTAACCCTAAATTGCATTGAAAGAGAATTGAAGACTTTTTCATCTGCCCCATGATGAATTTAAATTGCATCGTGACAGTTATTTTGATTTTCATTTTGAACCCCCATTGGCTCATCCAGTGAGCCCACCAGCATGTGTTCTAGACTACTAGTTGCTGCTGGCTGTTGGCTGCTGGTTGTGGTGGTGGTGATGATGATGATGATGATGGTTGTTGTTGTTGTTATTGTTGTTTTTATTTTTCTTGTTTCAAAATGTGGGAAGGTTCTTAATGAAAATCATAAGCTTCACTGTTCTTGAATACACGATCTGAGGGCTGCAGCTGCTTCTTCCCCGTAACCAACCTATTTCCTCCATTAAATTGGTGTATTTTTGTCTTTTTAAATTTTTTGTTGCATAAATTCTTGTTCCAAACGGAAGCAGTTGTCTTGATTAGTCAATTTGACCCATGCATGTGCAGTTGGTTGGATGTTTCAGATCCAAAAGCACTGATTAGGGTCTTTGGCAAGGTTATGGTCTCAATTGCCTCTTTTACTGTATATTATATAGCTTTTATTTATCACATATTCACATGTGTAACTGAATATTTTTGCTGAGTGGTTTATGCACTGGGCTGTGTGAGGTATATCGCTTCTTTAGATGGAGTTAGATCTAGAAAGCTCTATATCTGGATCTACCTGAAACAATTGCTGTATCAGGTTTTGATTGTTAATATTTGGGATATAGATGATCTTCTGTCTTTGACTAACATATTTAAATTGTGGAGAGATTTATTTTTAAATGATGTTGCTTTGTCTAAATTATACCTTCTGTATGATTGAAGTCTTTGAGCTTTACAGTATTTACATCTGCCCAATGATGAAAAATAGTCCTGTTGAGCGGTGCTTTTGTTTTCTCGTTTTTAGCCTCCATCTCTACTGCCACACTCACCATCATCAATAGGCTGCTGTTGCTGCTGCTGCTGCTGCTTCTGCATCTTCTTCTTCTTCTTCTTCTTCTTCTTCTTTATTGTTGTTGTTATTATTATTATTATTATTTGTTTGTTGGTTTTGGTAGAGGTGGCAGTGGTTGGTATTCTTATTGCCATAAAAGATGTCGAATGGCTTTTAAAGAGAATCATAAGTTTCACCGTCAGTGAATCATTATAGCTATGAGATCTGAGGGCTGAAGCTTTAGTTAATTTTTTTTCCCTTGAATCATTTTCTTTTACAAGTTTTGGTTCCAGAAGTGTTTTATATTATTCGGATATCTTTCTGTCTTACTTTATTTTATTCCCTTACACTTGTTTTATATAAAATTTCAGATTATGATTGCTATGTATGTAGTAAAAGTTAAGGTTGCAATTTGTATGTTTGCATTAGCTGCTACTCCTTGAGTACTTTCAATTGATCTTAGGTTTGTGAAGTAGCCTTGGATATGGTGCTGTAGGTTTATCATTAAGTATGATATCACCCACCATCCGTTTTGCCCAATGATGTACAACTCAGAAGTATTGAACGATTGCATTGTTTTCATCCATGGTTGCACTTTTTGCACCACCAAATGGACTTTGTGTTTGTGTGTGTGTGTGTGCGTGTGTGTGCGCATGTATTTGTGTTTACCATTTGGTGGTGTGAAAAGGCCTATGGTGAAGTCAGTGGCATTAATCGGAGATGATCTGTTTTAAGCTATGAGATCTGAGGGCCTTGCTTTACCATATTCTTCTTGGGTGGTTTTGAGTCATTTCTCTGTAATCTTTAAACCTTGGATGTGTTTTGAGATAGAGATCTACGGTCTTTTCTTTTCTAATTGTATTTATTTTCTAAATGTTATTTTATGTGTGTTGGGTGTGTTTCACATGGTGATTTCCTTTGGTAAATGAAACTAGGATTTGTTAGAAATATTTAGAACTTTAAGGTGTTTTTTTTTTTTTTTTTTTTTTTTTTTTTTTTTCTGGGTTATTTACCCTGTGATCTGAATTTATGGGGATTCCAGTGTTGTTTTTTGTTTATTGATTTTCATTCTCTATTTTGTTTTCATTTTTTGATTTTGTATTGACTTTTTTTTTTTGATAAACGATTTTGTATTGACTTTACTAAAGCATGATGCTGTTAAAGAAAGAATCTCCTGGGGAAGCTTTTGTGGGCCGAAGTAAAAGTTATATTGCTTGCAATCTCTAAAGAGAAGAATCCTTGGATCTGACGGTACATTCCTGGAATCTAATCACTTGTTTGGGAGACTTACATGTACCCCCAACTGGACTAATAATATCTAGGCCTAGCTGATGCCTCTTTAAATTTTTTGGCTTTCTCTTTCTTTTGCGCACATGGAAGCCAATATGGCTCCTCACTTGTTAGCCTGCTGGGCACAATTGTACATGAAGGGGCCTTATCTGAGTCATCCTAAATGGTTTGGGCTCCAAGGCTTCTTTTCTCAATAAATGAAATTATTAGCTGTAAAAAAGTGTCATGCTTTCCTTGTTGGTTTGACATATACCTTCATTTTTAGCTGTAAAAAAGTGTCATGCTTTCCTTATTGATTTGACATATACCTCCTGGAGTAAAATGTTGATTATTTGAATTGTGTGTGTGTGGTACGTAATGAGATAACTGAGTTGTTTAATGGCTATGTATCATTTGCAACCAAGAGCACTATTATTTAAATTGTTGGTTATGGATTTTATTAACGACCAGGCTGGCTCTAGATATTTTGGGGTTAAGGCGAAAACGAAAATAGGGCTGTTTATTATACCTATATATTATTTTTTTTTTTTTTGAGAATCACCTATACATTAATTAAATTAATGTTTATTTAATATTTTTATATTATAATATATTTCATTTAAAATTTATTTTTCTTGCCTTTTGAGATGTAAATTGACCAATTAAATTTTTGTATTCAAGTTCTTTTAACATTTTTTTTTCAATCGATAACATAACTAATTTACTTAATTTTTCTTGAAATATTGTCAATCTTAGATATGATTTTATTAATTTTAATTTTGGAAAATTTTTTTTCGTAGAAGTTACTGTAACAGGTATTGTTAGTAAAATTTTATTAGCAATGCATGTATTTGGAAATGAATCTATTATTTTTATATAATTTAGTATGTCAATTGGAGTATAATATTTTATTTGTAAAATTTCTTTTAAAACGATTAACTCTGAAAATAAATCTAAACCATCAATATCATAATAAATATTATGTTGGAGAGAAGATTCAAGTTTAAGACAAGAAAAATTATATCATTGTCTCTAATTGGACCTCTTTCTACTAATAAATCTCTTTTGTGTCAATATTTTTCCAATTACCTTGATCATAAATATTTGAAGGAATATAATTCAACATGTCATTATTTTTTTCATTTTCTACTAGTTGAACATCATCATGGTGAACTTGTTCATTTGTGACATTTTTGCTATTATTTTCATTTTCTTCTAAATTATTTTGAAATTCATTATCAAGATTTGTTGTATTGCAAAATTGAACATCATTATTATATTGAAATTGTATCATTTCATTATCACCGAATAATAACAAGTTTTTAGCAATCTCAATCTGCATAAATAAAGACTTATTCATTATATTACCAATAACTAATATATATATATATATATATAAATACAAGATTAAAAAAAAAAAAATTTAAGCACAACCATAACAAAAGTACAAGCCCAGCCAAGAAGATGTCAAGATGGCCACACAAGGCTTATTAATAAGATCCACCCACAAAAAACACAAAACAAAGTAGAGAAAGCTAAGCCTTTATATAGTCAAAACCTGCAGAATCAAAATGCATCTGTAGTGCAAAAAAAAAAAAAAAAAGGCGGCAATTCACTCTTCAGTCTCAGTTTAGAGTTTTCAGATTAGATATGATCGAACAATTTAGATCGGGGGAAGCTTGAACCGAACAGCCAGCAACAATAGAGGTAAAGAATGAGAGAAGCAGAGAGCAAGAGTTGAGAGAAAGAAGTAAAGCAAGATTGAGAAAGAGAAACGGTAAAAATTTTAGGGATTTGAGGTTTTTTATTTGTTTTGATTTGTGATTGTTTTGTAGTTAATCTCTTAAACCGGATTTGTAGTTTATCTTGTAAAATTTTGGTTTATCTAGAGGATAATGATGTTATTTTTGAGATAATTCATTTTGTTTACACCCAATGTTTAACCAAATATACCAAAATTTTTATTTTTTGGTCAAAAAGACCTACTGGATATTTTTAATTCATCTGAAACTTTTTTTTTTCCCTACTACCCTTTCTTTTCTAAAATTTTGGGCCCCCCTTTTATTTGGGGGCCTTGCAATTGCCTAATTGGCCTAGTTGAAGGCCAGCCCTGTTAATGTCATCGATGACAATTTTCTCCTCCCCTCGACTCTCACCATCCAACATATGAATAAAAGCTTGAAGATATACTGATAAAAGGAAAACAACAAAAGAAACTAGAGGTCGATCATACACAACTTCTCCTGAATTTTTAAACCGATGGAAAATTGGTTTTTAGTAAAGTAGCATTAGGATGGTAATTATGATCCTGGTATACCTCAAAAGATCCACTAACCATTTACAATGCATCATACTAAAAATCTAAGAGTTTGAAAGGCCACAGAAAAAGGGATTTGATTGGAGAAAGGAAACGCAAGCGAGAGAGAAAGTGATCGAGGGTCTTCACTTCATCACCATCTTTATCGTTTTTGTTTGTCAGTGGCTCAGAATGCTTCTCCTGGTTAATTTTACTGTCAATTTTACCAAGAAAGGAAGGCATGACTCCCTGTTTCTTTAATTTGTTTTCGGCTACTTGCCCCTCTGTTGAAGATCAAGACATATCATATACCCCACATATTCTGAAATTACCCCCAGAAAAGGTAGTTGGACTGACACCATTTCTACCAAATGGAAATCTATCTGCAGAATTCTTTGTGCCTCTAGAACCACCATGTTCATACACCACACTCGAACTACTCTTTATCCTCTTGAATTCACGTTCTTGGTCCACAATATGTTCACTACTTTCTTGAAAACAAGGTTTGAGATTCATATCCTGCTTCCTGGTATCTCTTTCTTGTCTCTGCCAGAAGAAAAAACTTCATCAGTACTATACTGATATTCTAAGGTAATCAGCATGTTGCTCTATTATTTAAAACCGGAAGAACAAATTAAATTGCATATTTGCCATGATTTTACGGTTAAGGAACATAACATATTGGCCTTCGAATAAAAGTTAACTGACATTTTGGTAAAAACAAATTGGAGGTATTTAAGTTAAAACCAAATCAAGATGAGAAATAGATAAATCGATAATTGAAGCATATATATTCCAATCAATCAAGCATCAAATCTTCACTTGGCATTATGTACAGGTTATACGCTACACTACATACAATGAATTCCCCAAATTCAGTAATAAATCCTTTCTTTTTAACAAAAACAACCAAGTGCATTCTAAAAATATAAAATGTAGAGTGGAGTAGTATTTCTATAAGCCAAGTCACTAAACAGAAGAAGAAATTTAAAAATTTTCATTTAAACATTGGGTATTTACTGAATGTAGTATATATACATGTGTGTGTGTGTGTGTGTGTGTGTGAGATTACCATTTGGGAACTCTGTATGTCTTGTAAGCAACTAAGCCTTCTTCCTCGAAATACACCCCATAAAAACAACAGTTTATTCCAACCTGCCAAGGACAAACAGTGTAATTTAAAGACGCGAATGAAATTGTGTAAGTGGATCCCTATATAACATTTGTCATTCATATGGAATAAAATTAAGCTTAATACAACTTACGTTGAAAATTTTCAGGAAGAAAATTAGATGAAAAAATTAATAGATCGACTCCGTCCAAATTTCCTTTGAGAGACATGTCATTCTTAATCATGCATTCAAGCAATCTCTTGTAGTTTCTTCCATAGCTGCATATAAGAATTTGGAAATATGTATTGAATGTCAGCACGAGAGGGAGTTCACAAAAGCAAATGCCAATACAAACCTTTCCAAGTCTTTTGCAAAAAAGTAGAGTGCAATATTATCTTCTGTGGCATGATTTTGAGAGAACTGAGTTGGCCAAGCACTTAAGCGAGGTACTTCCTCCAATATAATTTTTTGAGGAAGCTTGAGAACTACTTCAAGAACTTTAGGTGAAGCACAAGTTGATAAGTGTGCTTGCATCCCATAAGAAGAACTCGGAAGTTTTTCACTTCTCTGAATTTCAAATTCCCGTGTATGAAATGTCAGAAATTTTTGCATGAGACATTTTTATCAAGGCACAGAAGTGACTTCGAGTTAAAAAAAAAGAAAAAGAGGTAAAGTTTCTCAAATAAGGCCTTTCATTGGAAGGAAATGTGGTATTTGAATTATTCGTTTTTATTGAACATGCTGCTTCTGTGGAATGCTCAATATGCCGGCTCACATCATCAAATTCATCTCGATATTTTAAGCCTATTTGAGCAAGATGACTAAATGCGTTCAATGAATTGTTTGATTGTTCATGACCGTCAACTGCCTCAATATCATGATATTTGGATCCTGATGAAAAAGATTCACCACGCGATACAATTTCATTTCCACTCATTGATGCAGAAACACCAGAATAAGCAACTGGTGAACTAACTTTAGATTGTAACACAGATGTATACTTCCCTTGAGTTGAGTTCCATTTTGAATGGTTTAATTTCTTCAAATCCTCAACAAGAGAAAAATTGGAAGCTAGTGGTTTAACATTTGCATCAGTAGCATTTGAGCTAAATGACATAGATTTTCTCATCATTCTGGAACATCCTATTCTCTTATCCTCAGAAGCAGTATTGCTGGAAAATTTTTTCTTTTGGACAACAATGTCTTTTGTTGTAAAATATGAATATCTATTTGTTGTGTGTGTATTCAAAAACAGTGGGTTTATGCAAAATAGAAATAGAATGACAAAAGAAACAATCACACGGGAACACAAAGATTTACGTGGTTCGGCTTTTGGCCTACGTCCACGGGCGGCGTCAAGGAGAAAGTTTCACTAACAAAAGGAAGAGATTACAACAGTAGTACCAAAACACTCTCACAAAACCCAAACCCCAAATATACCCAAAAGAGCTCTCAATCACCAGAAGCACGTGACTAGAGAAAACCTAAATTTCTCTCTCAAAACAAAGCACGGCTTAGAACTCTAATATATATAAATATGCGGCTGCCTTTTTCTTCACACACTTTTTCAATTGCCGCATAACAATACAAATATATATGTATATATTAAGTCGGCTAGGGTTTCTTATAGAGAGAGCATATAAAGGGCCGGCTATTCAAAGTCCTAATTTCACTAGGACATGGTTGCCTACTTTGACCAAATAACAAAGCCACATAACAACAAATCTCCACCTTGGCTTGAATTTGGTCAAGTCCCACAAACAAAACTTCTCCACCGCCAAACCAAAAGCCCCTAAGGGCTATCACAAACTGCAAACGCCAATCAAGTCCAAGCAATGCTTGAACTTATGCAAAGGAACCGGCTTGGTCATCATATCTGCTGGATTATCTGCTGTAGCAACCTTTCTAACTTCAACTATGCCCTCAGATACAGTCTCACGAATGAAGTTATATTTGACAGCAATGTGTTTAGATTTCTCATGATACATCGGATTTTTAGTCAAATGTATGGCACTCTGATTATCACAAAATACAACAGAATCATCTTGTTGTAAACCCAGATCACCAACCAAACCTTTCAACCAAATAGCTTCTTTCACTGCCTCTGTTGCTGCCATATACTCTGCCTCTGTAGTAGACAAAGCAACTGTTGATTGTAATGTTGCTTTCCAACTGATGACACTACCAGATAATGTGAAAACATAACCTGTCAGAGATTTCCTCTTATCCAAATCACCAGCAAAATCAGAATCAACAAATCCAATAACACTGCTACTATCAGTAGAAGCCCTGTCATATACCAAACCAATGTTTGCAGTACCTCTCAAATATCTAAGAATCCATTTCACAGCTTGCCAATGTTCTTTACCAGGATTAGCCATATATCTACTAACCACACTAACTGCATGTGAAATATCTGGATGAGTGCATACCATAGCATACATTATGCTACCCACTGCACTAGCATAAGGGACATGAGACATGTAATCCTTTTCCTCCTTAGACTTTGGTGACAAAGCCGCTGAAAGCTTAAAATGTACTGCTAATAGAGTACTCACTGGCTTAGATTGCTGCATATCAAAACGTTCAAGCACTTTCTCAATATAATTCTTTTGTGACAGAAATAACTTGCCAGCTTGTCTATCTCTATGAATCTCCATTCCCAAAATCTTCTTAGCTGCACCTAAATCTTTCATCTCAAATTCACCACTAAGCAAAGTCTTTAGCTTGTTTACCTCTACTAGATTCTTAGCTGCAATGAGCATATCATCAACATATAGCAACAAGTAGACAAAAGAACCATCTGAGAGCTTCCTATGATACACACAACTATCATAGTCACTTCTTGAGTAGCCATGCCCAATCATGAAAGTATCAAACCGCTTATACCACTGCCTTGGAGATTGCTTCAAACCATATAATGATTTTTTCAACAAACAAACATGGTCTTCTTTTCCTTGGATCACAAAACCCTCTGGTTGATGCATATATATTTGTTCTTCAAGTTCCCCATGCAAAAAAGCTGTCTTGACATCAAGTTGTTCTAATTCCAAGTCAAACAATGCAACCATAGCAAGCATCACACGAATAGAGCTATGTCTCACAACAGGAGAGAACACTTCATTGAAGTCTATACCTTCTCTTTGACTGTAGCCCTTTGCAACCAGAGAGAACACTTCATTGAAGTCTATACCTTCTCTTTGACTGTAGCCCTTTGCAACCAATCGTGCCTTGAACCTCGGTGCTTCAACACCTGTAGTTCCTTCCTTTTTCTTGAAGACCCACTTGCAACCAACAATCTTCTGGCCTTTAGGTGGTTTCACTAACTCCCAAGTCTGATTCTTATGAAGAGACTCAATCTCCTCACTCATAGCAATAATCCACTGAGCCGAATTCTCACTAGAGACAGCTTCATGATAATTGGAAGGTTCGTGATACTCAATAATCTCAGCCACAGACAAAGCATAAGCGACCAAATCTGCCTCAGCAAACCTCTGTGGTGGTCTAATCTGTCTCCTCTCTCTACCAGTGGCTATACTATACTGCTGTTGCTGCTGTGATGCATCCACTTCATTAATAGAATCATGCACCTTATCTCGAATAGGCTGAACTGAAGTGCTATTATGCACTATATCTAAAGCTTCAATCTCAAGCTCCACCTGCTTATTGACACCGTGGTCTTTTACTGCCCCATTACTCTCCTTTTTCTGGTCAAGGATAGCAGACTCATCAAATTTCACATCTCTGCTGACAATTAATCCAGGGGATTTTGAATCTGTACACCACAATCTATAACCTTTTGTCCCTGATGCATAGCCTAGGAATATGCACTTCTTTGCCCTTGGCTCAAGTTTGCCATCATTCACATGAGCATAAGCGGGGCAACCAAATACTCTCAAATTAGAGTAATCAGCAGGAGCACCAGACCATACCTCAAAAGGAGTCTTACATTCAATGGCAGTTGATGGTGACCTATTAACTAAATAGCAAGCCATATTAATTGCCTCAGCCCAAAAGTCTTTAGACAGACCACAATTTGAGAGCATACAGCGAGCCCTCTCCAATAGAGTTCTGTTCATACGTTCTGCAACCCCATTCTGTTGTGGTGTTCCTCTAACAGTGCGGTGTCTCACTATGCCTTCATTTTTGCAGAACTCATCAAATTCACCTGAGCAATATTCCAAACCATTATCTGTCCTAAAACGCTTAATCTTTTTTCCAGTCTGCTTCTCAATAAGCGTCTTCCATTGCTTGAAGGTGACAAAAACAGCACTCTTATTTTTCAGAAAATACACCCAAACCTTCCTTGAATAGTCATCAATGAAAGTCAACAAATATCGGTAACCACCCTTGGAACAAACAGGAGAAGGACCCCAAAGATCGGAATGGATATAATCTACTGTGCCCTTAGTCCTGTGATTAGCTATACTGAACTTGACCCTGCACTGCTTTCCAAAGACACAATGTTCACAAAAGTCCAGCTTTCCAATTTTCTGACCATTCAACAAACCTCGTTTGCTTAATATTGACATGCCTGCCTCACTCATATGCCCCAATCTCATATGCCATAAATAAGTATTATCTGAGTCTGAATCTGAGGATGAAGATATTGCTGCAGAACCTACAATTGTGCTTCCTTGTAGCATATAGAGACCATTCACCATTTTTCCTTTAATGAAAACCAGAGCACCCTTACTGATTGTCAAAACTCCACCTTCACCGGTGTATTTATACCCTTGAGAATCGAATATACCCAAAGACAAAAGATTTTTCTTTAGATCTGGCACGTGACGAACATCAGATAAAGTCCTAACAACACCATCATACATCTTAATTCTCACAGTTCCTATCCCCACAACCTTACAGGTCATATTATTTCCCATCAGAACTTCACCACCACTAATTGATTGATAGGTAGTGAACCAATCTCTTTTGGGAGTCATATGATAGGAGCAAGCTGAATCAAGAACCCAAGCGTCACCGAAGCGACCAGTTGATACTGTTAAAACTAAATCTTCACCTTCAGAATTAACTTCTGCAACACTAGCCGTATCATTAGTATTAGAAGCCTTCTCCCTTTTCTCTTTGAGTAACTTGCACTCTTTTTTCCAGTGCCCATCCTTTTTACAGTAGTGACACTTTCCCTTTCTAGATCTAGACTTTGACCTAGATTTTCCTCTATTGCTACTAGACCCTTTGTCGTTGGGTCTACCTCTAGCAACAAGACCGTCAGCATGATTATCACCCCAATTTTCAGAAACCTTCTTCTTTAACTCCTTAGAGTTCAATGCATCTTTCACATCATCAATTGAGATAGAGTCTCTCCCAGAACCATATAACATGGTATCGACAAAGTGATCAAAAGAAGGAGGTAATGAGCATAATAAAATCAAGGCTTGATCTTCATCTTCTACTTTGCACTCAATATTTTTCAAATCAATTACAATTCTATTAAATTCATTAAGATGATCAGAAATAGGTGTACCTTCTTTCATTCGAATTGTGTATAACCGCTGCTTCATATACAAGCGATTTGTAAGAGACTTGGTCATGTATCGACTTTCCAACTTGAGCCACAATCCCGCAGCTGTATCTTCTTCTACAATTTCTCTTAGAACCTCATCTGCAAGAGACAACTGAATTGCACTATGTGCCCGTTCCAAGAGATCTTCTTTTTCCTCATCTGATAACGTTGCTGGCAAAGCGTCTTTGCCCTTTAGTGCTTTCCACAATCCTTGTTGCACTAGCAAAGCACGCATCTTCACACGCCATAAACTGAAATCATTCTTCCCGTTGAATTTGTCAATCTCAAATTTTGCTGCCGACGAAACCTTTGTCGCCATACCAAAAAACCCAGTAAACCAATAACAACACAACCAAATAGATCTGATGAACAATCTCAACTTCAAACAAAGAACCCTAGGCTCTGATACCAGTTTGTTGTAAAATATGAATATCTATTTGTTGTGTGTGTATTCAAAAACAGTGGGTTTATGCAAAATAGAAATAGAATGACAAAAGAAACAATCACACGGGAACACAAAGATTTACGTGGTTCGGCTTTTGGCCTACGTCCACGGGCGGCGTCAAGGAGAAAGTTTCACTAACAAAAGGAAGAGATTACAACAGTAGTACCAAAACACTCTCACAAAACCCAAACCCCAAATACACCCAAAAGAGCTCTCAATCACCAGAAGCACGTGACTAGAGAAAACCTAAATTTCTCTCTCAAAACAAAGCACGGCTTAGAACTCTAATATATATAAATATGCGGCTGCCTTTTTCTTCACACACTTTTTCAATTGCCGCATAACAATACAAATATATATGTATATATTAAGTCGGCTAGGGTTTCTTATAGAGAGAGCATATAAAGGGCCGGCTATTCAAAGTCCTAATTTCACTAGGACATGGTTGCCTACTTTGACCAAATAACAAAGCCACATAACAACATCTTTTGAAAGTTGACCTGTCACTTTTGAGTCCATAATGTTGAACGATTTTGACTTAAAAAGAGAATCTGTGAGATCAAAATTTTTAAATTAAGTGAACTAAATCTCAAACAAACATTATAATGAACAAGTCAACACATGATTAACTTATCCCGGGCCCACTGCAACCAACTTTGTTATTTTCAGGAATATAATTTGAAGATTGGTTATCTAAAGAATTAACTTGATGGTCTGGCTTCATTTTCGACTTACCCGAGTTTTTAAATGAAGAGTCACCACAAAGTAGACCTCGTCTGAAGGTTCTTGATGTCCCAGATAATTTCAAATTTGTTTCAAGAGTCCTTTTTGTCGCTGTTACAGCTTCTAAATTGCTTGCAGGTTTCTTAGCAGAGAAGAGAGAAGAAGAATTTACTTTCTTTGTTTGGTTTTCCTTGACACCTGATTTTTCTACATTCAATTTTAAACCATCCTTACATCTTAAAGTGCTAGAATTTCCAGAGCTTTCCATGCTTTTATGCATGAATGATGCTTTTGATGTTCTAGCTGCTTTTTGATCTTTATGTTGATCTCCTTTTTCAATTTTCTCCTCAAGCATGCACTCTTCGCACAACCAATTGCCTTCAGGAACTTTATCGCACAACACACATGCAATAGCTGTTTGATAGAAACCAGAAGAACACAAAAGGTCAATTTTGTCACCTTCCCAAGGGCAGACAATGATGGAACACTCATGCAGGAAGTTTTCTTTTAAAATTTATTAAAAATGTGTGTGAGAGAGAGAGAGAGAGAGAGAGAGAGAGAGAGAGAGAGAGAGAGTCAAAGATTTAGAATATTAGTCATTTACATGTGCTCTGCCCCATCACTGCATTTGCTACAAATAGCAAGCAACTCCCCAGGTCCTGCATCTCCACAGATATCACAAACTCTCATCTGTTCAATTGCAAAAGGAAATTAGTCTGTCAATGTTTTTCTTATAGACAAAATATAAAAGAACTACAGAATCCCACATCCATGAAGAATAAAAATGATGACAAGTAAGCAGACAGACATATAGATTTACATGCAAAGGCGCACGTATGACTTAAGTCAAAACTATAGCTTGGCTTCATCCAAAAGCAAGTCAAAATATAATATTTTAAAATTTTAATTTTATTCATGCAAATATGTGTAGAAGTTAGGAATATATTTAATGGTGCAGTACCAGAAGTCATAATTTTGTTAATGATGGTTTTATCAAATTCTGTAAGTAACAAAGAATATCCAACTTTCACTATCAAATTTGGTTTGATACCAACATGTAGGATATGTCCAATAAGTTCGCATGTATCAATTTAAGTCTACTATATATTCACTAATTTTATTATTGTCAGATCTTGGTGGGATAGCAAGTTCTCTCCTCCAACGTGATGTGTTGCAAGCGAGTTAAGGAATCAACCTTTCCAAAATTTGTAGGTAAAGTTGCTTACCAATCAAATCTCCTAGACCAGAAAAAGTAATATATAGCCTTGTGTATTGGGAGCTTCATGTAACCTAATTTCATCTAGCCAGCATAGCAGTTGATAGCAGTGGTGGAAACAATACGTCGACAATATTTGTGTTGCAAGCGAGTTCAGAAATCAACCTTTCCAAAATTTGTAGGTAAAGTTGCTTACCAATCAAATCTCCTAGACCAGAAAAAGTAATATATAGCCTTGTGTATTGGGAGCTTCATGTAACCTAATTTCATTATTTCACGTCTTTCAAGTGTGATCCTTGCATACTACAAATGTAGTATTGCAATAGTGACGTCAAACACGTCATTAGTCACACTCAATCATCTCCAACTGAAATGATGCCTCGACAATAGGGGCATGTAGAGGCTAGAGCCAAGTACGGTGCAATGCAACTGCAGTGGAACACGTGCCTGGATGGTGGAAGACTCGCCCTGATACCGGTATGACACATAGATCATCAATGTAACGAGCACAAGAATACAAACCGTGATAACAAATGTAGTATCGCAATAGTGACACCAAACACGTAAATGAGGTACTATCTTATGGTTCGAGGCATTTCCTTTTATATTTTATTTTAGCTTTAAGAGCCCGTAGGGTTTTCTTAGTTAATTTAGGAAGTAAAATTGATTAGATTTAGGTGACCAATCACACCTTAGAATCCCAATGGTTGGTGGTGATTTCTTAAAATAAATATAGGTGTAAATGCTGACATTCACACACCCCACCTTAGTATTGTACATGTGCTACACTTTTGCATTTTTGCACCAAACACACATTGTCAAGTGAAAACCCCTCAACGGATGGGGGACAATGTCGAACGCAAGCCGAAATCCAAGTACGACATGTATGTGATAATATTTTCTGTCCAATGCACCAAAAAAATGATAACAAAATGATCAATTTGGAAATTTCTCAAAATTTAAGGGCACGTTTGTACACTGAATGAAGATTATGACAAGAATTATAATCTTTATTATTGGCAATAAAATGTGTTGTAATGGATTAATTAAATATATTCATAAGTTTGGTTATGAGTTATAATATTAAAACAAAACTTAAAATTTATTTTATGAAATATCTTACTCATATAATTATATTTCCTTAAAAATAATATTTTTTGAATCTGAGAGAGATGAGTTATTTTTTATGATTTTTAATTTTATAATTGTTACGTATTTATGGAAAGTTTGTTTATTTGGAAATATATTAATTTTAGAAAGACTAAAATGCAAAACTCAAACTTTTAAGTTTCACCATTTTTCATTCCAGTTCTATAAGTTTGGGTTTTGTCATTTCAGTCCTCTAAGTTTCATTCCTTCCCAATTAAGTCATCCATTAATGTGATATTGTGATGTTAGTTTCTACCATTAACTCTCTTTTTTTTTTGTTCTTTATTTTAGAAAAAAAAACGTTAATTATAAATAATAAAAAGACAATTAGAAGACCCGCCTAAATAACAAAATTGAAACCCCAACCTGATCTAAGAAAACCGAGAATGAGAAAGAGGGGAAAGAGAGAGAGTGAGAGATCTAAAAGAGGAAAGAGAAATTGCGAAGTTGGGTTGTTTCTTTTCATCGGCGTAACAAAGAAATTTTAATTCTTTTATTCTAAAATGCTAAAGTTGGGTTGATCCATTCAGAAACATCTTTGTTTTGCTGTAAACATTTGCAAATTGGGTTAACGTTCTGCAAAGGTTCCTTTTTTTTTTTTTTTTTTTTTTGCTTCTTCTCATTGATCATTGGTGTATATTATATTTGACCAATACTGTTGTTTGCCTTTTGATGGCGTTGTGTGCTATTGTGCGAATTTTTTCTGAAATTGTGGCCTTCTCATTGATAGGAATGTTCTGGGAGGGAACGTTCCTCTAATTGGCTTTGTTTTTTTTTTTTTTTAAGTTTTTTCCTAAATTAAGAAATAAATTAAAAAATAAAATAAAAGTTAACAGCAGAAATAGACAATACATTAACAAATGACTTAACTGGGAAAGAATGAAACTTAAAAGACTGAAATGACAAAACCCAAACTTATAGGATTAAAATGAAAAATGGTGAAATTTAGAGGGTGTGTTTTAAATTTTGGCATTTTAGAAATTATTGCACATATTAAGGAATAACTATTACAACTTCTTTAGAGATGAGTAGTTATTCCTCATTTTAAAAAATAACTATTTATAAGAAATAACTATTCCATATATTAAAAATATAACCAAACTAAATAATGATTAAATCATATGAATAACTATTACATTATAGTATCTATTATAGTCTATTAAACATGCCCTAAGAGTTTATAGTTTCAAGCTAAAAGATTAAGGGCTCAATCTGATATGGACCCAAAATTTAGGAGCATATGTTATGACTTATTTCTATATTTTTTTTGAGTAAAACAGTAATACTTATTAAAACACATACGAAAATATTAATATTAGATTTCTATATTATTTATAATTCTTACTTCTGTTCATGTAATTATTACTCCAATGTACCAATGTTTCATTACACAACTTGACATTGTAGGACTGAAAACATCATTATCAGAAAAAGTGTTGTTTCATGAGATTTCACAATCAAATAGTGACGATGATCTTGAACTCTTGAAGACTACATGAATAAGTGATTAAAAATACATAGAAAATTAATCTTTAACGAGGGGGATCGAGTTTATTAATCTGCTCCACTATTTTCATTTGTTGATTCCTCTTTGCTTTTTCCCCATATAAGAACATATATCCCTACAATTATTATCACAGCACCAACTATCCTGTAAAATAGACTAAATAATTAGTGATTTTGTTCTAGTGTGGCAATGGTGGTGGTTGAAGTTTGACATTTACCTTCCCATGTACATTCTCTCTGCTAAAAGCCAAGAGCTTAGGACAGCAACCATGACCATGCTTATGGGGGCAAAAGCTGTGAAAAAAACAGCGCCTCTATCTTTCAAAATGCATGCTTGGATGTAGGAGGCAAGCCCTGTGCTCCCTATTCCCTGCATGCATGGATATAAAGAGTTGTAAATATATCACTACCATGTATCAATAATTTTATGCTTAATGAGGATTTTTTTTTCCATCAAATCTCTCTTTTAAATTCTATAATAAATCTATAATAACAAAACCTTAAATAACTCCAAAAATAATTAATATATATACCTAGTTTTTTTTTTTTCACTACATCAAAATAAGTTTATTTTATCAAGTACTTAAAACAACAAAATATCTCATCTACAAGTTAAAATTGTTGCAATAGTAACTTTCTTTTTTGAGAAACCATTGCAATAGTAACTTAAAAGTGATAAATTATTGCATGCATAAACAATAATAAGTTGCAATAACTTATATTTTTCAATTGCTATAGAGGTTTTATATAATAGGAAAAAGTGTTGCAATAGCTTAAAATGAAAAAATCATTGCAATAAATTGATACCAATTATTTTTCCAATCTATTGCAACAAAAATTTTGAACTAATAGCTTATTGCAATGATAATTTAATATAAATTCTTTTAAAATCTATTGTAATGGCAAACACAAAACTAAAATAAAGATATTATTGCAATAACCAAATATGAACTATTTTATAATTTATTGCAATGACAAGCATAAATTAATTATCTATTACAACGAAGATGTCGTTGAAATAATTAGATCTGAATTTTTTTTTTCACTTATTTGCAATCTATTGCAATAAGATTAGTGAAATAATAGCTTATCACTACAAGTTATTCGTGTGTGTGTGTGTGTATATATATACATAATATCAATGCATCAAAATTATCATTAAAATATTTAGAGTTTATTGCAACAAAATTTTTTGTTGCACATACCTATCACCTCAAATTTTATTACAACTCCGCATCAACTATTGCAATGAATTTAATGTTATTACAATGATTTTTTATTTGCAATAAACTTTTTTTTTCCTTGTAGTGAATTTGGAAGTGAATTCATACCTAACTAATATTATATTCTTACCCCATAGAGAACTGCCAGCAGTTTAACGTCCCAATGAACAGCCCAAGCAGCTTTGCCTTTCTCTATCACTAGAGCCACTATTACGTTTCCAATTGCACCAAAGAAGCATATCCAAGCTGTGAGTGAAAGCTCGGGGTATGCATTTAGTGTGAATGTCTGAAAGAATTGAGCACAAAATTAATTAATGTTAATATGTTATGTTATGTTGAAGAGATCTGTCAATATTTCATGTTAATTAATGAGATAAAACCTTACTTGCAAAATGGAAAAACAAGCCCAGCTGAAGCAAGCACTTAACATCATTCCCCCACCCATAATTGAATGATGATGTGAATTTGTCCCATTAGTACCTCTTTGTTGTTCGTGGTTGGATTTTGCTTTTGTTTGCATCAATTCAAAACCGGGACTTTTTATGAATGTCATAATCATTGCCCCTCCAACTATTACTATAGTCCCTACTATCTTGGCATAGGTTCGCTTGCTTTTGAAATTTAAGTTTTCGAGCCTAGTCAGAGATAAATCAACATTTTACATTTAGATAATAAATTCCATGGGCATCTAATAGAATTTAGATTGAGAGTTACTATAAAATTGAAAAAAAGAAAAAAAGAAGTTAAATTAAAAAGAAGTTAAATTAGATTCTATAGGTTTTGTGAGATTAAAAAGAAAAAGAAAAATATCGGCCTGAAAAGGACTACTACAAATTTAATTACCTCACTAAACAAGCTAATATGAATGTCATGGCGAGAAGAGCATTGATCATTGTGGCTGCAACTGTGGCATGTTGTATATTTCATTCCAAGCACAAACATGTTCATACCAAATTTCGGCCTGCCAAGTTAACAACATATAATTAAGTGTTAATGTTTTGTAAATAATATTTTAAAAACTTACTCGAAGAATACTTACTCCAGTAAAGCGAGCACAACCAGTTTAGCAAAAATTGAAAATGTCATGGATACCTTTCTTTTTCTGTAAGACATAGGAGGAAAATTTGTTAATAAAATTATCCATAAAATTACCCTAAGGCCGCATTTGGTTTGTTGTGATGTGTCATTAATGTGATGCACATTATGATGATGTGACATTACAAAATATATCAAATCACTTTAATCTTATCATTCTCCTAAACAATGTAATATTGTATTTTTGTAATGAAATTATATTAATACAAGATTACAATAATGTAATATTATGATATAATGTAACATCAAGACGAACTAAACGCGCTCTAAGTGTAGAAGTGTGTGTTCAAGAAAAGAGACAAGAGAAGTTCACCTATCAATAATCATAGCAAAAGGTGCAATGACCAAAGTAGCCAATATGTGTTCATAGGCATTGAGCACAAAGATGCTCATGCCATAGTTAAGTGCAGCTTTGTATACTATATCCATCCCTGCATACAAGCATTGCAAGAATAAAACCCCAATGTATGCTTTTAGATTACATATGATCTTCATCTTGATAACTCTCTCTGGTTTTCTCTACCAAAAAAAAAATATATATATATATATATATATATTTTCTCGTTTTTGCTAGACTCACGGTCTCTAGTCTCTACTCCTTAATATAAGAAGCAATCTTTTGATAGTCAAAAACACACACACGCAGGGGTAGAGGGGGGAGGATTTTTGAAAGACTTACAATACAACACACAGTCCAAAGGGCCTAAACTAATTAATACAAAAAACTTTTAAAATGTTTCAATTTTTTTATTCTTGATTGACAATTGGCATCCATGCCACTTTAACACCCATTTACAGATTAGTGTTTAATAATACCGTAATATGGTAGGTGATGTTAGGATAACTTTTTTTTCTTCTTCTTCTTCTTCTTCTTCTTCTTCTTCTTCTTCTTTTTTTTTTTTTTTTTTTTTTTTTTGAGAAAGAGAAAAACACACAAGAAAATGGGTACTGATATGGATTTGGATGTCCGCGGACCCAAAAAATTTCTTCAGGGGACCAAAGAATATCCTACACATACAAAATATGTTTGTAACATTATTTAACAAATGTTGTTTTCTTTTATTTATATATATATAATATTAATAAATATAAAAGATTTTTAACTCCTAATTAACCATAAAATCAACATTTATTATTTCTTCTAAAAGGAAAAAAAAATGTTTTTATTAAAATATTTATTTATGAGTTTATTTATATATTTCTATAATATGCTATGACCAAGAGTTAGGTACAGTACTTAAGTACTGTTCCTTAGGTTCCTTTTTTAAGATTCTGCCATGTGGATTTTTTCTTATGAGATGGAAGTGTATTTTTTAATTAAGTAGTCACATGATTGAATCTTAAGATGAGAACCTAAGAAGCAGCACTTAAAATACTGTACTTAAGTTTTGTCTATATGTTATTATATAGTATAAGAGTAATTAGATGAAAGAAATAGTGCATTAATAATATATAAAATTTTATATTTTTATGCAATACATTAAATGCACTTGGAATTAATTAGTTATTTATGGTACAAAAATAATTATTTTTTTGAGAAACAAACATACACATACAAGGGAGAGGAAAATGGATAGGAGAGATTTTGAAAAGTCACCCCCTCCCCCCAACTAGATTCAGGTTTTTTTTAATAGAAATAATTACAACATATTGTTATTCTTGTAACTTGAACATTTTTTTCCCTAAACCTCCAAGCACTTTGTGCATGAGCACTGGATTCAAATATAATTGAACATAAAGATCACAATGTTGCAAATGCAAATCAAAATTCAAATGTCCCTACAATTGTCGCATAGTATGTTAAGTTTTAATTATTTAAATTCAAACTGTTATATTTTCTTTGATTTAAACCTTTGTACGTACGTATATTTTCTAATGCACCTTACCAGTTGGTAATTAAGCCAACACCATTTACTAGGCTTTTGTTTAAGGTGTGAATTAAACCCACCTACTCATCTTTGGGTGGGTAACATTTTAGCCTAGCCAAGGGCAGCGCAGGATTTTGTGTTTGGGGTAAGGGTCACCAAATAGCCCATGGCCCACGACCAGATCCAGATGCTTGACAGCTCACCAGGCTAATATGCGGTCTGACTCGTTGTTATTGAGACCCATGGATAGTTTACTAGCCCAATGAGTCAGGTCATGGGCTAGTTTTTATACCTATGGGCATTCGTTGGGCTAGCCCAATAGCCCAGCCCGTTGCCCAACTCAATAACTCATAATTCATAATAAAAATATATAGGAGGTTTATGAAAGATTGATCTTGAGACATTATAGAGGAATTTCTTAAGAGAACTCTCCCAACCACTAAGATACTTAAAGTGATTGTGCTAAACTTAGTTTACTACATATATATATATATATATATATATATGTTTCTAGTAGTCTAGCAACTTTGAATTAACCATTTGACATTTTTTTATTAAAAATAAAAATAAAAACCATTTAAAACATTGATAAAAAAATATTTAAGTAAGTTTCCATCAACAAAACAAAAAATTTGTTATTAAGTATTAAATTCTTTGATTCTTTCCTTTTAAAAAAATAGATTGCTTATTCCCTTATAAAAAAATGATTCTTTCCTTAAAAAATAATAAAATAATATGCTAACACAAGCTCATGGGTAGGGCTGTCCACAGAAAATAGAACTGCAACGGCCCAAACATTCGGTCCAACCTAGAGGCTCGGGTCATTGGTTAAATGGGTCGGAGCCGTCGGGTAATTTCGGTTCTGAAGCACAAAGAGAACAAGAACACAGAAAACCTAAAGAACACAGTTACTCAAAAATAAAAACCTAGACCCAACAGAAATCAACCTAAAGAACATAGAGAGATTTTTCAAAAAAAAAAAAAAAAGCCCTAAAGAACATAGAGAGAAATAAAAAAACCCAAAGGACAAAAATCACAATCCAAACCTACATAAATCAATTAACACAAATAAGTCCACAAAACCAGATCTATAAGACTAAAACGAAGAGAAAGAAAACACTAAACTAGCACCACCACCACTCCATCACCCACCATCACCACATCCATCACAAGATCAATGTGAAATTAAAAAAAAAAAATAGTTTAACCCACCATTCGATGCACAAGATCAAAACCTCAAATGGTAGATCAGAGGAGGCTTCAAGAGAGGGGGTTTGAGCCAGACCCAACCTAGGACGATGAATGAGTCAACGACAGCGGCAGCACGATTAACTTGACAACGGTGGTAGAAATAAGGGGCTAGGGTTAGGGATTTGAGAGAGAGAGAGGGAGAGAGTAAAATAGAAAAATGTTGAAAGTCTGAGACAGTGAGTGAAAAGTGAAATTGTGAAACCCATTCTTTTTCTTTTTAAGTTTCTCACGGGTTTGGTCGATTTCTATGGGTTAGTAAATGTGGAACACAAACTTGAACCAAAAACCGAATTTTTAACACTATAAACCTGCACCCGACCTATCTGGGGCATCAAATCCGCTCGTGGGCCTTTGGGTCGGATCGGGTTGTGCAGATGGGTTAGGTCTGACTGGTTGATGGACAACCCTTCTCATGGGTAACCTACTAGGCCCAACCCGGTAGCCCAACCCATTAAAGATAAAATTGGCATTGTCCGTGGGTTAGAGTTTTCTCTTTTCGCTCAGCCTGACCCGGCCCGTTAACTAGTCAATAGCCCACTATGCCAGCCCATTGACGACCTTTAGTTTGGGGGGCCAAGTTGCGGCACTAACCCCACCCACATATATATACACACACCTTTTTATTTGATAAGAAATATATATATATACACACACACACACACACACACCCAACAAAAAAAAAGAGTTTAGTATTTTCAATCAAAATTATGTTTGATGGCGATCTTTCATAAAATAAAATTCATTTTACCATTTTCATAGTGGAATTCTTAAAAAGTTTCATTTTCAATACAAATGATCAAAATTTATACAAAAGTATGTAAAAAAATTTTCAATTGAACTAATGAAATTTTCAAAAACATAAATGATCCAAAATTTGAATAAGTTAGACCCCAAACATATTTGAAGCTATTTTACTCTAACGCATCATGTGGCAATTAAAGAGATATTTCATGTGTAGTTTTAATGATAAGATTTTTTTAATAAGTCAATTACTTGTTAATCGCTACATAATATGTTGAAAAAGATAGATCCAAACATGTTTGGTGCTAACTTTTATCAAATATTTAACAGATAGAAGAGCACATTTTACAATAAAAAAAAATTATGAAAAATAAAGTTATGTCTCTAAAACTGTTAGACCATTTATCATTTTTAAAATTATCATTGGACTAATTCAAATATTTGGAGGAGTCAACTCTTATTTTTGTAAGCTAAATTTTGAAAACATTAAAATAATTATATATTTATTAAGGAAAATTTCAAAATTTTGGGAGGGCCACCCATGTACATAGCTCCGCCTTTGGCCCAGGCTCTTGTCTCTCTCTCTCTCTCTCTCTCTCCTCCACTACAAAAAATGCGGGCTTTAGTTGCATTAAAAAAATACAGCTATAGACCCAAAAAATGCAACTATAGGCTATAGCCGCGTTTACAAAATGCGGCTTTTAGTACGCAACAATAGCCCCCTGCGGGGTCTATAGCCGCATTTCTATAAACACGGCTACAAGTCCCCTTATAGCTGCATTTTTCCACCCCTTATAGGCTGAGACTTATAGCTGCGTTTTGTAAAAAATGCAGCTATAGACCCGCTTTGGACTGTGTTTAAAACATAGTTATAGCCTGGACCTATAGCCGTGTTGTGTAAATGCGGCTTTAGGACATATTTAAAAAAAAAATATTTCAGATGGCTTTATAGCCGCAGCAAAACGTGGCTTAAGTCCAACCCAGCAAAACGCAGCTGAAACATCAAGAAACGTAACTACAAAGCTGATCTTGGGCTGCGTTCAATGCACGCGGCTACACTTCTGGTATTATAGCTACGTTTGTGTGAAACGCGGCTCAAACACACTCTATAGCCTGTTTTTGTAAACGCAGCTAAAACACGCATTTTTTGTAGTGCTCCCAAATGTATGCTCCTTCCAACTCTATCTCCTCACTCCCACAATCACTAATTTACCTCACTAAATGTCAAGAGTCGTCGAAGACAAATAAATGTTTCAATTCCTATTGTTTATTTTTGGGCATTGATAGGAGTTCAAAGCTTTGGTCTGTGAGTGCACACAACTGAAACTCACCATTGAATCTTAGGGTAATCATCAAAACCAGATTGCACCAAAGATATATAAACTACATCCAGTAGAACAAAATTACTTTTTAAGATAGTGGATTAATTTCCACTCTTCAGCTTTCAATTATCAATAAGGGCATGTTTAGTAGACTGTAATAGACATTGTAATATAATAGATATTATTATGGCATAACTATTCGGTTGTTTGGTTATGTTTTTATTACAATGAATAGTTATTCCTTATGAAGAGCTATTCTTCAGAGTGAGGAATAATTATTGCTTATCAAAAGTACTGAATATCTATTCCTTTACCTTATGTAATAACTTTTTAAAAAAATTTCCTAGAAAACCATTAGTTGCCATGTCTTCAAAAGGAAAGAAAATAAATATCCTTGTTGTTAATTATTAACTCTATTTTGAACATCCTAAAATAAGTGTATTTTAAGAAATTTGACTTAAAAATGATTTAATTACACCTTCTTTTTATACTCTACTAAATTGTGGATGCATATTCAGGATTCTATTCCTAAATGATCATCAAACTAATGAATAGTAATACTTATTACATTCCAACTTAATGTATTTCTTGTAATACTTATTCCTATTCTCATATAATAATCATTACAGTGTACCAAACGTGCCCTAAGTACTCTATTTTCTCCCAATACTCGTTACCTCCAAATCTATCCTGGACATGACATACATCTCCCCTCAAGTATGTTAAGGAATCTTGTGACTTCTACAAGAAATATATATGTATCAAATGAAAATGCAAGTACTCAAAATGGGATATTAAACTTCACTTACATCTTCAAGAACATGCTACAAAGGTGGAGCCACAATAGCAAAACATTTAGCATGCACATCCCATTATTTTCTATTTAGAGAGTTAGATTCGCTAGTTTTTAATTTTTTTTTAATAAGAAAATTTTATTAACATAAGAACAAAAAGCCCAGCACTTGCCTCTACCCAAATTGAATTACCTTGGTCTATGGTTTGCGTCCAAGCATGGGGAGACACTGCTACGTTGAAGTTGACTTTATAATCCATCCAGGAGGGGTGGATCCCAGCATGCAAGGTTTTTCAGGTACAGAGAATGCTCTTTCCAAGCTTTCCAGACTTCTAGTGAGTTTCAAAAGCTTTATTAGTTTCTCTCACAAAAGCAATTGGGTCAACACCCATCTTGTCATGAAGCACCTTGTTTCTAAGCTGTCAGATTTGATAACAAACCACTCTAGCAAGGCCATCTAGAGTTTGCCCACACAATTTCTGCAACAGTGCGCAGTGTGCAAAAACATGCACCAATGTTTCCAACTTCTCTTGACATAGCAAGCATGCATTATTGTTCCTGTACTTGAAATCTCTGTAGTAGCACTCCCTTTGCTGGTAGTATGTCCCAAGCTAGCTTTCACACTACAAAAAACGCGTTTTTAAGCTGCGTTTTTAAGCTACATTTTACAAAAACGCAGCTACAGGGGGTAATTTGAGGCACGTTTGTGAAAAACGTAGCTCCAACCTTGGACTTGAAGCCGCGTGTACTAAACCCGGCTATAGACTAGCTCTGAAGCCTCGTTTTCAAGTGTTGAGGCTGTGTTTAGCTGGTAGGACTTTAAGTCACGTTTTTAAAAACGCGGTTGAAGACCCATCCGAAGATTTTTTTTTTTTTTTTTTTCTTTTCAATATGCCTAGAGCTGCGTTTAAAAAATGCAGCTCAAAACGCCTTGTTGGAGCTGCATATGCCTAAACGCAGGTTAAACATGTCTAAGTTAAACGCAGCTCAAACATTTATAGAGCTGCGTTTGATTAAACGCAACTTATACATTTCTGGAGCTGCATTTGATTAAACGCGGCTTGAACATTTATATAAATAATGTGTAAAATCCCTCACTCCACACATGTGCAAAAAACCCTAAAATACAAAAAACTCTCAGACCCCTCTCGACTCTCAAGCTACCTCTCGATCCAACACACTCCCCTCCTTCCCTCACTTCCAACCTCTTCGAATCCCTTTCCTCCATCCGCTCTTCCCTCCTCTCCATTCCCTTCTCATCGCAATTCTCTTCCTATTTTCGCAGCGAAAACAAACACGAAATCTTCATCTACTCCTACTCCGATCTCACTAGCGCTGCCTTGGGTCTCTCCCTCTCTCTCTCTCGAGTCCTCAATCTCACTCAAGACACTCTCAAAAGGCCAAGAAACAGTAAGTTTTTTAAAATGTTCATTTTGATTTTTGTTTTAGGGTTTCAATTTTTGGTTTAGGATTTCGATTTTCGATTTTGAGTTTCGATTTTGGGTTTAAATGGACTTTGATTTTCGATTTAGGGTTTCGATTTTCGATTTTGGGTTTCGATTTTGGGTTTAAATGGGCATTGATTGTCAATTTAGGGTTTCGATTTTGATATTTTGTTGATTTCTTGTAGGAACAAAACAATCTCTCTCTCAATCTCACTCCGACCTCTCTCAATCTCCCCAATAGTAACAAATACACTTTTAACTTTTTTGCTTTGTATTTATTGGTTGATACATTAGTTTGTAAGATTACTGTAGTAAACTTCATAGAACCTCTAGCATCATTGGTGACAAAACATAGGTGTGTGTTTGTCAAGTTGGGTTGGATTTAAGGGTTTTTCAATTACAAGACTAAAAGCATAGAAGGATTTAAGGGTTTATATAGTTTTCTAAGTATATACAAGGAGTAAAATACTCTTTATATTCAAACATGTGGTGAGAGTGAGAGAGATTACTAGTTGACCAATAGGAATGCCATCCTTCTCTGCTGTGGCATTAAACAGAGTGACTACATGAGTGTTAGGAAAAAATATAAGGAAAATAGAAAAAGTGACTACCAATTTAACTACAAAAGATTTACAAATTGAGGGGACAATGAATATGATTTATGCCATTTCAACAAAATAAATACCTGGAGTACTTTTTGATGACTAACGACACTTCTTTTTTATAAAATTGTTAATGTATATTCTCTGCGTCACCCAATATATAAATCAAGGTGATGGATTTTGAGCTTAACTAGTCAAATTTACGTGGCTATCTGTTGTGTAACTTAGGTCGACACTACTAGAAGATGTAGAGTTATCTGCATATCTTGCAATGTAGTAATTTGCTCCGAGGAAATCCAACGAACCTTTTACCAACATTTTAAACAAAGCGTTTTAGAGTCATCTGCATACCAGCATTTTAAATGTAGCCCAAACCAGGTCTTTAGCCACGTTTTTTAACAACACGCAGCTATAGGGTAATCTGTAGCTGCGTTTATAAAAACGCGGCTATAGGTCCCGCAAGGGCCTATTGTCGCATAGGATAGGCCGGCTTTGCAAAACACGGCTATATATAGCTGCGTTTTTAGGTTCTATAGCTGCGTTTTTCAAACGCGGCTATAGCCCTCGATTTTTGTAGTGATAGCATAAGCTTTAGTCTTTCATGGATTTTAACATTCCAAAGTTTCATCCAATCCTTCTTTTGGAGACGGGTTTTGGAGTTAAATCTTCTTTGTTGATCAAGATAGATGATAAGCTTCTTTGACAGAGAAGGAACCATTTGTGCTTGGTGCCCAACAGATTTGATCATCTTTGTCTTGGAATGGAATGTGGATATTGAGAACTTTTGTTATCAAAAACTTCCATTAGTTTGGAACGGTCCCATTGCTTGGATTCCATATCAATTAATTCAGCCACTAGAGCAAAATTTGTTGAATGGTATTCTTTTGCTCGAGGTCTAAACTCGTCTACTTCAGAAATCCATGGGTTCATCCCATGTGCTAATGTTTCGCCCGTTCCCTACTTCATAACACAGCCTTTTTAAGTATTAACAACAAATCCTTACACATGTAAAAATGTCTTTGCAGACCCAAGAAGAGTTGCTGGGTCTTTGAGACCTTTAAAAGGATCTCCCATGAAGATATTTGCATTTGAAAATCTTTGTCCACAGCCAATATATCCTTATTATCTTCCACTAGTTCCCATGCCAACTTGGTCACCAACGCTTTATTAAAATCGGCACACCTTCTCAACCCCAAACCTCCATTGGCTTTTGGACAACAAATAGAATCCCAAAATTTAATTAAGGAAGAATGTGTATGATTTGGAATCACTCACAAGTCCCCCCCCCCCCCCCCTCCCAAAAAAAAAAAAATCTACAAAAATAAAGAATCCAATTTAGCAATAACTGATTGTTAAATTACCAATTGTCCTAAAAACTTAAGTTATTAGGATATGATAAATTTAACCAATATTTCTAACCCTCCCTCTCACATGTGGATCGAAACTACCTTTTAATAAGTGAGGCTTAACATGTAAGAATTTAAATGGGAGATAGAGTGGAGAGACAAAGATCAAATTTAAGATCTCATGCTCTGATATTATGTTAAATTATTAATTGTTTCAAAAATTTAAGCTATTAGGATATGGTAAATTTAATCGTTTAACTAATACTTCTAACGCTGGTTTGGGGAGAATAAAAAGTGACCTAATGTATGAGTGAACAGATGAAGCAACAAATCTGATTAGTGTGGTTCTTGCAGCATGTGACAGTGTCTTCATTTTCCAGCCTTGCATGAGTTGCATCTTTTTATATATGTACCTTCTCAATCACCTCCGCAAAGGATACCTTTTTCTTAGCTCCTATTTTCAAAGGAAGTCCTGATACGTTTACGTTGTAGTCATGCATGGTTTTGCATGGTGTTGTTTTCTTTAAAAAAAAGAAAAAGAAAAAAAAGGCCTTGGAGGGTCCTGGAGCTATAGGTCCATTGTTTTGTCTCTGGGCCGTCCCATGCTTGTGAAGCTCCTGGGCCGGGCTTCTTTTTGTTTTTCTTTTGTTTGTTTTTTCTTTTGATTAATATACTTCTACCATTTCGGTCAAAAAAAAAAAAAAAAACCCCCATGATATGAGATAGATGAGATCTATCTCCAGTTGTTACATTTTTACTTAAAAACATGTTGGATCATTTAGCACCACTCACCGCTTGCCCGACCACCTCATATATTTATCTAAACATTCCTTTACTGCAATCAGGTTATCCTCCCTAGTCCCTAGCTTTAACAAAAATAAGGAGATCATATATATGCAAATTGCAAGTGCGATATTGATGGGCTTGACTAACTCACCTTTATGCCGCTTAGCTTCCCATTTGACTTTTCCTTGCATAAAAATCTCGATAAAACTATAGAGGCTATAGAATGAATAAAAAGGGAGACAGAGATTACCTTGCCTTAAACCTCTACGTGGTTTAAAACAACCATAAGACCCTCCATTGATTAGAATATAAATTAAGAGAGGAAGTAGCAATGCATTGTTCCACTTCCACCCATCGGATCCATACATTAGGGAAACCAAAGCAAATTAAAATCCTTTTTTAATAAAATGCATGTATGTGATAATATTTCCTGTCCAATGCACTAACGAAATTATAACAAAGAGTAGTGCTACCGTTACAAACTATTTTACAATATTTTTACAAAATGTTGATGTGGCCAATCTCTTTTTGGTTTTCATCTAGGCTCACTATTAATATCACTTTTTCATTTCCAAATAATCACTCACCACATCAGCAGTTTGTAAAAATTTTTGTAAAATAGTTTGTATCTTTAGCATTATTTTTATAACAAAATGATTAATTTGGAAATTTCTCAAAATTTGAGATTTTAATTATAATTTCAAGTTAAAAGATCAAGCGGTCAATTTGATTTGGACCCAAAATTGAGGAGTAATTTTATTTCTTATTTCTATATTATTTGTAATACTTACTACTATTCCATGTAATTGTTATTCAAATATACCAATGTTCTATCAAAAAAAAAAACCAAATTGTAAAGATGAACTGGAAACAATACATTCTAGCAAACAATAAATTGATTGAAAACTTTTTAGAAAAGATATCCAGCTTTATAAGCATTGAATATATTTTAAAAGTTGTTGACTGGAATATCCTTCAAAAAAATTGGTCATTTGGAGCAGTCTAATTCGCTGAAATTATTGAGAAATCGACTTTTAGGATTATACCTGTTAGGATATGGCTTTATATTTTCTGAGTTACCTAGAGTTGGTCTATATATATTGGTTATTGAATTGTAGAAAATATTTCAATAGGCATCAACTCTAGAACTTCAAGCCTTCCGAATTCATGGGCAATCTCACTCACTGTGGATCTCCACTTACACAAATGTGCCTAGGAGATGAAACATCCAATATAGAACTATGAATCTTGATAGGTTCCTAGTCTGGAAATTGAGAACTTACTTTTCTTGGCAATTCATTATAAGACAGGTCTAGGTAACTTTGAAAATGTAAACAAGTCATGCTAAGAGGTATATCTCAAAACTTAGATTAATTTCTTGACAAACATAAGGATTATTATAGTCAAAATGTTTCCTTGCAATGGGGTCTCATAAATGGACAAAAACAATATTCATCTGGTGGCAAATGAAGGATTTGTTCCTTCCATTATCAATGTCACAATAAAGCAGTGCAAACATTAATAGTATACTATTTCGTATGAGGCTCGTCTTCTGGTAACTTTTTCAGTGCATTCATGTGCAGTGTGCTATATTAGTGAAGCATTTTGCATTTGACAAAAGCACACGTTGAAAATAATTTGGTCCTTGTAATTTCGCTAGGCTCTACCACATTTGGGTTAGCCGCACACGTAACTATAAACCCCATTTGGGTAAGTAGGTTAAATTTTTTGGAGAGTATTTGCAGTAGTAGAACTAAATAGTTATATTGCTATTTTATCTCCACCAATATAGTAAAAAACACATGCAGCAGTGGAGCCATATTTAAAATTTTTAGCTAAAGTGCTACAGTGCACATCTATTTATAAATGTGCACTGTAGCACGTAGCTAAAAAAAATTATTTTTTATTAACCTTCTCTCTCTTCACTGATTAAAAAAATCTCATATTCTCTCTCTGTCTCTCTATCTCTCTCTCCGGTTTCTCTTCTTTCTTCTTTCTTCCTCAATTTTTTTTTTCTCTCAAGCTCACCGGCCAGCTCCCTTGTCTCCCTCATCCCTCAGCTTGCCGGTCAGCTCGTCATCGCCGATCTGTTCCGCCGACCCACCCCAAGCCCCATCGCCGATCAGCTCGTCATCACCGATCTGTTCTTTTTTTCTTCTTTTTTTTCCTTCTGTGGATCACTGGTGGTGGTGGTGGTGGTGGTTGTGGGCGTGGTTGTGGTTATCACCGATCTGTTCCGCCGACCCACCCCAAGCCCCATCACCGGTCAGCTCGTCATCACCGATCTTTTTTTTTTTCTTTCTGCTGTGGACCACTAGTGGTGGTGGTGGTGGTAGTTGTGGCTGTGGCTGTGGCTGATGATAGAGGTGGTTGTGGTGGTGTGGTGTATATTTTTTGGGTAGTGGGAATATTATTTTATTATAGAAAATATATTATATTATTGTGATGTTTATATTATTTTATTGTGTTGAAAGCTAAAATAGATCCACTGCTGCAGCACATGTGTAGTTAAAATAGATAAAGTAACTTTTAGTAGAGCTAAATTGCTAAAAATTTAACTCCACTGCTGTGGATGCTCCCATCTTGATTTTGGCAATTGCAAACGTACGTACAAAATTCTTTCAAAGTAAAATCACTAACCAATATATATATATATATATATATATATATATATATATATATATATATATATATAACAAATGAGTTTAAACTTTTAACGATCAATCCTCCTTCTAAAAACCCAATTTAGTGGTAATTTATGTTTTTTTTTTTTTTAAAAGTGGTAATTTATGTTGTTAAATTTTAATAGCCACAATTTCTACTGCTATAAAAGTAAAACCTAGGAAATTTATAATTTAATATATAAAAATTACAAATAGAATTAATTATTAATGTCTATAAAGACTATTTCTAATATGACTCGAGTAATTATAATAATTCTTACCCCCCAAAAAAACAATTATAAAGGACTAAAAAAAAGTACTCGTACATGGCTGGTAAAAATGGGTTAGAGCATCCACAGCAGTGGAGCTAAAAATTTAGCTATTTGGCACATACAAAAGTCATTTTATCTATTTTACCTCTTCATACTCTACAACAATGGAGCTATATTTTTAGCTATTTGATTAAAATAATATAAATAACTCATTAAAATAATAATAATAAAAACATCCACCACAACCACAACCACGTCAAAACCAAAACAAATACAACCTCCAGATTATGGTGCCTTGGATCCACCCTCAAAACCCAATAGATCTGAGCTTGATTTTTAGATCAAGGGTGTTGAGCCAGCACCCCACCATCAAACCCAAACCACCGTCGAACCAGACCAGCCACCACTACACTCACCATCGGAAATCACCACATCCACGAAACCCACTGACCTATGCCATCGCTGATCACGCGAAACCAACCCACCAGGAAATTGACTATGCCATTGCTGATCTTAACCCACCGACCCACATCCATGAAACCCGCCGACCCACACCATCGCCAATCACACGAAAAGAAGAGAGAAAAGATAGCGAAGAGATAGAGAAGGAAGAGAGAGGGCTGAGAATCAGATGATAAACAGAAGAAAGAAAAGAAACAGAAAAAGAATTAAACAAAGAAAGAGAAGAAATATTATTTTTAATGCTAGTGGGAATAAAAAAATACTTTTTTTTTAGCTTCAAGCTACAGTACGTAGCCAAAAATAACTGCGTACTATAGCTCTAAAGCTAAAATTTGTAGTTATACCTTCACTACTATAGAGCCATTTTTTTATTTTGATAAATCTAAAATAGCTATATAGCTATTTAGCTTCATTACTGTGAGTGCTCTTAAGCTTTTATTCAGTCCACAAAAGCCGTGTGTTCATAAAAATTTATTGCGGAGATTTATACTATCAAAATTATTGACTTTTAATTACTGTGTATTCTATTATAAGGTGTAGAGATAAAGGCCCAAAATCATGTATTGGGCCTTAAGTTTTATCCGAGAACGAGGTAAAGTCCAAGGAGAGGTAAATGAATACGAAGAATCCCAGAACAGAATTTGATACGTTTGAGATGAGTGGGGGTGGTCCGAGGAGTGATCCTCACATAACCCTAACTATGGAAACGTGTATCATGACTGAAGAAAAGGAAACCCTCAAAAATATCTAAGGAAAAGCTGCTACCACCATATTAAATGTGCTACACCTACTCTTCATTCGCATTTATGTGGAGAAGACCCCTGAACAATGTGACCTTAGCCACCGCAACTCACAGAAGGTCAAAGAAGGTGCATGATGGAACGGGCACTCAAGTGAAGACTCAGATGATCAACAAGTGTAGGATCAAGATGATTTGGAAGGAACTATATAATGTGAAGAAATCATTCATAGTAAGGGGGAGAAAGAAAGAGAAAAGGAAGAAAGACTGTATACATGAAGAACTGAACTTGTATCTAAATTAAGAACATTAAAGATCAATATTGATCTCCTCGGACTTTTGCCAAGGACTTTTTTCCTTGAAATTAACCCATTTATTTCATTTTTCTTGTGACCCAAATCCATGTTGTTGATGGTCTAATTTAATCTAGCCCAGCTTTCTTTACCTACTCTCTACAAATTCATTATTTTTGAACTGTTCCATCCATTTTTGAGCTGGAACGCCAAATCTGGGTCCTTACATAAGGAAAATTAAAAGAGTAACTCCAAGTTAGTCCCACACACCAAACTCACTAATTGATTGTTGAACATGAATATTTTGTTTTTTGGGTACATGAGTACATCTTCATATTTTGATTTGAATTAAATAAAGAGATACTTCAAGTTTTCTTTCTGTTTATTATTAAATCCGAGCCGTATTAATTCTAGTTTTTCAAACCAACAATTTTTTGCCAACTCAACTCTACTCTACCCTCTCTCAATCCAAACTAGCCATAGAAGAAAGGAGCGTCTGCACCAATATCTACCATTAAAGTAGTATTAGTAATTAATGAAATATACATAAAGAAAACCTCCACATTTACATGCATGTAGTATAGTGACTATAGTCTATTACTCCTAAGCTTTTAGGCAGCAATCAAAAGCCAAAACCACGTATTCCTATTATCCATTCCAGGTTGTATGTAGTAAACATGTCAACTAAGGCAGTCGCTACTTCAACATGATTGAAACCAATCTTAATTTATTGTTCTCTGGACTGGTTTACAACTATATGGGCTAATACTTGCATATAATTTCTTTCTGTGTTTTGTGCATGATTAGCTGATGAACGACAGAGCAAAACTAATATAAGGCACTTTTGTTACCAACCTAATGAAACTTCCTAGACTCAGACATTACAAGTGGTGGCTTCGTGTGGCCGCTTACTTCTTTCTTGCTGCTGGCCAGTCTACAGCAACTCTATTAGGAAGATTATACTATGATCAAGGTGGGGATAGCAAATGGATGGAAACATTTGTTCAATCAGCAGGCTTCCCAATTTTACTTCCTCTCCTATTCTTCTTCTCACCCTCGCTAAGATCCACTCCAAGCACCCCCTTAAACACTTCCTCCATGAAATCGCCACCTTTCTACACCCTTGCCTTTCTCTACCTTGGTTTTGGCCTAATGTTGACATTTAATAACGTGATGTATTCATATGGACCTCCCTGTCTCTACTTATGCTCTACTAAGTGCAACCCAGTTGGCCTTTAATGCCCGCTTCTCATATTTCCTCGATTCACAAAAAATCACTCCTTTTATACTCAACTCTCTCGTTCTTATTCTTACCATATCAGCATCCCTTCTTGCAGTCAATACCGACTCTGAAAAACATGATAGGAGTCCCTAAAGGAAAGTATGTAATTGGATTTCTTTGCACCCTCGGTGCATCTGCGACATACTTGTTAGACCTTTTCTTATTACAACTGCCTTTCCAAAGAGTAATAAAAGATGAAACTTTCTCTGCTGTGTTGGATATGCAAATATACGCATCATTTTTCGCAACATGTTGCTGCTCGGTAGGACTTTTTGCAAGCGGAGAATGGAAATTGTTGGGCAAAGAGATGGAGAATTATGGAAAAGGAGGGTATCCTATATGATGACTCTGATATGGACGGCTGTGACATGTCAAATTTCTTCAATAGGTATGTTGGGGTTGATTTTTGAGGTATCTTCCCTCTTCAGCAATGCCATTAGCACATTGGCTTTGCCTGTTGTTCCCATTCTTGTGGTAATACTTTTTCATGACAAGATGGATGGAGTGAATAGGTGATGGATCTGTTGTTAGCAATCTGGGGTTTTCTTTCATACATGTATCAACACTATCTCGATGACTCTCAATCCAAGGTTAACAAAACCAGTACTAATGAGGCTTCCGGGGCAGGGGCCGTTATAGACGTTTGTTGATAACATGGATAGTTTTTATTTTTTTATTTATTATTTTATTGTTTATAAATTGTACCGAAAACCAGGAATTTCAGCTATGCAGGTTCCCATTCAATCTGAAACTTTCTCTGTTTTTGTTTCACCATTTTGGCTTTATTTACTATACAGCAAAAAATGAAAACAAAATTGAAAAGAATATAACCTCGTGAGGAAGATGATAGGGATCCAACTTCCAAGTTATGGTTTTTTGACCACATCTATCATAAAAGTTCATGCTTGTTGGTACAAATTTTTTTTTTTTTCAACTTTTTGAAAATGGGATTGTTTGAAAATATTGCAACTAATAAGTGAAGCTTAAAATGTACTTTGAAAAAATGCGATTTGAGAATATATTTTTAAATTTATATCAATTTGAAAAAGTTGAACCTAAAAAAAAAAAGAACTATAATAAATTTTGAAAATATACTTTTAGAATGTGAATATCGTAAACATATAAAAATGTCATAGATAAATAAGATTTTCCTTGAGATTAATTTTACCTTGTGTACGATGAAGAAGCTGAAATATATATTAGCTAGAATGGAAGGAAATTAATCAGTTATGGACCTTTGTTTTTTTGCCTAAATCATAATTTAAAAAGAAACTTAATTAAATGAATTCTTTTTGACTAAATTAGATATGCCACACAACGAAGACATGGCTCAAAAGGAAACTTAACTTTTCAAAAGAAGAATTTGCATTAAGAAAATTTCAAGAGGTGTAATGGTTGGGAAAGAAATGATGAAACACTATATATAAGAAGAGAGGTGGTTTGAGAATCCTATATGTGTTAGGAATATAACATCGTACTTTTAGGCAAAATTATAGTAATGAAGGGCCTGAAGGTCATTAATGGTCAGTTCTTTGTAAAAATGGCACTTTATTAAGTCAAATATTGATTCATGCAAATAAAAACTAATCAAGCCTGCCAAAGGTGTAAAAACTCAAAAGAAAAATCAAATAAAAGAAAAAAAAATCAAATCTAAATTGGGTGAGTCAGGTTCGCGAGTGAGACGATCGAAATCCAAAATAAGACCAAGCATGGGACCTGAACCCAACCTAACCATTCCGCTGCTCTGCCAAAGCAGCCAAGTCGAATCGAGTCCTCTGTGGGGGAGGGGTCGGGTTACACAAGTTCTAGATCAACCATACTAAAGAGACCTCATTCTAAAGAGGCAAAAAAACAAAGTCATCATTAGTTTCTTCCTCAGTTCTTCATATTTGATTTTTGCATCAATATTTTCATCCTTAAAAAGAATGAATCTTGATTTCCCATCAGAAACATGCTTTTCCTCAGGTGGATCTTCATAAGTTGTGATTTTTAAGGCTGTAAATGAACTAAGTTGTTCTTAAACAATTCGGACTTAGCTTAACAAAAAGTTTGTTCACATTTTTTTGTTTATGAACAAGTCAAACTTGAGCCTTAGTTTTAAACTTGTTTAATAAACGAGTCAATCCCAAATGAGAAAAAAAAGAAAAACAAAAACAAAAGTGTTCATGAACATTAGGGCTCAATACAAATCAAGTTGAACTTAGATTTACTTATAGGCTTGTTAATAAGCTTGATATGAGCTTGACAATTAAACTCATATCTTACTAAAACTTTAAGTAATTATAAAGGCATTGATGAAGCCCTGATTCGTCAGTCATTGTAGGTGCGCCCGGATGTAGTCGTCGTCCCTGCTTAAAGCTTCCGATGGAGAAATAGTATTCTGGTTCTCGAGTGGTCACTGGTGTGGTGCCTGCCACAACGGCTCCGATGCTAAAGTTAGTGAAAGAGTTTTAGGCTAAGATGAAGGAAGAAAATGAATGTGTATGTATATTCTTTGTGTACCTCCCTTCTATGCTGAGGATATCGCATTATATATGTTTGCCATTGTAGCCGTTGCAGCCATTATGGCCACTTCAATGTGTAACGCCCCATTCTCATTTATATTGGTCTTGATTACGCTTCCAACGGTTTGTACAGTTGTCTCTGTAACCGTCCGAGCTTGTCATTTAACCGTATTGAATAGGGCCATTATTTCTGTCGCGGGGAAGGTTAACTTCGTCTGGGACGACATCTTCGTCAATAATGAGAGCTCCGTCATCTTCAATTTTCATCGTCATTATGTCGAGTCCGTCCAGGTACATCGAGATCGTCGGTCTCATCAGTTGCCCCTGGATTCTGAGGTCGTCATGACGATCTCAGAATGTGAGAGGTCCGTGAGCTGTCCACGACTCTTGGGATTTTGCTTCGCATTAACTGTTCTATGGCAGCGCCATGCGTGTCGCGGCCACGTGGCTTATTTTGATTAGTTTTCTAATTAAATGACCCTTGGGTTTCCCGCCGATTTTTGTTGTTTTGACTTCCGGCCTTTGGGCTGCTTCTCTCTACCCATTTAAACTGCTCTGAGTGTTTTTCTTCTCTTTCTTTGTTCACTTTATTTTTCTGCCGTGCCTGTGTATCTCCATTTTTCCCGGTTTTTATCTTTTCGGATCTTCTCGGTGCCGTTGAAGTTCTCCATTCTCAAGGTACGTTTCGTCTTCTCTTGGTTTTTCTCTTCTTCTTTCTTTGTATTACACCAAGACTTATAATTTCTGTTTCTGCGCTGGTTTCTTGTGTTCTCAGTGTCTATTTCTCCCCCTCCCCTTTTTTCTACGTTTTCATGGTTGGCGGCTCCGAGGTCAGGGTAGAGTGTCCATCAATTTCTTTTTTCTTTGCGCGTTTAGGGGCTTCTTTAGGTGTTTCTCAGACATTTTCTTCTTCGGTTGAGAGTTTCTTTTTTAAGGGTAGTGGCTTGACCGTCGTTTTAGGCGAGTTACTTCCCATACTCAGTCAATCACATAGTTGGTTCGGGACCCTGGTAGGTGACGGAGCTAGGATGTCTGAGGTTCGATCTAGTGAACTTGATACTGGGTTGTCTTCTAGTAGTGATCTGATGGAAGGGGATACCGCCGCTTCTACCCACCGTGAGGTTAGGGCTTTTCACGCCCTTGGCGAAATGTGCAGCTTGGACGGTGACACACTCGCCAGGTTCAAGGACAGGTTCCAATTTCCTGATAGGGTTAGGGTTCGTCTTCCCCGTGAGGACGAACGGGCTTGCCACTTTCTACCCGGGGAGGTGTGCTTCTATGAGGCCGCCTTTTTGAGTGGGCTTAGGTTCCCTGTCCACCCGTTTATTATGGAGTTTCTAGGCCGTCTAGGTATAGCTCCTGGGCAACTTATGCCCAACTCGTGGAGGACAGTGGTCAGTTGTATGGGGATTTGGATGGCCGCTACTGACGGGGAAATGATTAAGGTGGACGAGCTCGTCTACTTATATCGTCTGAAGGAGTCCAAGGAGTATGGGTATTATGAGCCGGTGCCTTGGGAGAGACGGACTAGGATTGTCAGGGATTTGCCCTCGTCATTCAGGTACTGGAAGTCCCGGTTCTTCTATGTGTCCGGGGACGACTGGGAGACCCCATCTGGTGGGGTGTGGGGTGAAATCCCAAGGTTGCTTCGTCGATGGGGGACCCCAAACCTAGGTGCGTCGAAGCTTCCATCAAAACCTTTTAACGCTCGTCTTCCAGAGTTGTTTCATCGTCACTAACCTTTTGTTGCGTTTTGCAGTTAAGAGGCGGCCAAAGCTTAAGAGTAGGTACAGAGAGCGTGTTGAGAAGGCTATTGAATACTCGCAGGCCCTTGAAGACTTTGACGACCTCGTAGACCCCCGAACCCTTGCCTTTTACTGTTTCGGACATGAACCATCTCCCTTTGTGCTACGCTCGCTTGAAATTGAAGAGAAAAAGAGTAAGTGTTTATGTTCGTCAGTAGCAGTTTTTATGTGGACCTTTGTCTTAACGAAATTTCATTGCAGAAATGACGACAAAATTTAACCAAAGTATGTATGCTCGGATGAGGGGGAAAAAGAACGAGCCCCTATCCAGTCTCGGGGCCAAAGCTGTGCGGGTGACGGAGAAAGGCGCCCCTGTTGTGATGACGACGACCCCGCTCACCCCTGGCACTGGGTCTGCAAGGACGGCTTCTCCGGACACCTCAATCGAGGACATTACCCCTTTGAGAAAAAGGCAACGAGTTGGGGGAAAACAGAAGGAGAGGGTGGACTCCGGGCCTTCTTCTATTTGGGATGATGAAGGCCTTGCTTTATTGAGGGCGCGTGATTCGTTCACCCCTGAGGACATGAAAGCGCTTTCGGAGATCCCGGATAAAGAGCTCGTGGGTCGTCACCTCCACAAGCTGGTACAGGTACTTTCATCGTTCATCCCTTCCTTCTCTTCAGAGCTCGTCTTTCCCCTTTTTTTTTCTTTTTTTTTTTTTTTTTTACTCTTCCTTTCCTCGTCATTTTGTTTTTTTTTTTTTAGGTGTTGGGAGAAAGTCTTCATATCACCTCCGAGTTCCTTGCTCAAGAAACCAAAGTCGTCTCTGCGTTATCGAGAGTGGAGCATCTGGAGGCCGAGAACTCGCAGTTGAGGAAGGACTTGATCAATGCCATGGGGGAAGCGAATGAGGCGAAGGAGAAACTCAAAGTCATGAGTGACGACCTCAGAGCTGAACGTCAGTTGCTGGTGGAGAAGGATGAGCAGCTAGTTGTGGCGAAGGAAAAGATCAAGACAATTGCTGCGACGGCGATTGAAGGCTTCCAACAAACTGACGAGCATAACACCATGCTATTTAGTTGGTACTTCAAAGGCTTCGAGCTTTTGAGGCGTTATCTCATCAAGCATCCCGTCGGTGTTGACATGGAGAATCTGGACTTAGAGGAGGTTGATAAAGAGATGGCTGCTGACGAGGCCTCTCCATCCACGGCATTGGAAAGTGGTGCACCCGAGGCCACTTCTGCGCTCCCCACAGACGAGAATGTTCCAGATGCGTGAACCTGCACTGTTTAAAGGAACCTCTGCTATTTGTAATTTTTTTTTTTTTTTTTTTTTTGATGAAGGCCTGTGTTTTCAGGCTCCCATATGAAAACAATGTTCTCTAATTCTTACAACCCAATGTTTTATGGGTCTTTTTGTATGAACATGATGGAAGTTGCCCGTGGTTTTGGGCCTTTAAATTATGACGTTTGGCTATATATATATATTTTTTTAGGATATTATCTAGTAACTTGAATCTGCCCGAATAGACCCTTTGTCTACTTAGCCAAAGTTTTGATGTGTTCTTCGATGCTTCGTCAGTAGGTTGCACCCGTTAAGGTTACTTAGCAAAATTTTAATTGATTTCTCCCTTTTCAGGGTTCGTCAGGAACTTGCATCCGTCAAGGCGGAATTTTGTTACTTAGTCAAAAATTTTAATTGATTTCCCCCTTTCAGGGTTCGTCAGTAACCTGCATCCGTCAAGGCGGAATTTTGTTACTTAGTCAAAAATTTTAATTGATTCCTCCCTTTTCAGGGTTCGTCAGTAACTTGCATCCGTCAAGGCGGAATCTTGTTACTCAGCCAAAATTTTAATTGGCTTTTATCCCTTTTCAGGGTCCGTCAGTAACTTACATCCGTCAAGGCGGAATCTTGTTACTCAGCCAAAATTTTAATTGGCTTTTATCCCTCTTCAAGGTTCATCAGTAACTTACATCCGTCAAGGCGGAATCTTGTTACTTAGCCAAAATTTTAATTGGCTTTTATCCCTCTTCAGGGTTCGTCAGTAACTTACATCCGTCAAGGCGGAATCTTGTTACTTAGCCAAAATTTTAATTGGCTTCTCCCTCTTCGGGGTCCGTCAGTAACTTACATCCGTCAAGGCGGAATCTTGTTACTTAGCCAAAATTTTAATTGGCTTTTATCCCTCTTCAGGGTTCGTCAGTAACTTACATCCGTCAAGGCGGAATCTTGTTACTTAGCCAAAATTTTAATTGGCTTTTATCCCTCTTCAGGGTTCGTCAGTAACTTACATCTGTTAAGACGGAATCTTGTTACTTAGCCAAAATTTTAATTGGCTTTTATCCTCCTGTTATCAAGTCATTCATTTACTGGATAATACTTTTATTGCTTTCGAGGGGAGTGAATACAATATCTTCTTACACCTAAGGATGGTATTTCTTTAAGTGCTTGATGTTCCATGGCCTGGGAAGCTTATGACCGTTAAGAGTTTCCAGATGGTAGCTGCCTTGTCTGGAATAGTGCACGACCCTGTAGGGGCCTTCCCATGTGGGGCCGAGCTTCCCATGGGTAGGATCCTTGGTTGCCAGGGTGACTTTTCATAGAACGAGATCTCCAACGCTGAGTCGTTTGAGCTTGACCCTTTTGTTGTAGTATTCTGCCATCTTCTGCTGGTATTTTGTCATTTTGTCGAAGGCCGTCTCTCTGACTTCGTCGATGAGGTCCAGGTTGACCCTTAATCCGTCGTCATTGTTCCGTCCCTGAAACATTTCTCTTCTGGTGCTCGTCACTCCCACTTCTACCGGGATTACTGCTTCGGAGCCATAGGTGAGTCTGAACGGTGTTTCACCCGTTGGGGTTCTAGCTGTAGTCCTATAAGCCCACAAAACATTGGGCAACTCTTCAGGCCATGCTCCTTTAGCCTCGTCCAATTTAGCTTTGATGATCCTCAGCAATGTTCGGTTGGCTACCTCCGTCTGTCCGTTTGCTTGTGGGTGTCCCGGGGAGGAAAATTGGTTCTTAATTCCTAGCGCCGAGCAAAAGTCTCTGAAAGTCTGACTGTCGAACTGTCGTCCATTGTCTGATATGATCGTGTGTGGAATCCCGAACCGGCAGACTATGTTCTTCCATACAAAGCTTTGGATCTTGGCCTCGGTGATAGTTGCCAGAGCTTCTGCTTCGACCTATTTGGTGAAGTAATCAATGGCGACGAGCAGGAACTTTACCTGTCCTTTCCCTTGGGGCAGGGGTCCAACGATGTCGATCCCCCATTGCGCGAAAGGCCATGGTGAGGTTATTGCGGTCAGCCTCTCGGCTGGGAGGCGTTGAACGTTCCCGAACCTCTGACACTTGTCGCATCTTTTGACGAGTTCCTGTGCGTCAGCCTGCATGGTAGGCCAAAAGTAACCAGTTCTGATAATCTTACTTACCAAGGATCTGGGACCTGCGTGGTTTCCGTATACTCCGTCATGGATCTCCCTCAGGATGTAGAGTGCTTCTTCTTCGTCCACGCATTTTAGGTACGGCATAGAGTAGCCCCTTTTGTACAGGGTGTCGTTCAGGACTGTGAATCTAGCTGCTCTTTTCTTTATCTTCTTGGCCTCTTTGATATCCGGTGGAAGGTGTCCGTCCTGTAGGTAAGATAGTATTGGCGTCATCCAGCTATGAGTGTTTTGGATCGTGAACAGAGGAACTTCTTCTATGCTGGGGCGTCTCTGAACCTCCATGTACACGTCAGTACTGAGGGGTTTTTCTTCCGAAGAGGCCTGTTTGGCGATCTCATCTGCCCTCGTGTTCTGGCTTCTTGGGACTTGTTGAAATTCTACTTCCTCAAATCCCTGTGCTAGACACTTCGTCAATTTGAGATACTTCTGCATCCTTTCCTCCTTTACTTCACACTCTCCCTTTATCTGCCCTACTACCAACTTCAAGTCACTCTGGAGCAGTATGTTTTTCGCCCCCAAAGCTTTCACGACCCTTAGCCCCGTAAGTATTCCTTCATATTCTGCTTCATTATTGGTGGCTGGGAATCTTAGTTGAACTCCATACTTCAGCGTTTCTCCCTCTGGGCTCGTGATGACAACCCCTACTCCCCCTCTCTTTTGAGATGACGATCCGTCGGTCTGTATCGTCCAACGTTGTGTGTCGTCACTGTCCCTATTTTCGTCAATACCGGTGAATTCGGCGATGAAGTCCGCTAGAGCTTGTGCTTTGATGGCGGTTCTAGGATGATATTCAATGTCGAATCGGCTTAGCTCAATTGCCCACTGAACCATTCTCCCAGCTGCCTCTGGTTTGTTCATGGACTTTTTGATGGGTTGATCCGTCATTACTAGGATAGGATTCGCTTCAAAGTATGGTCGCAGCTTCCGCGATGCTACAATGAGCGCGAATGCAATCTTCTCGATTTTGGGGTACTTGGCTTCAACCCCTTGAAAAGCTTGACTGACGTAGTAGACTGGAAGCTGTTTCTTGTCCTCCTCGCGAATCAGTGCCGCACTGACGGCTGTGCCTGATGCCGCTAGATACAAATACAAGTTTTCTCCTTCTTTGGCTGGGCTTAACAGAGGAGGGTTGGCCAAATAAGTTTTGAGTTCTTGAAACGCGGCTTCGCATTCGTCAGTCCAGACAAAGGCTTGTTTCAGCGTCTTGAAGAAAGGTAAGCATCTGTCTGTCGCTTTAGAGACGAACCTATTGAGTGCCGCAATACTCCCCGTAAGCTTTTGGACTTCTTTGACCGTTTTGGGGGACGTCATGTTGAGAATAGCCTGCACCTTTTTTGGATTCGCCTCTATCCCCCTTTGGGAAACCATGAACCCCAGAAACTTTCCCGAAGCTACCCCGAAAACACATTTGTTGGGATTCAACTTCATCTGGTATTCCCTGAGGGTGGTAAACGTCTCCTTAAGGTCGTCCAGGTGGGCAAGCTCTTCTTTACTCTTGACGAGCATATCGTCCACATACACCTCCATATTCCTGCCAATTTGTGTACTGAACATCTTGTTTACTAACCTCTGGTAAGTTGCCCCTGCGTTCTTCAATCCAAAAGGCATCACCTTGTAGCAGTACAACCCTTGACTTGTAACGAACGCGGTCTTTTCCTGGTCTTCCTCGGCCATCTTTATCTGGTTATACCCCGAAAAAGCATCCATGAACGTTAACAGTCTATGGCCGGCAGTGGAATCTACCAGCTGGTCTATTCGCGGCAAGGGAAAGCTGTCTTTTGGGCAAGCCTTGTTTAGATCCGTGAAGTCTACGCACATTCTCCACTTTCCGCTGGCCTTTTTAACTAGGACGACGTTAGAGAGCCACTCCGGATAGTAAACCTCGCGAATGAATCCTGCGGATAACAACTTCCTAACCTCGTCTGCGACTGCTTGGTTCCGTTCAGGAGCGAACACTTGTCGCTTCTGCTGGACGGGCTTTATCCTATGATCCACACTGAGTCAGTGCTGAATTATTTCCTGTGATATACCAGGCATGTCCTCGTGGCTCCATGCAAACACGTCTAAGTTCTCCTTGAGGAACTGGACGAGCTTAATCTTCATCTCTAGAGTTAACGTCGTCCCTATCCGGGTTGTTAAGGCTCTCTCATCGTCGACTAGTTCAATTGTCTCCAACGGTTCCACTCTCTCCTGCTCCTCCTCGAAGATCCAGGTGTGGTTCTCTTTGGAGGCCAACACGGCCTGATAGCACTCTCTGGCCAATACTTGATCACTTTTCGCCTCGCCTACACCGTCTTCTGTCGGGAATTTTACTTTCAGGCAATAGGTGGACGTGGCTGCTTTCCACCGATTGAGCGTGGGTCTTCCAATGATTACATTGTAAGATGAGGGGCAATCTACCACCAGGAAGTCTGTCTGACGAGCCAGTTGTTTCGGATGAGTCCCGACTGTAACCGTTAGCATCACTATGCCCTTAGGATATACCCTGTCTTCGCTGAAGCTGACGAGCGGAGATTTAAATGGTCGTAGTCTTCCTGGATCCAGGTTCAGCTGTTGGAAGGCTGAGAGGTAGATGATATCCACTGAACTGCCATTATCTATAAGGACTCTTCTGGTGTTGAACCTTTCAATCACGAGCATGATCACCAGGGGGTCGTCATGGGGCTATTTTACTCCCCTGGCGTCCTGTTCTGAAAAATGCAAGTCTTGGTCCGTTCGTCTTTGCTTGAATGGGGGCACTTTATGGACACTGTTCACCTGTCTGTGATGCGCTCTCCTGAGGGATTTATACGACCCCCCTGTGGATGGGCCGCCCGCGATCGTCTTTATTTCCCCTCTGATGTTTAGTGGGTGTTGTGAGGTGTTACCCTCGTCCCCAGACGTGGCCCCACGCTGGTTTCTATTGTCTCCCCTGGGCCTGCCGGGTTCTTCCTTCCTCACGTACTTCTGCAGCTTCCCTCTCCTAATGAGTTCTTCTATCTGCTCTTTTAGGTCTCTACACTCTTCCATGTAATGGCCGTGATCTTTATGGAATTGGCAGTACTTCTTCTTGTCCCGGACGTTGGGGGATGAATGCAACGGCCTCGGCCACTTGAGGTAATGCTCGTCTTTAATCTGCGCTAAGATCCTGTCAACAGGCATAATGAGTGGGGTGAATTTTACCGTACGTTGGGCCTTATCGTCCCTCCTTCTACCCCCGTCACTACTTCGACGTTCTAGCTGATCTCTCTTCCTCCCTCTACGGTCGTCTTCCCTTCTCTTCGGGTCCCCTACCTTTTCCACATCTCGTATGGCGGCTAGCGCGTCTTCCGCGTTCATATATTTTTGTGCCTTCAAGAGCATTTCTGCCATCGTCTTTGGAGGGTTTTTTGCTAGTGAAACCACGAATTCTTTGGACTTCAGGCCTGCCTTAAAGGTTGTCAACTGTACCTTGTCATCTGCCTCATCCACCTCCAAGGTCTCCCGAGTGAATCGTTTCACATACGATCTTAGGGTCTCCTTTTCCCCTTGCCTAATAGTGAGCAGGTAATCGGCGGGTCTTTTGGGGCGTTGCCCACCGACGAAGTGGCGCAGAAAAGCGTTACCCAATTGTTCGAAGGTATCAATAGACGATGTTGGTAGTTTTGCGAACCACTCTCTCGCAGCTCCCTTGAGTGTAGTAGGGAAAGAACGACAGAGTATCTCGTCGGGAGGCTGCTGAAGTCCCAGTGTAGTCTTGAAAGTATTGAGGTGGTCTTGGGGATCCTTAAGTTCGTCAAAGGGTTCTCACAGACGGCGCCAAACTGATGAAGCCCTGATTCGTCAGTCGTTGTAGGTGCGCCCGAATGTAGTCGTCGTCCCTGCTTAAAGCTTCCGATGGAGAAATAGTATTCTGGTTCTCGAGTGGTCACCGATGTGGTGCCTGCCACAACGGCTCCGATGCTAAAGTTAGTGAAAGAGTTTTAGGCTAAGATGAAGGAAGAAAATGAATGTGTATGTATATTCTTTGTGTACCTCCCTTCTATGCTGAGGATATCGCATTATATATGTTTGCCATTGTAGCCGTTGCAGCCATTATGGCCACTTCAATGTGTAACGCCCCATTCTCATTTATATTGGTCTTGATTACGCTTCCAACGGTTTGTACAGTTGTCTCTGTAACCGTCCGAGCTTGTCATTTAACCGTATTGAATAGGGCCATTATTTCTGTCGCGGGGAAGGTTAACTTCGTCTGGGACGACATCTTCGTCAATAATGAGAGCTCCGTCATCTTCAATTTTCATCGTCATTATGTCGAGTCCGTCCAGGTACATCGAGATCGTCGGTCTCATCAGGCATCAAACTGGTTATAAACAACTCGGACTTATCTTGATAAAAAGCTTGTTCATGTATGTTTTTTTATTAACAAGTTGAACTTAAGTCTTAATTTTAGGCTTATTTAATAAATGAGACAAGCCGAAACAAATAAAAATTATTCATGAACAAACTTGTAAATATTAGAGCTTAATAAAAAAACAAGCCGAGTTTAAACTCATTTATGTGCCTGATAATAAATTTGGTATAAACTTGACAAATAAACTCATATCTTTAATAATTACTTGGGAGTGGAGACCACTTGTCCAAACCAAATGGGCTTAATGACGATGGGTTGAAATGTTCCAACAATGCCTCGGCTTTTTGAGGTCCAATTTTTGTTTATAGCTGAGGGATGATAATTTCAACCGTGGGTCCATTTTTGATTGCTTGTTGCCAATTGGAATTTTTTTTTTTTTTTTTTTTTTTGAGAAGCAAACCACTTTTTACCAATATAAGTGGTTTTTACGGAGTAAATCAATGATTTACTCAGCTTTTATATACCGTAACACGATCAAAAATGGTACGTTAGTTAAGGATCTACTAAAGAGGTATAATAAAGAGGACGCAAGTAGAATGAGAGAGAAAGTAATCAGCCATATACCAAAGATAACGTATGCAAGAGGAGAAGTTGAGGGAGAAATTATTGTATACTTTTGAAGTACAATAAATTCGTACTCTCTCGTCTTATATGAATGGTGGGTCTCACTAATTAGATTCATAGTAGGATCTACCATTCATGTGAGGAAGAAGAATTCGCATTTATGATATTCCGAGAATACTTAATAATTTTTCAAGTTAAGGAAGGGGGATTTGGTTATTTGGTACATCACATGTATATATTATCTTACTAATCCCATGTTGTATACATTTACGTTATTGTTATTTATTAGTTAATTATTAAAATTTGTATACCTTTTGTTGGACGCTGGAGTCATAATTTGTTATTGTTCTTTTCTTTTAAAGTTTAAAGCATATAATTCGAAGGATATATAAATATAAAGCATATATATTATTCAAAGGTGACAATGCTCCTCGATAAATGAAAAAAGAGCAGGTAACTTAAAAGTTGTAATGAAATGACCAGTCATCATCAAGTCAACAAGTAGAAGGAAAATGTCCCAGTGAGAGGCACTACCAGTTTCAGCTTTCCACACCATCGCAACAAAACGCTGTCATTATCAACATAACAAATAGAAAGACATTGAATTGAAGGGTCATTAATTAACATTATTATCAGAATAGACGTTGTGACTTGTGACGTGTATATATAATATGATTTATTAGTGTGTCCTAGATTATATATTAGTAAATTATTTTAATAAACTTTTTTTTATGAAAAAATAAATAAATAATTAATTGTTTTTTTTTTTAATTTTTCTTAAATTTTTTTTCAAAATAAATGGTTAATACTCTACAAGCACACATTAATATCGCATCAATACGTTGACTCACAGCAAAACATGCTCAAAATATTGAATCCTACTTTTTTGACAAAAAATATTAAACATTATATATCACTTGAATTGAGGAAATTCTTATTTTTAACTTATGTTCTCTCAAAATGATGTAATGTCTTTTAATTTCTTCTATTAAAATTTCAGTATTTCTATATTAAAAAAAAATCTCCACCAATCCTATGAGGAAAAAAAAAAAGAAAAAAAGAATGTCTCCCTTAATCGTCTTGTTTAGGGTGTGCATGGGGCAGATTGAGTGGTTTTTTAAATCTGATTATAGTTAGGTTGAAAAAAATTTAACCAAATCCAACCCATTACAGGATTCTAACTCAACCCAATTCAACCCACCTAGATTGAGTTAGACAATTTTTTTTAATTGAGCATTAATACAATATTAACACAAATAAGAAAAAATTTATAACCTAAAATAAACCTGAGGACATCACCAATTCAACACAAACTATTTTATTAGTGCTTCAAAGTTTAAACCAATACAAATAACCACGGATTTATATTGGTAGTGCATCAAACCAACAAAAAAAAAAATCAAATGACATTTCATTTAGTTAGTAAGATATCAAATTGCTCTATCTCAACTTAGTTGAGAATCAAAATAAATATGAACTAGTTTTATTATTCTATAGTTAGTAGGATATTATATAGTTCTATCCCAACTTAATTGATAAACAAAAATGTAAATAACAAAATCATATAATGTATTTTTTAAATATAGGTGAGTCAGGTTGGATTTGGTGGATTTGTGAATTTGCTGGCCTGCACTGAACCTAGACTTACTATAAAAAAGATTTTAACAATCCAACCCAACCCACTAATTTTTAAAAACCAACCCAACCCGACATGTTGGATTGGATCGGATCAATTTTAGCGAATCAATGAGTTGGCTGCACACCCCCATCATTTCCTATTTTGCTAGCTAATAGCTAAAGCAATTGATGCAATTAAGCATAGTAAGCAATATTAGGGATTTTACTAATATATAGTAAGCAATATTAATGGTGGCGTCTTCACAAATCACTGACATTGAGTTTTAATTATGGATTTTGTTGATAGATATTTTAAAGAAATTTATTTAGAAAATATTTTTAAAATATTAAGAAAAGGAAAAAAAACAATTGATTCTTTTTTAAAAAAATTTATATTTTATATAAAAATTATATCGACATTTTTTTAAAAATAATTTATTAATGAATGTCACACAGAACCTTTTAATTATTTTATTGACACCTTCAATGCCTGTAATTCCCAAAATTGCCAACTGATATTCTGCAGCTAATATGAGGTGCGGTACTTGTGCAACCGATTTGAATGAATAAATATTGTTGCTCAGGGCTCAGAAATCAGAAGTCAGAAGTCAGGACTGTTATAAGCTTCACCGTCAAATAGCCAATGAAGTTCTCTGAATATATGTACAAAAGTGGGTCTGACTCAATTGAAAGATTACCATTTGGGTACTAAAACCTTTCGATATATTTGGATATTTGAAATAGACTTTTTTCATCTACACTTCTTATCTGGGTCACCAATTCTAGTTTTCGTACGACTCACATGGTTCCCCCACTTCCCCCTCTTTGATTGATACAGATGTTATCAAAATCCTTCTTTCTTTCACTTTCATATGAAAGAAAGAACTAGAGGTTTCACTTCCCCTCTTGTTTTTAATATATTACTGTAAGAAAAAAAAAATGGTGATTCTGAAAAAAAAAATATCAAAAAGTTTTGATTGGTGACATAGGCAATATTGGATTACTTTAAAGGGTCACGTGTATGGCTTATGTAAGTTATAATTGTTAATTGGGAAATGTTAATAAGTACAGCACACCGCACGGTGCTTGTTAACATTTCATTTTTTGTGTTTCACTTAAAAAAAAATTGTTAAATAAATTACTAAAAGAGATAAAAAAAACAATTGCCAAAAACTGAAAATTTATCAAAAATTAAAAAAATTACTCAAAAAATTATCCAAAATGTATTGTTAACGGACACTTTATGGTGCCCATTAACACAACCCTTTTGTTAATTATTCTCCCAAAAAGGACAATTGTTACCAATTGTATGCGACTAGATTCTCAAAAGATAAAATAATTGTATGCGATTCATATCACATGTATACCTTCATGGTTGACTGTATATTTGGTGCATTGAAAATAGTGAGTGAAATTTGATTTCTAACATTGTTTTATTTTTTTCCTTTTCTCTTTAATCAACCCGTAATATTAAGTTGACTAACTATTTGTCTTATACTGTATATGTCAAGGATTTCCTTTTGATTTGTCTTTTTTTTTTTTTTTTTTTTGGAACCAATTGCTAGGTGAATCTTTCTCTCCACCTGATTTGCAATTAAAAATTTTTGATAAATTTTGTGGGAAGATGGACCTATCTTTTATGTTTGTGTTTTATTTTTAAGAAACAAATACACATGCAAAGGAGAGGAAAAGGAGATTTAACACAAAGGCATACCATAACTGCACTCAAAAAATTTTTTTTTTCAAAATAATGCCAATTTTCAAACAATTTTATTAATTAGCATCGTTTCTAAATTATTTAGCAAACTAACATCTCGAGGCTAAAGGACTCGAGGTCACTGTAGCAAATCAAGTATCACAAACTCGATTTCTATTAAAATTCTTGTGGAACTCAAGTTTTAAACACTCGAGTTCTACAAAAGAAACCCAAGAAACCTCAGTCTCTTCTTCTTCCTTTGAAAAAAAATCCACGACAAACAAAGAAACAACAAACCCAGTTGGCGAAACACAGAAAACAAAATATCAAAACACTGAAAACAGAAACCACAAATCCAGTTGGCGAACCCAGCAATGAACCCACGAACCCAGTCAGCAAACCCATGAACCAACAAACTCAAACAGTGAACCCAAGCAACAAAACCCAAAACCCACAAACTCAGGCGGTGAACCCAGGAACCCAGGCGGCGAAACCCACAAACCCAAGCTCGGACTGAACCCATGAATGTGTGATTCCTCAGGCGATGGTCGTTTTCCCTCTGTTTCTCTCTTTTTTTATGCAAAGCAGGAACTCGAGTTCCACTGGAAGTCGATTCCTATAGACTCGATTTGTTACAGTGAACTCGAGTCTAAAAGACTCAAAATGTTAGTTTCCTAAATAATTTAGAAACAATGCTAACTAACAAAATTGTTTGAAAATGGGTGTTATTTTGAAGAAAAAAAAAATCTCACTCAAAAGCCACGGTATGTTTGTGTTTGTTTTGAATGTACTAAAAACTTCAAAATCTGATTGTTTCACAAGTTGGGTCATCTTAAGTGTATAAAGTGCTTGAAGGATTTTGTTTTTGTTTTTGTTTTTTTTTTTTTTTTGGATGAATTGAAAATGTAGTACTAGATGGAATTTTTTTTCTCTTCTTATTTAATGACGATGGAATTGAAGTCCCAACCAACATGCTCTAGATAAAGGAAAAATATAGGGATAATTACAGTAAACCCACCTGTGGTATGACCCGTTTTCACTTTGCCTACCGGTGATTTAAACATTTACACATTGCCCACCTGAATTTCAATCCGTTACCCACCTCTCCCTCAGACATTAGAAAAATACTTTTTTATTCAAAATTAGAATATAACGCGGATCAAAAACACGAACCCACTTTTCTTTTCCTCACAAGCCCTAGAAACGCGAAAATCCCTGCGGAAACCCCATTCTTCATCTAATATTGAAATAGTGTTGCAAGTGTAAACCTAGACGAGCAACGGGTTGTTCGAGAGACTAAAATTCTGGTAAGAAATTAGTCACTATTTAGGTTTTTACTTTGGGCTTGTGGTTGTTTTATTATTTTTTGAGTAATCAGTCAATGGTCAATGTTACATGTAATGGAATGAGAATATTAGTTGTGTTTGTTGATGTTTGTGAAAAATGTGACCACTTGTTGTTTGGAATTGTGTTTGTTTATGGACATTTTGTTTGTCATGGTCATTGTGTCTCACAGTGGACTCAAGTTTCTGTTGGTTTAAATTTTAGTTTTTGCATGTGCTATTTAGTAAAACAGAAACAAAAGAAAAGCAGAAAATGTTGTCCCTTTGATGTGTGTGTTGCATCCCAAAAGCAAAACAGAAACATGCAAGTGTTTACTATTTTATGTCTATTGTTTACAATTCTTTAATTGTTAATTATGTACATGTCAAATGATAGTTTGTTATTGCAGATGGATGATGAGGAAGTGAATTTGAGGTACATTATGGGGGTACTTTTGTGTGAAACCCTAGTTTAGAATTCTTTGGAGGGAAAGTTGAAATAGTGTATAAGGATCCTGATAGGCTTAGTTATTTTGAAATACAAGGCATATGTGAGGAATTAAGAATTGTTGAACCATGTAGGGTTCATTGTTTAGGTCCTAAGGGCAACTTGAAGCAAGACTTAAGGCTCATACAAGATTTTCAAGATATGGTGCCCATGTGCAAGCTTAATGAAGGAGGGCCAAGAGACACCATCATACTGTATGTGGAGAGTGGTAATGCTCCACTTGCAGTTGAAGTTCCTGATGGTGCAAGAGCTACTGCAGGTAAGGGTGTGCGCAGTTCGGTCGGCTCGATTTTTTCTCAAAATTGTTACCAAACTGATAGAGATCGGTTTTCTCATAATTAAAACCGATTCATACTGATTAGGGTTGGTTTTCTGACCTATAGCGGTGCGGTTTGGTTGGCTCAGTTTAATCGGTTTGGTTGGTTTGAAACATTAAAAATTCTTTTTTTTTTATAAAAAAAAATCCTTTCAATCTATTCAGTATTCAATGAGACTAAAGTAACAATATAACACTAAAGTAACAATGTAACGCTGCAAAGTCCAAACAAGTGCTGAAAAATTGATTAAAAAAAAACATTTTACTAAAAAAAATGATAAATATTACAAAGTTTATAGTTTATAATTTATGGCTTCTTTTTTAACTAGTTTATAGCTTCTATTGTTAAAATATTGTAAACGTAGTATTAATAATAATTCATATTTTTTTTAAGTATAAATAAATATTAATATATATTATACACCATTATACCTACACAGTGGTGGGAAAATAGAGTAATATTTAAGTTTGATACTTGGATTTTTCTTTTAAACTTTTCTTTTGTCATTTCCAAAGCTAGACACGTGTGGGGTCATAAAAGTTGAAACGTTAAAAGACTAAAATTTTAAAAAGAGTACTAATCTCTCTAGAAGCCCATAGAAACTAGAAATTACAAGAGAAATAAAAGACCAAACTAGTGCACTGCAAAACGAAGAAGAGGAAGAAGAAGAAGAAGAACGGTGGCATGCAACATTGGAGACCATTGATGGGTTTGTATTTTTTTTCTTTTTTGCTTTTTTAAAGACAAAATCTCGGTAAAACGATGCCATATCCAAAGTTCCAAACATCTGAAACAGGGGTCGGTTCGGTTCAGCGAGGCTTCAGTTCCGGATTTGCTGCTTCGATTATTGCATCTCACCTGAGTCGAAATTCTCTTCGCGTTTCGTTTGTTGGCATCGACTCTGTCGGTCGGTTGCAATGGCGGTGCGGGAAGGTCTGTGCCGATCAATCTTGTCGACTCTAGTACTAGTTTACACAGCTTTAGCTGCAGGGGTTGGTGTAGGAGCTACTACAGGGGGTGATGGTAGTGTGGGGGTAGAGGAGGAGTTTGATTGGTTGAATGAAGGTGAGTCTTCTCCACCTCACACAGTGCCATCTGAGCCTAACACTGTTCCAACCATTGATACATCATCACCAACCACTAGTACACCTCAGCCAAACACTAATACATCTCAGCCAAACACAGATGTTTCTGGCCCAAGCAATGTTCCTCCTCCAAGCATAGAGTTAGATGAAGAGTGGGCTGAACCAGCTTTAGAGGATGATATTGCAAGTGTAGATAGTTCTGATTATGAGCAGAGGCTTGGCAATTTGGAGTTCAATGAAAGGACTGATGTAGCAAATTTTAGGTTGGTAAAAGGGATGAAGTTTCCAAACTCCAAGGTGTTTAGGAAGGCTTTGAAGGAGTATGTGATTTAGCATCACATTGATATCAAGTGGAATTTGAATGAGAAGAAGAAGATTTTTGTACATTGTAAGAACAATTGTGGATAGAGGTGTTTTGTCTCAATGGTGACTGGAGAGTGCACATTTGAGATCAAGACACTTTATCTTGAGTGTACCTGCCCTTTAACATTTCAAAATGGGCAAGTTACATCAGCCTATGTGGCAAACAAGTATTTGGAGGATTTTGGTAAAAATCCTAATTGTAGGTCTCAGGTGTTAAGCACCATGTGATGCAGCAGATTTCAGTTGATTTAAGTATTGGTTAGGTGTATAGATCAAGGAAGGCAGCTAGGGGACTGATTATTAGGAATGAAGAGGCTCAGTATGGCCTACTTAAAGATTATGCAGAAATAATAAGGAGGACAGATGTAGGAAGCAAGGTAATTCTGCAAATAGAGATGAAAAATGAGAATGCAGAACCCAAGTTTAAAAGGATGTACATTAGGTACAATGCTCAGAAGGTTGGCTTTCTAGGTGGTTGTAGACCATTTGTTGGGCTGGATGGATGCCACTTGAAGGGAAGGTTTGGTGGGCAATTATTTTCTACCACTGCCAAGGATGGAAATGACAATATATTCCCAGTGGCAATGGATGTGGTTGAGCAAGAGAACAAGGATAGCTTGATGTGGTTCTTGGAACAGTTTGCAGATGACATTGGCAGGCTAGAGGAGCTCAGTCTGGTATTCATCAGTGATAGGCAAAAGGTATTATCATCTAGCTCATGTTCATGACTTCATTACATGCTTACCTTTTTACATGCTTACCTGCTGACATTGAATGCTTACTTGCTTACTTGATTGCAGGGCCTTCTACCTACAATGGAGACTTTATTCCCAACTGTGGAGCACAGGTATTATGTGAAGCACATATACAACAACTTCAAGGTTAACCATAAGGGCATGGAGTTAAAGAGTGTACTATGGAGATATGCTGACACAACATCAGTCAGGGAATTTGAGAGGGGGATGGACCATCTTAAGAGTTTGGATGAAGAAGTTTGAAAGTACTTGGTTGATATAGAGCCTGCACAGTGGATTAAATCCCACTTTTCTTTAAGAGCTTTGACCGATTGTCTGGTAAAAATTTTGAGTGAGAGTTTTAACTCTATAATTGTGAAGGCTAAAAACAAGCCCGTCTTATCAAGGCTGGAGTGGATTAGAGTTAGGCTTATGAGCAGGTTGTATATAAAGAAGATTGGCATAGAAAAGTATGGCAGCAAGTTGCGTCCAAGCATACATGACAAGTTGGAGAAGTTAAAATTAGAGTTTAAGAGCTTTTGTGCAACGCCATCTAGGAGGTTTGTGTATGGGGTTGACAATGAGAGGGAAAGGCATGTGATGGACTTGGTAGGGAGGACATGCAATTGTAGAGTATGGGACTTGATAGGAATCCCTTGCAAGTATGGAGTTGCAACCATTTTTGTGAATTGTGAGAAACCAAAAAACTACACCCATCCATGCTACTACAAGGATGCTTTTATGGAGACATACAAGACATACATACCTCCCATGCCTGGCCAGTCTAAATGGATGTCAAGTGGCCAACCCAAGCCTGTAGCACCTACTATCTATAAGCCACCAAGCAGGCCACTCATAAAGAGGAAGAGAGATGCTGATGAGCCAAGGAACTCTTAAAAGGTGTCTAGAGCAAACAAGCCAGTGAGGTATGAAATGTGTCAAAAGGAAGGGCAAAATGCAAGGGGATGCAAGGCCAATGTCACTGGTGAGACACCATGGGAAAGGAGGCAGAGATTGCAAAAAGGGAAATCTGTAAGTTTTTACAAACTTTTTCTATTCAAATACAAAATGCCAATAATTAACACTGTAAAAACATGCTCATATTTGGTTGCAGGGAAGTGGAAGGTCTTCTACACGAAGACAAGGATCCTAGGCCCCATCTTCATCACAAACTCAATCCTCAGCTCAACCTTACACTATGGCCTCATCCTCATCCAACCAGGTAGCAGGGTCACAGCCACCAGCTCCACAGCCATAAGTTCTAGCTCCACAGCCACAAGCTTCATGGTCACAACCACCAGCTCCATGGTCATAGAACCCAAGTCAGTGGTACTTTTCAGACTTCAGGTACACAGTTAGAAGAGCTCCTTGGTTCTCTTTAAGCTAGCCAGCACCACACACCCCTGCAGAGCACTAGACAACAGAGCACCATCATCACAGGTAATGTAGTGTTAGGTTTGATGTTTTATTCATAAAACTGTGACATTGGTAGCTAACATGTGAATTCTTGTACTTTGTAGCCTAGAAGACCACCTACTACCAGAGGAGCTGCTTTGAGAGGAATGGTAATGTAGCTAGGACTCAAAAATGTAAAACAAGAGGTGGAAAGGCCAGCTATAATGGGAGAGGCAGGGGCAGTAAATGAAGACCAAATCAAGACACTTTTGTTGCTATGTGTTAGGGTTATGTAGTGTTAGGGTTTTATGTAGTTTGTAGACAATGGCAGGACAAACACTGTTAGGATTTGTAGACAATGGCAAGACACTTTTTATATAGCTGTTCAAACACTCTTTGTATTTTTGTAAGTTTTGTAAACAATGGGTTGTTGTACCAAATGCCTTATATTTACTAGTGGTTGATGAAAGACTATTCAATGCCATCTTAAATATGTATACAATTTTTCAACTTAATGACAGGTGTTCAGAATTATTATTCTGATTATTGCTGTTGCCCATATATGAGTTTGTTTATATGTGTAGTTGTATGTGTTGAATAGTAAGTGTATGTGTTGAATAGCAGGTTTGTGTGTACATTTGTTGTCTTTTCTTGCAAGTTGACAGATAGTTGTCATGCATTTTAAACCTTTCAACACAATTATCTTCACACAATGCACTTTATGCACAAACTAACACAGCTCACACCATCCAACAAAACACCAACAGCTCACAGTTCACAAGTAGCCAATTCACTTTAAACAAAAATACCAACAATATCTAACATAAATAACACTTTATCTTTAAAAAGACTTATATTATTAAGTGGCTTCAAGCCAACAACATCTATCATCTTACATAGTTCTCATTCTTAAAAAAATCTTACATAGTTCTATCATAATACAATTGAGGACCAGCTTATATTACAACCCACCAGGCAGACTCAATCTTATCATTCCAACATTCTCACTTGAACCAAAACATGAAAACAACATAACCAAAAAAAAAAAAAAAAACCATGACAGAATTAGTGCAATTTTGCACTTTCTCTCTTGCTCTAAAGCTTTCACTGCTATCTCCTTGGCTTGAACAGAGCAAGCTCGAAACTTTCTCTCCCTCTTAGTGGCTTTTGTTTCCCTGTCTTGAGCAATTTCTGCCATTTGGGTAGCTTCTGATGCTGTTTGGGTAGCTGCTCTTTCCCTTTCATGAGCAAGTTGCAGCTCACTCCGTAGTAAATCCAGCTTTTGTTGCACCAAATGGGCAGTTTCATTCCCACGCATACAAGTGGGATTATCAATCCATTTAAAGAAAGGATGCTTGGGACCAACCTATATATAAATTGAATTGAGCACATCACATTCCAGTCTCACGTGAATAAACTAGATTAAGTAAAAAAGTATAATTACCTTATATCGGCTACAACCCAGAAACCTTCTCCCAAAATTATCCACTGTCAGACTTGTTCTCAGCACACAAGTCTCATATGTACACATATGCCCACTTGAACTTGAGTAATTTCCACTCGAAGAAGACATCGATTATCAACTTCCTATAAATCAAAGCTACCATCAAACTTGAAACCCCAACCCACATAAAGCAAAAATGTCGTACTTGGTGATGATCTATCTTCGAATATTCAATGCCTCAAGACAACCCAAAGTCAGAACCTCACCCTCACATGAAAGTATGATAAGAAAAATCAAAACCCCAGTTCAATAAAAAAGATTTTGGTGTTTCTAGGGCTCATGAGGAAAAGAAAAGTGGGTTCGTGTTTTTGATTCGTGTTATGTTCTAATTTTGAATAAAAAGGTATTTTTCTAACGTTTGAGGGTGAGGTGGGTAACAGATGGGTAACGGATTGAAGTTCAGGTGGGCAAAGTGTAAATATTTAAACCATGGGTAGGCAAAGTGAAAACGGGCCATACCACAGGTGAGTTTACTGTAATTATCCCAAAAATATATCTTGTTATGAGTCCTCTCCTTTAAAGCTAATGGGTTCCATTTAGCTGTAAAAGAGAAGACTCATACACCTATAATATTAAGGTATACTCTCTCGTATATTTCTCTTGAGATTCTCCAATAAATGTTTATTTTGACATGCTCATATAATTATATTTATGCTTTGGTTTTGTGCCCTATATATTTTTAATTACTTCCTATAGATTGTGTGCCAAGCACATATTCTTCCCATTACTACATACAATCTTTTGTTTTTAGCTCATCCATCATGGTGACTATTGGTGAGCATTACCTTCATTCATTCTTTGTAGAAAATTTTGTCTTCTTGCATTAGTCATTTTCTTGAGTCATGTTAATGGATACTTTTAGCCCTTAAGACAATTGTTAATAAACTATAGTAGAAAAATTTTGATATCACTTTTATGGGGAAAAAAAAAACTGTCAACCAACATTTTTTTTAAGGACACTGTCAACAACATTTACAGTTTTATCATTCTTCCAATAAAATGTTTATAAAAATAACTCCTAAACCAATGCCCTTAGAGTATTGGTTAAGATTTCCTATTTCTTATTAGAAGTATGCGAAGTCCAACAACCACAATTAAATTTTGAGTTCAATTAGTTTTCTTTCTTTGTTGGTCTTATAATCAACAATTTGGTTCAAATCCATTAGAGAAACATTGTAGTTAGTATTTTCTTTTGCATTTAATTTTCCCCCCAAACCATTGTTTAATTATGATGGTTGACCTTGCTTTGTATATTATATAGGCTTCAAAATAGGAAGGGCTTTTCCTTTGCAATTGTTAACAGTGGTTCATGAAGGAATTTGTGTTGTTTTTCAATATATCGAAGTCTTCAGGCAGCTTGGAAAGGATTATGAAGAAGAAGTTTATTTAGGGAACTTTTCTTTTTGGTGGAAAATTTGAATGTTGAAAATGTAGAAAAACATATAAATGTGGAATATATATGCTCTTAAGGAATATAGAAGGAAACAATTGATACATTGTCTATTGGGGATTCGAAAGAACATTGTATCCTAAATTTGTTCTGCGTCATTAAAATGAGTAAAATGGGGTCACAAATATTAACTTCATGGTGCTTCTTTTGAATTAATAGGTAAATAATTTTCAATAAAATTTGCTAAACTTGTTTATTGGCTGATGCATTTTTAGTTATTTCTAATGTTTATTTTTTATTTTAATTATAATTTATATGTGTACATTTTGTAGATTCAACCAATTTTAAACCGTTAGACAAAACGTTTTGTCATACAAAAGCCATACAACAAAATTCACCAAATTTTTTTGATAGAAATTTTGCTATATCTGTTTGTTTTTAATTTTTTTTTTTTGAAGAATAAAAATTTAATACAAAAGGTTACCAACAAAATTGGGTGTTTTTTCTCAACCTACTTGGTTTCAAAATCTTGAGCAATATTATGTACCATTCTCTCCCTCTTTTTTTTTTTTTTATACAATGTACCATTCTATTTAAACAAACAATTAAAACAAGTTTACATTTTTACATACTTATCATATCTTGTGCATAACACGAGTTAAAATACTGGGGGTAAATTGAATTCATATATATTTATTATAATTAATTTTACCATCAATTATCTTGAAGTAGTACTAAGGATTATAAAAATTTTATTATATAAACTTACAAAATAATGTATTATCAATTACAAAAAAATAATCACAAAAAATATACATTATACATTCATTTATTTTGTTATTTAAAGTGGCGCCAATTATGAATTAAAAAAAAATGTCATTAATCATAACCTTAAACTAGTTCTAAGCTTTTAATTCTAAAATTTGTAGTTTTAACATTTTCTTAATTAAGATATTTTCTTCATTTTAAAATTATTATTACCAAGGAATCATATAAAATAAAATCCAAAATTAAAAAAAAAATTATAATAACCGACGATTTGATGACATGGGGAGACAATTCCTTGTCTCCAAGTAAAAAAGTTTTGGCCATCCAATCAATCAAGTTATTGATTTGCTTCTTTCAACAAAACCCTTTAATCCACCCAATGAAACTCACTCATAGTCATGGTGGCTTCCCATACTTTACTGTCAAATATTATTTATTCATTCCATTCTTCCTACAGCCACTCTGCACCACTAAACTAGGACATCACATCACTTCAAAGTTCAAACCAGACCAAAGGGTGAGTTGACACATATATATGTACTGAAGTACAAAAAGAAAAGAAGTAGTCCCATTTGGGGCCAAGACATCCAAAACCCAAATTCATAAATTAAAAAAAAAAAATACAAAAACAAAAACAAAACCCCCCCCCCCCCCCCCACATCAAATCATAGTATCATAACACACCAAAGGGTGAGTGACAAGTAAATGTACTGAAAAAAAAAAAAAAAGTTCAATTGGGACCAAGAAATCCAAAACCCACATTCTCACAGGAATATTTAAAAAAAAAAAAAAAAAAACCCCAATCTCATTGCACACAAATACCAAACACAATCGATGCTGTCTCTCACACGGCCGCACCTTTAATATTTTTGAGACATTATTACCAGGGAGACAAAAGGTCTTAAGGGGGTAGTTTGGGAATTTGAGAGCAAAGAATGAAAGATTTTCATTGGACAGACAGACTCAAGTTGTACCTTTTACCAAGTATGGCGTGAAGACAAAGAGTTTACAAGAATGAGAAAACACCAAAACTCTTCTCTTATGCTTCTATTACCTCTTTTGCTTACATGCACTCTTCGCGCCTTTTTCACTCTCTATGTCTCTGTCTCTGTCTCTCTGTCTCTGCAAATGCTTCGTTGATTTCTATTGAATGTAACGCAGTCTCTCTCTCTCTCTGACGTATGCTTTTAAGTTTTCTCTGTATGTACGTGTTTAATTTCTTTCTTTATTGTTATTGTATGTGTGTGTTTTTGTGATTTCTGCTTCTTACTGATTCTTTTTTGTTTTGTTGAAGTTTGAATCTTTTTTGGGATTCTGATAGGTGAAGATTTGAACTTTTTTGTGGAACAAGGATGGATTATAGTTTGCCAATAGCTAGCAGGACCAGACAAGGGCGAGCCCAATTTTATGAAGACTGTATTGTGGAGAAGAAGAAGAAGGGGAGGAAGGAGAGTAATGGGGTTGACTTGGCTGGTTCTAGCAGACCCCATAGAGTTGATGGGGTTAAAGGCTATGAGAGATTAGGGTCTGAGAGTGAGTCTTTTGCTGTGTCTGATAGTAGTGTGGAGGAGATTGATGTGGATGATTGTAGTGAAGAAGGAGATGAATTGATGGATTTTGTGGGGAATGGGAGTTTGAAGTTGAAGAATAAGGGAAATTTAAATAAGGGTTTTGAGGGAATGGCCAATGTGGATGAAATTATGCTGGATGATAGTGATGATGAGGTGGTTATTTTGGGTGAAGGAAGATATTTGCTCGGGGAAGAGAGAGAGGAGGATGTTATTTGTATAGATGTTGATGAGGAGGATGATATGAGTGAGAAAGATGCGACTGAAAGTGGTGAACTGAATTCTGATTGGAGGTGGGGTAATGATGAACCTGTTTCATTGAGAAAAGGAAAGGGTGAGACTAGAAGCTTGAACATAGATGAGAGGAAGAGTAGTGAGGATGGGGATGGTTGTGGTGATGCTGTGTTTGATGATTCATGTGATGCTGTTGATTTAGGAGGGTTTGACTCATCCTTAGAATCATCCTCTGGTGAAGAGGACAAAGATGATGAGGATGATCAGGAGTATGAAGTGGAAAAGTTGGAAACCTGTGCTAGTTTGGAGCAATTGAGTTCGGATAATGGGGGTGAAGAGGAGGAAAAAGGGGAAGATGCTGAGGAATTTGAGGTTGTGAAGAGAGGGAGTCATGGGAGAGGGAGGCCAAAAGGAGTTGATGTTGGGTTGAAGAGGAGGAAGTATGGATTGGAAATGTTGGTTGATGTAGAGAATGACGAAGATAATTGTGTGGCTCGAAGAACCCGTTCTTGTTTTGTATCAAAATTGGGAAAAAAGAAAATGAAGCTCGGAACTTTAAGTCACCCACTTTGTGTTGATGAGGAGGAAGTGGAGTCTTCATCCGGGCACGATGATAGTGATGATGGTGCTGATGATGTTGGCAGTGGTGGTGTGAAGGCTGGGTCTAATGATGAGAGTGAAGGTTATTCTAGTGATGATGAGACTGGTCATGGTGGTGAGATAAAATCTGTGTCTGCTAGTGAGAAATTTAAAACTAACAGAGGCAACATAGATGCTTGTGAGAGGAATTTACATGGGAAGGATAAAGGGAAGTTGAAGATACCAATCAAGGGAAATCGCATCCGTTTGTCAAAAAATTGTAATGTTTTGACAATTCTTGCGGATTCCATTTTGGAGAAGGGAGATCGTTTGGAAGAATTGGTTTCTTTTAGAGATGAAAGTAATCCACCAGTTGATGAGATATCTCTCCCATTGAAGTTCACTTTTGGAATTCAGGGGTCGGATCCACCAGAGAAATCAGAAGAAGAGAAAGAAATGGATAAACTTTGGGCTGATATGGAGTTGGCTCTTAGATCGAGTGAAATTGGTTATGTTGATGCTGCTGAGGTATGTTGGTTTCATGAAGCAGCACGCCTATATATATATATATATATATATATATATATGTTTGTTTCCTCTCATACATTGCTTGAAACCTGTTTACAAGGCACTACAGTAATTTCTGTTTCGCGTGACAATGTTATTAATAAATTATCTTGTCATTGATTATTTTAAGTCTTTATAATTCAGCAAATCTTTGTTCTAACCAAGCATTCCATGAAAAAATCCTCTGTTTTGGTGAAATTGTGAATTTGAGTATTCTGTTTTGATTTTGGTCATGATTAACTTAGTTGCTAAGGATCCCAATAGTCAAGACTATAAGTTTGTAATGCTTGCTGATTGTTGAGTTCATCTGGTTGCTTTTATGCATCCTGATATTTGATTTGATAGAAATTAAACTTGCATTTTAAGTTCTAATAACAAAAGGCCTAATATGTTTAATAAAAAATAATTTAAAATGCATTCATTCTTGGACACAGCTTTCAGCAGTTGATGGAATATTATATTTGGCTTGTAGAAATTAATTTCCACGATGTCTGCCACATAATAAGCATCCCAGTTTCCAATATAATAGGTCATATCTGAACTACACTAGAATACTCTCTTACTTAATTAAATGAGTTGGAGCAATATGGTTATAATATTTATCATGCCTTTTCCTATTATTGTTAGCAATTGAAAGAAGGCGAATGCATTGAAATTCATGGATTGATGGACTGCAAATCGATCCATTAATTCTTATTATCTCTGGAGAATAGATTGCTCTCTATATTTGCATTTTGCTTGTATTTTGGATACTTGAATTTGGACAATGGTACAGATTGAATCAAATGTTTTAAGTTATAAACATATTGTTTTTATTTACACACACACACACACACACACATACCGAGGTCAGTTACAAAGTGGTCTCTTTTTTTTTTTTTTTGATGAAAAAAAAAGGGCATTATTAACTTTCTTTTAGGTATTGAGTGTTTCACCCCTGAAACGTTTAGGTATTTTTAACACAACTGCCACTTGGATCTGTGTGTGTGCACGTGCACGCGTGTATAGTCTTTTCCTGAAATTGAGGGCATTATTAAAAATTGTGTTGGAAGGTACTCTGAAAGCTCATGGCTGCCATATCGTAATTCAAATATTGTAAAGGCTGAAATTTTGGAACTATAGGTTTTAACATTGGTTTTAAATTTTTTTAACAGTGGTTCACACCTTCTTTTGTTATGATGTGCGTGTGTGTGTGTTTATTTTGATTGTTGCCATTAAACTGTTTTGTATGGAATTTGGAGAGAGAGAGAGAGAGAGAGAGAGAGAGAAAGAGAAGTCGGGGGTGGGGGGAGGGGGGGGGGGGTTGCATGTAAAACTAAATTTACTTTTCTGTTGCCTTTTCAGTCCCCAGGTGGTTGTGATTGATACTTCTAAATACTTAAAAAAAACATATTCTTCCTAATGCAGGTAAGAAACATAGGGTGTCTTTTTTGTCCCCAAGGAGTGTAAAACTAACTTTAGTATGTCATATTAGTGAAGTAAGGTTCTTAATGCTTGTTCTTTCTTGAATTACTTCAGTATGAACTTCATGTTCTTGATCTTATGAGTATATATCTATGTCATTAACTTATTGTATGTGTGTGTATGTTTCTTATTTATTGCACTCTGTTCATTATTTCTTATTAAAGAAAAGGGATAAGATCTCCAATTAAATCCTCTAGTTCCTTTCAATTTTTATTTAGATGGAAGACATGTGGCATTTAAAAAAAATTTAATGACATATGTCACATATTTGGCTAAAAATGGGAGGGACTTGGAGGAATCAATTGGAGGGGATCCTTTCCCAAAAAAAAAAAAATTGTACTATGTTCATTATTGGTAGCATTTATGGTTGGAGAATGTGTTCGTAAGTCAATACTAGATTATGTTACCAGCATGACTAAAAAACAAACATAACACTAATGATATTTGTAGGTTTATTAAAATTCTCCAAACACCTTAAAAGCATTAGTGATTAGAAAAGTAGGTCAAACCATTCGTATTGTTGGTTATTTTGTTTAACATCCCTTCCCAGCCTTTATTTGTACACATCATGACCATTTATATCGGCTCTATATTTTTCTTATCTAATTTGACCAGTCTTTTTTCCCCTACTATCTCCTCATTTAGCATCTTATATGAGTGCATTTGTTACTGGTGAAACTTTAATTGTTTAATGTTGATCAATAGGTTGAAGATGAAGATTCCCTTCTTCTAGAGGATGAAGTCGATAGAGCTACCCTTTGCCATCAAGGGTATCATCAGCTTATTCTTGATGAAGAAGTTGGACTTAGATGTGAATTTTGCCCACACGTGCAACTGGAAATCAAGTATATTGTACCAGATTTTGTAAGTCTTACAATTTTTTCTTATTCATGTTTATATAAGTGAAGAAGGTTTGTCTTAGTCTAGTGAGCTGAATGACTGGTAGTTTCTGTCAAACCAATATTTTCTTTTCAACTTGATAACAGAGAAGTTTTGCATCAATTATCTGATTCTTTTCTCTTTAAACTTGGTTTTCCATATTGCAGAGTAGAAATCCTTTTAGAAAATCAGACAGGAGAGACTCAGGTGCAATGAACAACTCCATCGTTGATGAGCTTAGGTCTCAAGACTGGTGTGGTGATTCCCTCTCTAACTGTGATCCCCAACTTCGAGCTGAAGGCACTGCATGGGACATCATTCCTGGTATAAAAAATAGTCTGTATCCACATCAATGTGATGGTTTTGAATTTATTTGGAAGAATATAGCTGGAGGAATTCATCTTCAGAAGTTGAAACATCAAACGACTTGTACTGGTGGAAGTGGCTGCATTATATCACATGCTCCTGGGACAGGAAAAACCCGTTTAACCATTGTTTTTCTTCAGACATACATGAAATTACATCCCACATGCAGGCCTGTCATTGTTGCTCCTCGTAGCATGCTCCTTACGTGGGAAGAGGAGTTCCGGAAATGGGATTTTGACATCCCATTTCACAATCTGAACAAGAATGAGTTGTCAGGCAAGGAAAAGCTGAGGCAAGATGGACACATGAACCTAAGTGTAATCCGTATGGTAAAGTTGTATTCCTGGAAAAAGGATAGAAGCATCCTGGGATCAGTTACACACTGTTTGAAAAGCTTGCTGAGAAGTTAATAAAAAGGGTAAAGTAAGGACTGAACAAGATAATCATTTCAGGAAGATCCTTCTTGAGGTTCCTGGTATTGTAGTCCTTGATGAAGGGCACGTTGCTCGCAATCCTGATAGTCGTATCCTGCAGGCTTTGTCAAATATAAAAACGGATAAGCGCATCATCCTTTCAGGAACTCCTTTTCAAAATAATTTTTATGAGCTTTATAATACGCTATGCTTGGCAAGGCCAGTGTTTGAAGACAAAGAAGGTAAATGGTTATCTCTTACGAGTTCCATTACTAAAGTCACTGATGATAGACTGAAATACGAGAAACTGAAGAAGGTTAGAGATATGATTCAGCCATTTGTTCATGTACACAAAGGTTTCATACTACAAGAAAAACTTCCAGGGCTGAGGGACTCTTTGGTTATATTACAGCCATCCCAGCTGCAGAAGAGCCTCTTTGAGGAACTCCGTGATCATTTTGTAAGGTCCAACTTCAAATTTGATCATTATGAATCTTTGATTTCTCTCCACCCTTCACTGTTGCTTCAGTGTGGAGATGACAATTTTCCTTCTGACAAGCAAAAATTAGAAAAATCGAATCTTGAGGCTGGAGTCAAAGCAAAGTTTTTAATTGAACTCATCCGGCTTTCCGAGGCTGTGAATGAAAAAGTTTTGGTTTTTAGTCAATTCCTTGAACCGTTAGCCTTTATAAAGGACCAGCTTAAGTATCATTTTAATTGGGATGAAGGAAAAGAGATGTTGTATATGGATGGAAAGCATAGTATGGAGCAGCGCCAATCCTCAATTAATGTTTTCAATGATCCAACTAGTGAAGCAAGGGTATTATTAGCATCAATAAAGGCAAGCCGTGAAGGGATAAATCTGGTTGGGGCTTCAAGGGTTGTTTTACTGGATGTGGTATGGAATCCGTCAGTTGAAAGGCAAGCTATATGTCGTGCATATAGGCTTGGGCAGAAAAAGGTAGTGTACATATACCATCTCATTGCGTCTGGTGCAAGGGAAGAAGCAAAGTATTATCGACAAACTGAGAAGGACTTGTTGTCTGAGTTAGTATTCTGTTCTTCTGGCAGGGGTTGTGATCAGCAGAAAATCTCCCGGACAGTCTCAGATGATAAAATTTTGGAAGAGATGGTTCAACATGATAAACTTAAGTATATGTTTGAAAAGATAGCATACCAACAGAAAGAGTCTAAACTGATTGAGACTTATAGCTGGTTGGAGAAAGAACCAGTAACATCCTCACCATCTAGTCCTTGAGGCTGAAATTATTGTGTTTTTTGGTTCTAGAAGTGTGGACGCATTATAAAGCTATCAAAAGTTTTTGTAAACAAGTGTAATCAGTGAAGTATGGAAAAATTAAAATGGATTGTTTCATACTTAGTTTGCAACTAATAATTTTGAGTTCTCTTTCTTGATTTTTATTAATTAGATTCCAGAATGTTTGAAGCATACCAATATTCCTCCTTTGTCTCCTGTGCCAACATTTACTCTTTTGCTGTGTAGAATATATTTTTCCATCAGGTGAGAACTTTCTCAAGATTTGATTTATTTCAGGGTTCAGGTTAGTACTTCCAACGAAAATTGCATGAACCTTGTTGTGTGTGTCAGTGTGTGTTACTCAGGACATCAAGATCTAGTTAATTTAGTATTTACTATTTAGTTTTAACCTGAACTGGGGTGCGATTCTGGTTGATGTATATGCTGCATATGCATTTCTAATTTTGAGGTGTGATTCTTGTGCACCTGGATCTTGTTAGTGGTGAACGAATATATAATGCAGGAGAAGAATGAGAGTAAGGTGAAGATGCAAAACTAAAAGCATTCACTAGATGAAAGACTGGCTTTCTCATGAGTCATGTATTTTTATTAACCCAAGTCCCAAGCTCATTTCCTTCAGTTATTATCCATAGTATACCTGTTGACAATTGTTTTCTCTTGCTTTGCGCTACATGACGAGGGAATCATATATTTACCTCTCAAACCTCCTTAGAAAAAAATGCAGGTTTTATTTATTTATTTATACCTGGCTGAAGAAAAGGAGACTCTTGGAGCTCAGTTAAGTCAGTTACTCCATAATAAAATCCGAACCAACCACTTACCGAAAATGAGGATCGACTTCTGTGCCTTTTGGTATTTTGCTCTGTAATGGCTTCCACTTTGTCACTAGGTGCAGTACAACTAAGATGACTCCAATTATTTTGAACTGCAAAAATTTTTGGGGAGTATAATAACCTGTATCAATGATTCATTATTACCTAAGTATATAGGGCAATTTTAAGTCAGACGAGATGACTACAAAATTGTGGGGTGTAAAAAAAAAAAAACGATGCCTAACTTCTATTGTTTGTGTACATGTGTTTTTAATTATGGGGTACAAGTGATTGTGGCCACCGTGGATTATGTTCTATTTTTCTTGATGTCATCATCACATGAAATTTTTTAGGAAATCTTTATATGCAGTAAATTTTTGTTTGCCTCACAAGAAAAGCACATTTTTCTTTGCTTTTTAAATATAGCTGATTACAATTATAGGAACATTCAATACTAGTTAGCAGAAGATGGATTTGAATATTCAACCTTTTTTTGTTGGAAACACTAAAAAGTGTCAATTGAGAAATCTCTTGACATATACGAACAGTTGATCTCAAAGTATTTTCAATAAACTTCATCTAAGTGAACTATAGATTGTTGTTTGGTATACCAAATATTCTATTTAAGCTGTATGATAATGCATGTTTAGGCCAGTGGCCATCATAAGCTGTTGCACAAAGGTTGAATGAGGGATTCATTTCACTTTCAATGGCAGCAGCAAGTTATTTTTTCTTCTTGTTGCTTTGCTCAGACCCAAAAAAATAAAAATAAAATTAAGTTTCATAAAAAGGGAGGGGGGGGGGGGGGGGGGGAGTGTAAAATTCTTTTTTGAGCTAAACTATTGAAAGAAAAAAAAAAAACTATTTTCAAAGTTTAAGAATGAAAAAATTAAATAAAAAATAGAACTTTTTAAAGGTTATGGATGAATAACAAACTTATAGTAACGTTTAAGAACTAAAATAGTATTTCACCTAAAAAGAGGCAAAAAAAAAAAAAAAAAAGGAATTATATTGTCGAGACTTGAATCCAAACTATTGAAAAAAAAAAAAACTATTACAAAGTTTAAGGATAAAAAATTAATAAAAAAAACTATTTAAAGTTTATGGACGAAAAACAAACTTATAATAAAGTTTAAGAACCAAAATATTATTTTATTTTCTAAAAAAAGAGGTAAATTGGAGTTAAGAAGGAAACTTTGAGCTCATAGTGGTCATGGGTTGAGAATGGGAATTGAACTCTATAAGATCAAATCTCTTGTTGTTCCTCAATAGCTTAGTGGTAAAGTGGTTAACTGTTAACTGACTGGTCGTAGGTTTGAATCCTATTTGGGGAGATTTGATTCATTCTGAATTAAAGAATTCAGAATGAAAGGGTTGCTTTGACTGTTAAGAGTAGTTAACCCATTCCTTGTGTGTTTATTTCTATTGCATTCTATTTCATCATATTATATTCTGTTCTGTAATATTGGAGAATCATTGTCAATACCTCAGTGCAGTCGTGCAGGTCCGGGATAATCCTTTGTTTTGCAGTTTGGGGCTATTACAACTAGTCAATTAAGACTAATTAGATATACTAGTACTAGCAAGTGCATCTTTGATGTAGTCATCAATTCTCCCAGAAGCCCACAAATATTAAAAAAAAAAACTTTTTATGTTTGTGGATGAAAAACAAAATTATACTAGTACTAGCAAGTGCATCTTTGATGTAGTCATCAATTCTCCCAGAAGTCCACAAATATTAAAAAAAAAAAACTTTTTATGTTTGTGGATGAAAAACAAAATTATAGTAAAATTTAAGAACCAAAGTAATATTTTATCCAAAAAGGGACAAATATGATGAAAACAAATTAAAGAACCAAAAGAAGTCTGCAACGGGATAATCCTTTGTTTTGCAATTTGGGGCTATTACAACTAGTCAATTAAGACTAATCAGATATAGTAGTGCTAACAAGTGCATCTTTGATGTAGTCATCAATTCTCCCAAAAGCCCACAAATATTTAAAAAAAAAAAAAAACTTTTTATGTTTGTGGATGAAAAACAAAATTATAGTAAAATTTAAGAATCAAAGTATTATTTTATCCAAAAAAGAGGCAAATATGATGAAAACAAATTAAAGAACCAAAAGAAGTTTTTTTTTTTTTCTTTTTTTTCCAAAAAGGCAAAAACAAATGTTTCCGTTGCCGGGACTTGAACCCGGGTCTCTCGGGTGAGAGCCGAGTATCCTAACCAACTAGACTACAACGGATGACGATTTATAAACTGCACGATATATTAAATAAATACTATATAATTTCCTGTACCCGCTCCCGTTCGGGCACTTATAAAAGCAAATCGAAGAAACCCTAAGGGTTTCTCCAATTTCTCATTTTCTCAATCAGATTCTGCCGCTGCTTCTCTCTCAACACTTCCAATACAATCAACATGGTACCCTCTCTCTCTCTCTCTCTCTCTTAATAGATTTCAATTTTCTCGATCAGTATTGTATATTGAAGCCCAGAATATGTTTGTTTACTAGGAGAATGAGACTTTTCCGTTAATTTTTTCATCTGTGTTTTCTTCGTATTACAAAAAAAGCAATTCATCAAAATTGGTGTGTCCCTATTATGTTTGAATTTATGGTGAACATTTGAGTCCATTTTTCAATATTGGGTTTACTGAGTTGGATCGTTCTAACTACATGACCAGTAGGTGCATTGGTTTGGTCCTAAATTTTGTTGGGTTTATTGAATATCTTAGTAATTCTAGATGGAAATGTTGCAAATTTAAAGTGGTGCAAAGACCCCGATGCCGTAGTCGATGTTTATGAGACAAAAGAAATATGGGTTTTGGTTGTTACTTAGAAAGAACATTTGACTGCTTGTATGGTGTATTGAACATGTTGCATTTGTTATTGATTTAGAGCTGTTCAATTTGTTGAGGAGTGTGCTGTTCTCTGACTTGCATTATGTTAAATTCGCGGCATGATTAATAATAATGGCGGGAAATGGTTTTGCTGTCAAGGATTTTACACATATAGTTGAATTTCTTTCTTAAAAATTGACTAAGAGTGATAATACCACGATTTTGTTTGTCATTGGCTTTTTACGACCTCATTTTCTCTACGAACAACCAGACTTTAGTCGGTTTTCAGTAAATAAAGTAATAAGCAATCTGCAAGAAGCTGCATCCAAATGCATACACATCTCTTCCTTCTACCTCTTGCTGTCAATAGATAGTCTGGCTGACCCATGATTTCGCTAAATTTTCCAGCCTGTTACCCTACTTTTGGATCTTTTTTAATTCAAATTGCATTTTCATATAGTTTTGGTTTTGGATCTAAGTTGATCCCTTTGTTTTTGGTTGCAGACTAAGAGAACAAAGAAGGCGGGTATTGTTGGAAAATATGGTAAGTGCTTTGAATTTATATGTTTTTAATCTTATATGAATCTTGATTGATATTTTTTCCCATAAATGAGAGATTGCATTTTGATCTAGTGTTCTTGATTGCATTTTGTCTGAAGTTTTTATGTGGAATTTTTTGCCTAAATGATAAATATGTAATTTTTGTTTTATTTGGAATTGTTATAATTTTGAATTTGTGTTTTAACTATTTAAATATAGTCCATTTGTTATATAGTAAATTTAGGGTCAATCAATCTAAAGCTATCACTTCATTGATAAATTAATGTGAATTCTGCACTTTGCTTCTGTTTTTATTTTTCTTTGTTTTTGTGTTCCTATGCTAAATTTCTGAATTTTCTGTCAAGTATTGAAATAAGAGAATATGGATAAGGAAAAAAAAAAAAAAAACGCTGGCGAAATTCTTGTTTTTTTTTCCTCTTTTTGATTACCTTTGCCAGAAACCATCTATACTGTTCCAAATTTACAGTTGCCTTTGCATGATTTTTTTTTTTAATTGCATGTTGCCTCTTTTTATAGGTACCCGTTATGGTGCCAGTCTGCGAAAGCAGATTAAGAAAATGGAAGTTAGCCAGCATAGCAAATATTTCTGTGAATTCTGTGGGAAGGTAAGGCGCTGTTCTTGTGTTTTCTTTTTTCTTTTGGGCACTTCATTCAAATGTTATGTGTTCTAATTATTTACTTCCATGCGGCAGTTTGCAGTGAAGAGGAAGGCTGTTGGAATTTGGGGCTGCAAGGACTGTGGAAAGGTCAAAGCAGGCGGTGCCTATACCTTGAAGTAATAATTCTAACTTGAATTAGTTTTTTTTTCCTCTTCATTTTTGAACCCTTACAAGTAAATGACTAATTGCTGTTTTTGTCATTTTGACAGCACTGCTAGTGCTGTGACCGTGAGGAGCACCATTCGGAGGCTTAGAGATCAAACTGAAAGTTGAGCAGCAATCAGCCTATTCTATCTTGTTTTTGAATGTCTGCAGCTTTAGAAAGTTCTACTTTAAGAACGTTTGTAGTTTTTACTTTTTAACCCCTTCATCATTAATGCAATGGATATTGATGGAAGTATTTTTGTTAACTGAGATTTACACTTATCTGCTGTTGCCAAGTTGGATTTTGGTAATATTAGAACAGTTAAATTGTGTTTTCACGGCTTCAATTGTGAGTTACAAGCTATAATTTGTTTCCAATGTTGATCTTGTCTCCCCGGAATCCAATTCTTTATCCATTGCCTTAAGTGGGATATCAGGATAACAAATGGAGGTTCAGCCTTGTTCCTTTTTATTCAGCAGAAATAAGAATTGTGTTCTGGAGTAGTTTACGTTGTGAGCCTGTTTGGCTCACGGTTGTGCTATACCCAATTTGTCACTGATTGGGGTACCCTTTTTCCTTAGCGAGTGTGATAAAATGTGAAAGCACCTTGAGACAAATTACTTTTACAGGGTAAGCAGTTGATGAAGAATTTTTTGGGTATGGAATGACCATTGTGCCCTAACTTGACTTGTGGCAATACCTACTTGTTGGTTACCAATGTCTGAGAATGAGGGACCCAATAGCATGTCACAAATGAGAGAAAGCCTTTGTTATTTAGACCACTCACCCTCCGTAGGTGGTATCAGTTTATGGAGATAATGTTTGAGCTTAGTCGTCGTTGACGTTTATTTTTTTATACTAAAATAATGGAGTTTGAAACATGGTTCTCAAAATCATGATACGGATTTTATGATTGTCAAAAGCTTCAAAGCTCAAACCCTTATCAGCCAAATCAAGGAGAAATTATTCAGTCCTTATGGAAGACCATATCAACAATGTCTAATGGTCCTCTACTCCAGTAATATGATGCCACATGTCCCATGTAAATGAGTCATTATCCTAATCACACCCTATCGAATAAAATAATTATAAAAAAAGATAAAAACATATTTCAGTTCCAACATCAGTAATCAACGACAATCCTTTGTCTTACTCTGGCACCTTTAGGATGGTGAGCTTTGTGGTGACGATGAATCCAAACACCATCATGCCATTAATTTTGCCCCCTAAACACCATGTCGTTCTCCTAGTCCCCGACTTCCCAAACGCTTTCAACCAGACCTGGAATAGGTTTTGCAAGGCTTTTTGGCTTGGATTTTCTCACCGTTTGGGGTTCTTTTGCTTGAAAACAAATACTCTAGAAGACTAGAATAGAGGAAAAATACCGGGCATGGATTTTACAGAGCATTGTGGAATTTGTTGAAATAGGTATTTAACTAATTGGAATTAGTTTCATCAATGCTGCAATCGAGGTTCTCAATATTACTTCCGCATCCCAACGCAAAGAGCCAAAGATATTAAAGTGTGGTACTTCAATTTGGTGATAGAGGCACGAGATTACATATATTGAAGTTTAAAGTTGACGTTTTTATTTTCAAATCAATATGTGTTTCTGTATAAATTTAGGTATTTGTGGATAGAGGCATGAGATTGCTTAGATTGTTGGGTGGTTTTTCTAAATTACTTTTCCACAGAGATAATGTTTTTTTTTTTTTTTTGAAGAATCCATAGAGATATTGTTAGCATCGAAGATGGGAACCGACAAGATTCTTGTTTTCAATTTTCAATTTTAATTTTGGAGGGCATGATTAGGATAATGACTCATTTGAATTAGTCATATGACACTATATTACTGGAGTAGAGGACCATTTGGCATTACTGATATGGTCCTCTATAAGTACCACATAATTTTTCCAAATCAAGCTTGTAGCTTATAGTAGCCCTCTCAGAAACCCATTGTCATTGCGTACATGATGAGCTGTCGCTATCAAATTCGTTATCCATGTGTTGATAAATATTTTGGTACTTGGTTGATACTTTAAAATATTTTCAAAATATCGTGTATTGTATAATGTATCAATATCGTGTATTGTATCATGTATTAGTGCATCTGTTACAGGTTTCAAGGGAAATGTTAACAAGCACCGTACGGTGCTTGCTAATGTTTCCTTTTTTGTGTTTCCTTTAAAAAGAAGGAAAAAAGTTGTCAAAAAGATTACTAAAAGAGATAAAAAAATTACCAAAAACTGAAAAACTTTTAAAAACTAAAAAGAGTATCTAAAAAGTTATCCAAAAGTGTATTATTAACGGGCACCTTACGGTGTCCGTTAACACAACCCTTCAAGAATACCTTCTTGCTCTCTCTGGGCCGAAACATCCCACAATACATAGTCCTAAATTGCTGGGTCCCACCACCTCCAGGTAGTATAAAAATCAATGTCGACGCAACTATTTATGTAATAATTCATCTTTTTTTTAATCATTATTTAAGTTCTAAGGATTTCCTCATTATTTATGTAAATAAAAGTTCTAAGGAATTTCTTTTCATTATTTAAGTTCTAAGGAATTTCTTTTAATCATTATTTATGTAATAATATTTAACAAAGTTAACTCAATAAATCAAACTAATGCATATTTATAACATATATGTTCAAATTGATTAAACTCAACAGTGATAATACATGACCTATGAACCAAAATAATAATTTATTTTCATCATATCAATCATCTTGCCTAATCAACTATATATAAATTAATGTTATCCATCATGTTCATTATTTTGCAAAATTATTTATTCATTGATTTTTTTTTTTTATCATTAACAATTATTATCTCTTTTAATTCTTTTATTTTATTTTTTTCTTAACATTCTAGCTTCTTTGACTTAAAACAATAATAGCAAAAATAGAAAATAATCATTGTGTCATTTAATAACTTATTTATAATAGAGAGAAGAAATTTACAAATATGAATGTGAAGTATCAATTGTCAAGTGTGTAGTCCAAATTTTGTAAGAGAGGAAAATTTTGTTAAAATAGTTTTTTGTGTTAAGTAAACCAATAATTTGTGTTAAAAACAAGTTTAGTAACTTGTTGGACTCAAATAAAAGTATAAATTTTAACAAAAACCTATTTTCAACAAACATATCTATGTATCATACGATACGTAGAATTTTACTATATGATATAATTCATACGATGCACACTTATATATCATATGATTCATGACTACTTTCGATAAAGAATTTTTTTGTACACAATATGCTATCGTATATCGTATAATACTAACAACTATAGATGCAGCGATGTATAACATACAAATCACATTAAATTAATACAAATCTTTATTTTTTATGAATAAATTCATAATTGATGTGATTATTTAACATACAAAGTTACTACCAATTTATTTTTTACTTTAAATATGAAAATACATAAAATCTTATGATTTATGATTCAATCCTATGATCCACCATAGCATCCAGATCAGATTTTTTTCTTTTTCTTTTTTTATTAAAATAAAAGTACTGTACACAACTTTGGCTGGGCTATTTTAACCGATCACCAGCTCATACATGATATTTACATTTACAAGACGATGCTAACTTTGTGATTGTGAAGGCGGCAAACCCAACGCTAAACTCAGGCACCTCAGTGCCAGTCTTCACTCAAACCTCAGAAATCCAATGTACAATTATTGAAGCCAGAAAAATGCAGGAACCAACTTGCTCCACAATCAGCCATTTATTCCAATGACTGAATGTGGTTCCAAGCAGGAACCCAGCATGCGCAGCGCTAAAATGGGAGAATTAACGGCAAAAGTAAAAAGAGTAATGGATACAATAAAAGTAAATCATTTTGGCATTTTGCAGCATTCTTGAAGACTTGTGCATCTTAAACTTTATCTGATGTGAAAACAGATGCATGTGGGCATTTTGTAGTGAAAGCATGACGCTGATGATGAAAAGTCTTTCAGGATCAGACAGATGGAATTGGCGTCCCATAGTTGTTGTTACTAAGACGCATTTGGTTTTGGACAGCCTTTACAGCCGCAACTCTTGCTGCATTTGCTGCTTTATTAGCTGCTGCAACAGCTTTCTTCACCCTTTCGTCCACTTTTCCCGCATTAAATGCCTTCTCAGCAGCTTTCTGTGCTTCCTGCTCATAACACGCCTCAATTAGAAGTTGTTACTTGTTTCAATAATTAAGGTTGTCTATGTTTCAAACAGACTGACAAAAATGCAACTGTATAACAAGCCTATTAAAGTTCTGTTTGCATTTTGGCTTTAAGCTGCTCTTCACAACCCCAGTGGACAGCTATCTGAAACTAATCATAAAACAAACCAAACACAAGCTAGGTTCCATGTCCTTCATAAAAGAACTAAACACCACAGATATGTCCCACCTTTGACTGCTAAATACACCTTGACCGGACAAAGAAAACACCTCAATTGTATGTTTTCCAGCCAATCAGCTATTGTGCAGAGGAAAGAGCTTTATCCTCCGCAAGCACGGTAATCTTAGCCATTAGTTTACCTTCCACATATAATTTATATCCTACACATACTATATACAGTTCAATTTCACTTGGGGAGGAGTAATTCATGCTCCCCTGCAGTACTCTCAGGCTCCACCATTTACTTCATTAAATAAAAAAGTGTGTAAATATTTCCAGCCCGGTAACCTTTATTTTTTTTTGGGGGGGGGGGGGCAGGCATTCAGGCAACTTTGTCTCTCTCACCCATTTGGAGCATCTTTGGTGGCAAAATGGTTAAACATCTAAAATTCTTTACTTTTCTTAGTTAACATTTTGTCGGGAGGCATTTGTTTTTGAAGGTTTCCATTCTGAACACACTTACGCAGACAATGATATGGATTTCAGAACAAGTGAAACCTATGGAGAACAGGAGTGATTTTGATTTCAGAATGTCAGCAGCCTTTTTTCCCTCATAAGAATTAGGTGGTGGTTGAGGTTATAACTTATAGGTTTGCCTTAGGGAATGCGTTAGTTTCTTACCAATGGTCATACCTAGTGCACATGGCACTTGCTTTTGTGGGATTTGGGAGAGATGATTACACTGGTGGGAGGCAATGGCCAACAGCAGCTGCTTAAAAAAAATTTCAGGTTCTAGATTGATTTAATAAGAGAGAGAGAGAGAGAGAGAGATTTTTCCCTCAGGCATAGAAGAGAGGACAGAAATGGCCGATGATCAGGTTTTGGGGATTCTAATCATAAAATAAGAGGACAATTTTATCAATATTTTTGTCAAGTTAGAAGTAGAGGTAAGTTTAAATAGTGATAAGCTTTACTGATTCTGGATTTCATTTTATTTAGTGGTTTTTCTTTGCACAGGAATTTCATTCAAAAGGTAAAAAACCACACTTACCTTGACTGCATTGAGAACTTTGGTATAGTTGACAGCGTAGGCAGATTCGGGATGGGTTAGTTGCACGCAAGGAACGTCAAGAACCCCATTTTGCCAATGACCAGATTGTGTCTCCCCGTTCCTGAAGGTGTACATACCAAGTCCCTGCCTCCTTCCCTCATGCCAGGCTCCTTCATACCGATGTCCATTTCCAAACTGATAGACTCCAAAACCATGCATTTTGTCTGCAAAATATTCCCCAGCATATGTGTCTCCATTCCTGCATTAATATAGGAAGCACATTAGCATGAATGGCCCATCATAAAAAATTGCAATTCATATCTGGCCGTGTTTATATTAAACAATGATCAGAACAGTATTCTTTATACAATTGAAACTGCCACAGGTAAGTAAACTGCTATCTCAGAACAGGAATGACCCCAGTTTAAAGAAAGCCTTGATGTAATGCAACTGAGAGATGATTGTGATTTGTGACTAATCTATTGATTAACTGTCACAAGATGTTGGATAGCTATTCCTCAAGATAAGTCAGTGGCCCTTTTGCATGGCAAATTCTTAGATATTCAAAGCAAATGAACATGAAATCACATACTGAAGTAGAATTTAAAATCAGACTACCTATTGCTTTCTAATGAAGAAAATATCAGCGTCTTCTACATATGATATTGGCATTAACATTATTCAAATGATGTTTAACAATTTTCAGGCATCAGGCAATGTGATCTTAATAGTATCCACATGTTTTTTAGCTCATGCAAATATGAATTATCCAAATCATAAGCCTACATAAATCCAATAGTTAGTTTTAATCGCTTAATCATCAATATACTGAATATATTGCCCTTAATTTACACTATTTCGTACTTGATTTTTTGTGTTCTTTAGCTATCCGTCAATATATTGTAATGTGATGTTAATCAGCATATCCAAGCTTTATTTTGCAAAACATGAACCTATATAAATTTGAGATTTAATTGTTTGACTCACGTTTTTTAAAAACAGCTCATTCTTAAATTACCCAGAAAGTCAGGATTAAAGCATCCACAGTTTCCTACTCTCAATTCAAATCAAATATAACACATCCATGTATACAGCATATAATATGTCCAGTTTTGCTTGTCTACAATTCTTTTCGTGTTTGATACTGAAACAGAATTTCCTGTTGTAAGATTGTTATAAAATTCCTTGGGAATATGGACATAAGGTGGAAGTCCCATTTGGCCTATTGCTAATTACAAGAATGGTAATGGTTTGGGCATATGGAAGTTAGGTGCCAGAATGGTGGTGTATAAGGCCTAATTCAATAGCTTAGGTCAAAAAGATATTTATATAGTGTTTAAGCAGGATCATCCATAGGTTAATAAGGTTGGGGGGAAGGGGGTTATGAGGAAACTATAATTAGTCCAGCCCAACCATACAAGAATTCTGATACAGGTGCTGGTATCAAAAACTACCAAGTTTTCTGACTTGGCATCTTCAAAACAAAATCAACAAAGAGTGACAACAGATGAAATATGGTCCCAAGAAGTCTGTAATTGTTTGTGACACAGCAAATGCTTGCTAAGAAATGTGCATCAGGCAGCCAAGTGGAAATATATCATGCTGGTTAGACTTGGAAACATTTCCAATTATTTGTTGAACAATAATTACTTTTATAAAGTATAGGATGCCATATAAATAATTGAGCAGCAATTCAATGCCAATTACAATGTAGTCTATGACCATAAATACATCTGTTGGGTAGTTACAGTGTAAAAACCTAAGAGTTTCCCTTCAGCGTGTGAAAACATATTGCATATTTAGTTAAGTAGACAATAACACTCATTGAAACAATGAAACTTCAAATGACCAGTTGAAACTTCAAAAAATCACCATATTCACTGTTAAGCAGGAAATGTAAAGAGGAAATACCTATTGTTTAGACCTTTAAAGAATATATGTGAACAGCAATGAAAGTTACAAATGGTAACCATAGGAATGCTTAAAACCTGAAAAATTTTAGATATGATGTTCTAACACATGCTGGTGGTAGCTTGAATAGTGACAGTCCAATAATTTTCAAAAATGAACTCTACACAAACAGGGGAAATTACAAAATTATGTGCAGGATCCATTAGATCACACAATCAAAAGCTAACAAACTTGGGTATACAATTTAAGAACTCAGGAATGAAACAAACAAACTTAGTTGACCTAATCTATATGATGCACTAAACCAGCTACCCCCTAATTCCGTAGCCCAGAACAAAACAGTGTTGCCATACTTTCTGTACAAAAAAACACCTAGATTATTACACGAAGTTTTAAATGGAAGGAAATGTGTAGATTAGGATTCATCCAATTCATTTACCGTTGAGTTTCACCTATATTTGCACGTAGTGCAATCACATTTATAAATAGAAGGCATAAGTAAGAACTTGATCAAGGTAGAAATAGGCATCATTGACCGATATCAGCTAGGAGCATAAAATCAAACTCCAGAACAAGATTCTATATTTGAACAACCCCAAAAATCAGAGAAAACACAATTTACCCCTCAGTGAGGAAAACATTATCAGCTAGTAACCTACTAAAAATCCTTGTAAACAAATATTCTGCAGTTTGGACTTTGGATAAACTAAAATTCAAGCATCAGCAATATACCAAATACAACAACAAAAGAATCCAATGCAATTTATTAATGGAAACCACAAAAAACTTACCTGAAATGGTAATGACCAAGCCCGTGTTTAACACCCCACTTGAATTCCCCAACATAGTGGCTCCCATCCTGACAAGTATAGACTCCAGACCCATGACACTGCCCATTAGACCATTCTCCAGCATACACATCACCAGTGTAAAACCTATACACCCCAATCCCATGCCTCAATCCCTGCCTATACTGCCCACGATACCGGCTTCCTTTTGCCCACGTCTCAACTCCATATCCGTCATACTTCTCATCAATCCAATCCCCCTCATACCTCCCACTCATATGATAGTAATAAACCCCACTTCCAGAACACTTTCCCTTATGGAATTCACCCTCATAAACATCCCCATTCCTGTAAACTTGCTCCCAAGACCCCGAATTCGGCTTTTTTACCGATTTGGGCTTCGACCCAATTGACCAAATAACAGGATGTGATGGCTTTGAGGCATAAGAAGATGAACAAAGCTTAATTGGGAATGACCGGGCAAAGAATAATCGAATCGAAGGAAGGCGAGGAAGGGCAAGATTGAGAGAAATCAAAAGGGCAGCTAGGAAAGCTAGCAAAGCAAGGAAATCAAGGATAAAACAGCGGCGTGGACTGGAGACGAGGTAGTAAAGGGAAGGCAAGGAAAGGAGGATAACAAAGTGATAATGAGCTCGGAAAACCTTCAAAGCCAGTAACTTTTGGGAAAGGGAGATTAGATAAGCAGCAGTAAAACATGAAAAAGATTGTGATGAAGCTTGTATGCCCAAAGTTTTGTGATTGTAATGGTTGACAGAGGATAGTGATGGAGAGTGGGAAAGTGTGGAAGGAGATTGGATCATAATAGGCCTCTTGTGGGGTGTGGAATGAAGGGTTTTGCCTTTTGAGGAATTGTTGGAAATGGGTTCATGCTGAAACTGGTTTTGGTGGGGTTGGAATAGGTTGGGAAAGAAGTGGCTGGTGCTTTGATGTGGATTTGATTGGATATGGCTATGGCTATGGCTTTGGATTTGGAACTGTTTTTGAGGAATTGGAGGAGACAAAACTGGTGAAATTGGGTTCAAATCGGAAGAGATGCCTCTGCTTTCTTTTCCGATTTGAGTTCCAGCTTTTTTCTGATGCATTTACATACACAAATCAAAATTCTGTCTGTGCGTGTGTGTATATATAAGAGAGAGACAGAGAGTAATTTAGTGGATTTTGTTTCCTTAATTTTCTGAGCGAGTGAGGTTCCTGGGAGTAATTATAGTATTTGAAAATCTGGTGTAGTTTACAGTCGGTTCTGGTTTTCCATGTCTGGCTTTTGCAGAGATAAAATAGATAAAACCCAAATCAGATGGGAGAGAGCTCACAATGTTTGGGGATTGGGCCTGTGCGGAGTAAGAAATAGGTGTTCTTCTTATTAATAGACCCTGCCTTTTATCTAATTCACGGATATGCCACTCTTGTTTGTATTTTAATTTTAACTGTAAAGTTTTGGTCTTGAAGTTTTAAACCATTCAAGTTAAAGGGTTAACCAGTCTTCTTCTTACCCAAGAAGCTCAAAGACAGGCAATGGAATATAAAGCTACCAACTTTAGCTTCATCGTCAATAGCCGGAAGAGCGTTTAGGGGTCTTATCTTAAGGTGCAATAGTGCAACTTTATTCTCCCTTAAGAAACCACCATATTGTTTATGGGATTAGCTAATCGATCCCTAAAAAAAAAAAAAAAAAAAAAAAAAAAAGCCCTGTTAGAACAACAAAGATAATGTTTGGATTTCCTATAAAAAAAAAAAAAAAGATAATGTTTGGAACACAAATTTTTTTCATAATTTGATAAGGTAATAAGCTTTAATTAAACTTCATTTTTATATGAGTTCATTAATGACATTACTTTTATTACTATATACCTTTTTTTTTTTTTTTTGAGAAAGCTTTTATTATTATATACTAATTTCAATAGATTATGTTAATAGTAATGAATAATTTTGTATTTTTAGATTTCCCATCTTTTTAGTGGGTAGTCAAAGAGAGAGAGAAAGAGATCTTTTTAGTGGGTAGTCAAAGAGAGAGAGAAAGAGATCTTTTTAGTGGGTAGAGAGAGAGAGAGAGAGAGAGAGAGAGAGAGAGAGACCAAAAGGTAAATACACTGTATATTGTTACATACTCTATTGATCTATTGAAGAGACAGAATTGATGTATATACTGTTACTAGCTAGATCTTATCACTTAAACTAAGTAGTAACTAAAGTAACGGCCATAATAAAAAATTAGATATAGCAACTAAGGTACATTCATCTTTGATTCTAATTAAAAAAAAAGGTACATCCATCTTCCATTTTAATAGTATCACATAAACCATGTTGAAATCTAGTATAATCATTAAACAACTCACTTTTTTGTCAGCAAGTATTTAATTGGGTTGCGATCATGCCATTTACTTGGTCTTTATGGTACTTTGCCCTGCTTTCTTGCATCTTATGTTGCTAATAACTTTGTTAGTCAAACCTTAAAAATGAGTTTAATACTATCCAATGTTAAAAGTTGCCTGCCATTTATAAAATATTAGTGTGTAATCTTGTGTATATGTATGAGTCAATTTAAAAACAATCACAATTATATATAATATATATATATATATATATATGATTTGAAATTTGATTGGATCTAGACTTTTCGATTTTTGCCCTCAATAATTAACTTGCTACAAAAATTAATAAATTAGATGAGATACATGACGCAAAATTGAACTCCAATTAAAATTCAATCTAAAATCTAATTGAATTTAGACCTTTTAATTTTTGCACCTAATAATTCACTTGACACAAAAATTTAAAAATTAAATGACATGTGACACAAAATTATACTCTAATTTAGAATTTAATTAAATTTTCTCTCCGCTTTAGCTATTAATATATATATGACTTATAAATTTGAATTATTTTAGTTATATGATTATGTTTTTTATGGTTTATTATATTGAACTCTTCGTTTTCTGCATTAAATTAACTAATTTGGCACAAAAATTTAAAAATTTAGATTAGATAGAAAACGTGGCACAAAATTAAACTCTAATTGAAATTCAATTTTTACTTAAATTAATTTACTTGGCACAAAATTCTAAAATTTAGATTAGATGAGACGCGTGGCATAAAATTAGACACTAATTGAATTCCAATTTGAAATTTAATTAGATTTTCTCTCTGCTTTACCTATTATTATATATATAAATTAATTTTAATTTTAAAAAATCCAAGGCCATCGATCAATCAATAAGAGAAAAAAAAAAAAAAAAAACTCAAGACACAACTTATGTCACAATTTTAAAGTGATTAAATGTGAATTATAGAACAAAGATGATAAATCTATATAAGAATAATTATTTAACACTCATAATAGACTGTTTTTTTTTTTTTTTTATATAAGATAGAATTTCTATACCAACCTAATCTAAGTGTATATGTGTGTGAAGCTCCCTCCTAAAGACTTGAACCCTGACCTTTGTCTCCACACCCTACAAGCACTTATACTTGTGGAGTGAGTATCGCATCAAGAGTATGCGGTGGTGACTGCTTTCTCAAGTCTTAACAAATTAATAGTGGTTGTATAAAAAATGAATCAATAAACTGTAAATAGAGAATAAATATTTGAACAAGTTATAACAAGATCATTTTGTATATCATAAAACAAAATAAACTTCGGAATATAGCACGTCTAGAGGATTTATTTATATATACTAAATTGTCAGTTATTATATTGTTGGATTCTATTATAATAGTTTCTACATTGAAAGTAATAGTAGAGAATTATATGAAATTGTCAATAGTTCATTTGAGTGGAAGTATTTTGAAGGGAGAAATTTGAATTTAAATGGATTAAATAAAATACGAAAAGTATCCATTTTTCAAATGCTATTTGTCTCTTGATATAATTTTATTTTTAAGTTTAATTCTTTTCAAATGCAATTTGTTTAGTACACATATTTCAAATGCATAAGTTTTTTCAGTTTATTGAAATTTGACAGCTCTTGTAAAATTAAAATAAAAAAAAATTATAATTTGATAGTTGACAGACAAAAAATTTAAACCCTAAAGATTTTCATTAAAAATAACAAAAAAATGTTAGTTAAATTATAACATTACAAATTAAATCTTTTTTTATAAGCACTCTAGATTTAAATCTTATTAAATAATATATTGTTTTAAATTTATGACAAGAGTTCTTATTAAAAGTTAGAACTTAAATCAATTAGAATACTAGTGGTATTTAGCAAAGGAGAAAAAAAGAAAAAAAAAAAAAAAAAAACTTTAAGGGAGAGAAAGGCAACAAGGCATTTTTGTAAATTGAGTTAGGTTCGAGGGCAGTAGCTAAAAGTTAGGTTGAGTTGACCTTGGAAGTCGGTCACTTCTCCTCTTCTCAAATCTCAACTTCGCTTTCGGGAAGCGACAGAAGACCGTTTCAAAAGCGGTAGCTCCCGTTAACGGTTAACTGTTCCGTTAGTCTATGTGGCACCGAATCAACAGCTGGAAGAGAAGGGTACACCACCGTACAAATATTTACGGAAACGCCACTCTACTTTTATCTTTTCTATGAAGAAAATGAAAGAATTGGGTCACGCATACAAAATCCAAAAAGCATCCTATTTCATGCCTTAGATTTATTTCAATATTACAAGTACAAGACACTCATCTATTTAGCCACAAAAAAAAAAAAAAAAATGACACTCATCTATAATTTTTGTACAAGATACTCAAAAAGTATTTTCATTGTATTCGCATTAGCTTATATAAAAGTTTTTGTCTATTTTACCATAAAGAACTTATTTTTCTATTTTAATATTTACTTTTTAAAACATTCTACCTCAAATTATTTATTTTATAGCACATTTCATTAAAATATTAATTTTTCTTAAATTTTTGAATTATTTGTCTTTCTATACATACAATAACTACCATTCACTTTCTTCATATATAACAACTACAATTCACTTTCTTCCTTTATCTTCGGAATACATAAAGAAATAATAAAAAACTGAATACAAAATAAATAATGTTGGTGTAAATTTATATTGTTACTATAGCAAAGGTATAAATTTACACAAATATACATTCATTAATATGAGTTATTTTTAGGAAAAATATATAAATTTTACACATTTTTTTTTTCTATTATACATCTACTGATGTGAGTGCTTTAATTTTTTTTTTTTTAAAAGAAAGATGTGAGTGCTCTAGGAACTCTTTTTTTTTTTTTTTTTGGAACAAAATTCTTTTTTTTTTTTTTTTGGGAACAAAATTCTACATGTTTGATATTTGCCATTTCCTCGTTTAGACTATCAAGTGGATTAAATGGTCCTTCTCCAAAAAAAAAAAGAAAAAGTGGATTAAATGTCATACAGTGAATGTAATTATGTAAAGGGATATTAATAATATTAAAACGATAAAAGCAATAACTAAGATGCATGCATAATGAATTAATGATAGAGGTGAAGCTAGGGTCATTGTATTAGTCAAAATTGTCGACCAGTAGATAAAAATTCAAACCAATAAATGGTTAATGCATTAAGGTGAGATGTCTTATTCCAGTCAGCAATGAACAAATTGGGCTAATAACTTAAAATAGATGGAGCTAGCTAGCTTCTCTACTGAGTCAGCCAAAAGGGCTATGACTATGTATTTCTATCTATATCATCGACCTTTAATTGTGGGATATCCTTTGAATTATAATCTTTTCTTTTTCGTTTTGAAATTGACCAGATAGTTTTTTTTTTTTTTTTGATGAATAAATTGACCAGATAATTATTAATTCATAATGAAGATTTACATTTTATAATTAATAGGGGTGATCCCATTTAAAGTTTAAGTTACTATCAATAATTTAAACAATTTTAAAGGATGAGATTAAAAATAACCCGATATCCTATATATTGTAGATTCGTAGAAAATTACATTTCAAGCATTTGTCTTTTGTCTTTTTCAAAACTAAATAGTGATAGTGGCATTTCTTCTCTTTGGTGTAGTTTGATAATTTGATTGTGTAGTAGTACTCTCTTTTTTTTTTTTTTTTTTTGGGGATAAATGTAAGATTATAACTAGAGAAATGGAGAACAATCGTTAATGATACAAAAATAAAAACAACAAAAAAGTAGAAAACAAACAAAGAAAAAACAAGAAGAAAAAATAAATGTACAAGAAACTAAGGGCCACAACCTTCTCTCAAGGCAGCCACCAGACTTGAGGGAACAAAGAAAGGAAAAAAAAAAATAAAGTTAGCCTTCAACTAACCTTTAAGGATAAAGTTCATTTCACCACATGTGATGGTGTGTATCAGTGTATGTATGTTAGAACACTTTGCTCTTTGTCGTTTGTCCCACATTAGTTACGACTTACGAGTGAGTTTTGCTTTGGGTTTATAAGTTATTGTTTACCTTAAGGAAAATGTTAATGAGTGTTGTACAGCACTTGCTAATAATCTATTTGAGGAAAGTTTTTATACCACTTTTATAGGAAATGAAAAAAGCTGTCAAAATATTAATTACTTTTTTTTTCATTTCCCATAAAAACTTTCTTTAAATGAATTATTAACAAGTGCTGTACAGCACTCGTTAACAGTACCCACAGCAGGCGCTACTATAGATTTGGGCTTATTTATATCATGCGCGTGCCGGTCCAACTTGTCTTGGAGCACCCAGTTTCACCTGTTAAGTTTTAGAGTTTTATTGTTGAATCAAAACTTTTTTTTCTCCAAATTATTTCCAACAACATACTCTGTTGGTCTGCCTGTGAATCTAAAGCAATGAGCAATATGCGATTTCTATAGCAAGAGTCTTGATGCCCTCTATCATTGCCTCAAGTTGTAGCTAGGATGCACATCTAACTTCACAATTGCATGAATACAGGTTTTAGAGGCTGAGCTTCTTTTCAATACATGTCAAAGTCAGGCTTTGTCTTTTTTTTTTTTGTCTTTCATTCTTTATTTATTATTTTTTTTTAGAAAGGTTTAAAGCTTCATCTTAATTCTTAAACCATCCTATGAAAAGGAGGATTTGCTACTTTCATATTTTCTCATGCTGTCCAACAGTTGGTGTATAGGATAGGAGTAGTAATTGTTGTGCCAAAAGAGTACTCAATAATATTTCGAGAAAAGTAATGTTACTTTATAGGAGATTTTATATAAAAGAAGTATCATGATCTTCATCCTCATATCTATTATTATGTCCCCATGTCAAGCTCCCTAACACGTATGCAAATGTCATTCAAATGAAAAAAGATTATGCTGAATTCAACTTTCTTCATACACCCAAAGAATTCTAAGCTATTATTTATCCTTTCTTTTGGTGGAGTGATAAGAACCTTTCATATAAAAAGTTCGAGTATGCAACACCCTTTCCAAGATAAACAACTTATTATTAGTATTTTATTTTGTTTTTCACTGAACCATTAATTGAAGCTACAAGTGCAATTATTAGGGGAGAAGATACTAATAAGAAAAATAAAAATAAAAGTGCAATTATTAGCTCCCCTAATAATAGGTTAAAAAAAAAAAAAACAGAGAGAAAGAAGACTAATTTTATTCTACTAGTGTTGAATCTGCACTAACAAAAGATTTAATATTTGGTGGTATGTCCTCTATCCAACCAATAATTTAGAGATTATATGAGTTGGATTGGTAGTGTTAAGGTATGGGCAACTGAATTGTCCTTCCGACATAATGAAATTGACACTCTTGTAAGAGTTTTGCAACGTCTCTAGCCTCTCTGATTATATGACCCCTTGAGGAGGAGGATAACTCCACATCGATAGCTCCATCCAAAGCTCTCACCACAGCTTCACAATCTCCTTCCACATCTATATTGTACTGTGCACAGCCCAATCTCCATAATACATAAAATAGCCACCTACTTTAGAGCGTAAAGTTATATTCAGATAATGTTACAATTTACAATAACGATTAAATAATTAAATTCACACTTTTTAACGGTGTAACTTTTTAAGATAAATAATAATTGGGTCGGATAATCTTAGGGGAGTTTGACTTACCTTCGGTACATTTTTAACTAAACATATTATTTTGTTTTAAATATACAATGGTAAATGATAATGAGTTTTAATCCCCACTTTTTATTTAGTTAGTGGGTAATGTGGCAGTCTCTTATTAAAACAAAAAGAGATTCCTTTTTTAAAAAGTACTGGAGGTAAGTCAAACTCATCTTAAGGTAATTGTTAATAGGGATTAATTAACATGTGCCTTTAGGACATACATTAATAAATCATTCTAGGAAAATTTTGACACTACTTTTTTAGAAAATAGAAAAAACTGTCAAAATATTAATTGTTTTTTTTTCTTTTCCCATAAAAATTTTCTTAAAATAGTTCATTAACAAATACATTTAGGGATCGTTTGGTTGGAAAAGTGAAAAACTGAGAGGATAAAAAATAGTGGAACGATGAAAAGGTGGAAAATATAAAAAATAGAGTTTGAACATTGGAGGAGGACATTTTTGTCCAAAATAATGTGTTTTTTGTTCCGCTTTTCTCTCCATTTGGGAGAGATCAATTTTTTATAAGCATGAAGGAAAACAAGCTGGGCCCCACCATTTTTTCACTTCTTATCTCTCCCCTTTCAGCCAAATATTACTCCCATTCATTTTCTTCATTATATTTTCCATCATTCCTAAAATGCACTAAGCCAAACATAATTTTAGGATATTCAATAATATTCCCCAAAATAATTTATCATTTTTGTGGAAGTCATTATTGCCCTTGGGTTTTTTTTTTTTTTTTTATCGTTTTCATTTCTTTCTTTCTTGAAGAAAAAGGATCAGGGTTTCAATGAGCTTCACCAAGATACAAAGAAGAAAGCATAATTGGTTCAGTACACCTATATTCTAGCATAATCGGTTCAGTACACCTATATTAATAAGTGGTAGTTGGTAGTTGGTACCTGGCTTGAACAGTCCGGTTGACACCAACACGTACCCCTTCCTTTTCTGTGTGCGTTTTTGTTTTTTGGCCAAGTATTTTATTGATTGTGAGAAAAGTTGAAAGGGTGAAGCCTCCACATCTATGAAAGAAAATGCAATTGGATGGTCTTATTACTTTGTTCTTATCCGGCTTTGCCTCTCCTTTTCATGGCCTTATTTACATAACATAATCCACACCCTTGTCCTTATCGTTTCCCTTCCTCCAATATACCCTAAGTTCATGTGATCATGTCCTGTTAGTTTTTAACTTTTGCTGCTATCAATTTCGAAATGGAAAATAAAAACAAAGACGCCTGTCTTTGTGGCTGTCTTCCTTTTCAAGATTTTGGATTGTGCATAAGATAAGGAAGGACAGGGAAAAAAAATAATGAAAAACATGCATGCATGTATGAGAATGCGATAGAATTGGGATCTTGCTATTTGATACTATAGAATCAAACCTACTTTCTAGTTGATTTCATTTTCAAAGGGATCATATAAGGAAATCCAAATTCAAACTTTGTGGGAAAAGGTTCAAGAGTTATGTATGGCTAAGATTATATATTATCAAGTCAGCTTATCCTTTCCTATACAACTGAGGCATACATACGTTGATGTCACTTAGTGAATTTGTGCAATCATTCAACCAAGGTAATCAAGCTTGGGAACCCATGTAGGATTGGCGAGAGGGTTTCGCGGATCAGATCATAGAAACAGATCAAGAATCGGAAGATTCTACTTTTTATTAGAAATTATAATGAAAAATTATTAGTAATGATAATATATGTTAAACAATCTTTAGAAAGATAGCAAATGTGACTAAAGTTACTCATAAAAGGCACTAACTGCTCTGTAACATATTAGCAATATATGAATAAATGACAAATTTCAAACTAACAAGTTTCAAGTTCCAACACCAAAAATATATATGAAGTTCCAAATTAAAAAATTGACATTGACTACAAAAAAAAAAAAAAAAAAAAAAAAAATCCCAGTTCCAAAGTTACAAAGACTTTGCAAATGGTTCAATTGTATTTTAAGATAATGAGAAGTGTCAAACCCTTCAAAACCCATTACACCTTGATCAATAGGGCTAGACAACTCTAATCTCACCATAGAGAGACATAATTACAAATAATTATAACAATTTTAATGGGTGTAGATTTTGTTGTTTAGAGACTATGAATGATTCACATCGATCCAAATTGATTCTATGGGGTAGGATCTGCATGGGATCATAATCTTGGATGATGATCCTACAATCTTACTCCCTAAAATCCTTAATTACAATCCTACCTCATAAAAGATTCTACACATATCTAGATTGTTTTCTTAGAATAATATAGTAGGATTTTATAATTCTAAGATCTGGAGTCAGGATTCTAATAAGTAATAACCATGCATATAACGTTGATAGATATCGATAATGCTTCATGTATGAAAACCATTTAGATGCCAACTAGATAAAAACCACAATTTTTTCCTTTTTCTTTTTAAATTACTCTCTTAGTTGCAATCTTAGGATTTGTTGTTATATATGCATGTTAATTAAACCATTAATGGTTTCTCAACAAAAATAAAAATAAAAAAACCACAGAAGAAAAGCAAAAGTAGGACCAGAATGAACAACCAGAAAGCTCAGCATGATACTAGACATGGATTACTATAATTTAAAAAGATTTGGCCGAAAGGAACTAAAGGAGAAAGTGACATGAGATAATTACACCACAAAAAGGGACAAAAGGGCACCCCTTTATAATATGCAATAGCTGCCCTTTTTCCATGTCCAAACTATTTAATGGGCCCAACCTCAGCTCAATAACCCAGCATTCCGACCAGAAAGAAGTTCACTGGCTCTCGCAATTGTTGATCAATAATCACCCATCAATCAAAGGCCTTATCAGGATAGCCCACCCCTTATACATACTGGGCCAGGTAAAGGTCCCTGGACCTCTAAAGACTTGGGGGCAATAAATATATCTCTCTCCCAAAATTACCTGTCTGAAGATTTAGTTCCAAATGATGGAGAACAATCCTAACTTCCTAACCCACATTAAATTTCAAGCAAAATGCGTAATATCTCATTCCTGATGTGTACCACTAAGCCATAATAAGCGTATTATCATGTTAATACGCATAGTATACTATACATATTTAAATAAAATATATTGGGTTTATTTTTTTTATTATTTTTTTTTTGGATAAGAAACATGCATAGATTATAAAAATATTGTGTGTGTGTGTGTGTGTGTGTGTGTGTGTGTGTGTGTGTGTGTGTGTATTTGGTATATAAAGTGGGTACAGCATTATCAACAACGCTCGAAATGTTGATTCAGTCAATCAGGTGGCTAAGACCATAAATAAGACGATGAAATTTTCTTAACAAAAAAATAATGATGAAATGTAAAAAAAAATATTAGTCTAATTATGAAGATTTGATCGACATGGTGCAACAGGAAGATTAATAGAAAATAATATTTAAAATGACGTATTAAAAAGTAGTATGCCTAGTGGCACCTAGTTATATATATAAATATATATATATTTCTTTTTTAGAGCTCTTTAATATTCTAGAAGATATATCTTGTATTTCTTGCATGCATCAAGTCTCTCTCACATGTAAATTCCACTAGTGTGTGTGTGTGTGGGGGTGGGGGGCTTGTGTTGTGAGAGAACTCATACGATGAGTACATGATATCCTTTCACTTTATAATCTCTCCATCGTTAGGTTAGGGGGTTAGTTTGGTCCTAACCACAACCTCTTTTTTTAAAGCAAAGATGACCTCTATTCATATACTTATTTTTTCAACGTTGTAAGGACATAGGATGAGAAAGAAATGCAATTCAAGTAATGCTAAACAATTAGGCTGTGTTTGGTTCTATGTAAATCGAATTCTGAGAGTAAAATAAATGAAGGGGAAAATAAAATCTGGATGTTTGGTTCTGCAATGGAAAATAGTTCGGAAAACAATTTTCAATATTTGGTAACATTCTGAAAATACTATCTGCCTACAAAATTTTCACATTTTCTCAGCTTCCAAACAAATTTTATAACAGAAAATTTCAAAATATACACTTTAACACAACCAAAAATCAAAATAAAAACATTTATTCATAACATATACATGATATTCTCGGTGAGAGGAGGAAGAAAGAGTGACAGATTGAGAGAAAGAGAGATAGATAGGGAAATAGAGACATCGGAGTGGATGGAGGACAGCGGCGGCCAGATTGGGTGGGTTTGGGGGTGGAGTGAATGAGCTGGTGGTCGGTGGCGGCCAGATCGATGATCGATGGTGACGGCCAGATCAGCCAGGGCATTGGAGAGCCTGGTGGAGCACGGCCTGTGGTTGATTGTCAATATCGGAGCTTAACCTGTACTCATCTGTGCATGGTTGGCAATCGAAGGTGAGATGAGGTTGTCGGACTGAAATGAACTCAAACAGTGGAGGAAACTCACTGTGGGTGGATCGGCGACACTCGTCGGGCAGTGGGTGGAGCTCAAACTAGTATGAGGGAGAGGGTGGAGCTCGATCACAACTGAGCTTGGAAAGTACCAGTAATTGGTCTATGAGGACTGCATGTGAGAAGCTTCGAGAGAGTGTGTGAGAAGTGTAAATCATTTGAAGGTAAAATAAAACCTAAAATGGTTTTACGGGTAAAGAGGCTTATTTTACGGTCAATGCGTAAAATAATTTCCGTTACCCAATTTTCTGTAGGTACCAAACACTCAGACTGGTGTAAAACCATTTTTTGAAATCCTTTTCAGGCAAAACAAACGCGACCTTAGTCTATGAGACAAAATATTAACAATTGATGAAGTGAAAAGATGTTATTGACAGGTTAAAAAGTGTTATCAATAGTGAGCTCATTCAAGAGCAAGTAAAACTTACCAACTCAATTGTTTGTGAAAAATATTATGTACAATGCTACAGGGGCAAAACACAAAACCCATCTCAGCCCCCCTTAATTTACATTCATTATTACTATTTTATGCTACATTAACCTATATTTGTTTGGAGGAAGATGAGACACCCCTCTAATTTGCTTTTATTGCTATTATTATTTTGCTACATTAACCTCTGTTTGTTTGGAGGAAGATAAGACACCCCTTTAATTTGCTTTTATTGCTAATATTATTTTGCTACATTAACCCTATATTTGTCTGAAGGAAGATGAAAGAAGAGATGGTGATTAAAATATACTAAATTTTAGTATGCTCTAGCCACCTTTCACTCTTCTCCCTCCATTCTAAAAATACTTAAAAGGTTTTTGTGAGAGAGAGAGAGAGAGGCAGAATTCTTGACATGCACACAATAGTTACAAAAATGTGGAAGGGATTCGAACACTAATTCGTCTAACAAAGGAGAGTAGGCTAAACAACTGAACTACAGGACTCTTGGTGACAAGTAGAATATTTAGAGAGTAGAACAACATTTAGCATAAGAAAACCATGTCTCTATTCACATGAATATAACGCAATACTTCAACTTAAGTGCATACATCCAACTGCGGAGTTCAGCATTAAATTTTAAATTATCAACTTCAACTGTAAGAAAATTAATGAAAAAGTACAAAATGATGAATCTGAGCATACGATGGAATTCTAACTTATAACTGCCAACAATCACACACTGCCAAGCTAATGCCAGAATAGAAAAGCAACACCGGAACAATCCACTACAAGGCCATTTCATTACCTACACTACCAAAAATGAAATAGTTCTAGAGAAGATTACTGATAAACATCTAAAATTGAAACTAAATTCTTGCTTGTAATGGTTGCACATGGCTTTACAATATTTTTCCAGAACACATAAAGTAATGTCATATTTTAAGGAAACTTTGCAAATTCCACTGAATTCTTAAAAGCTTCCACACACAAGCTAAGCAGTAGGCTTGAATGAACTCTCAGCCCAATGAGAGTTTTGAATTCCAGCATCATGGCTTGTGAATCTTGAATCCAAACACTCGTTGAACATAGCTCTGTGCCGCCTTTTGTGGCTTGAGGTGCCCATATGTCATCAAGAAGAGGTGGGGGAATGTGGTTCCGAAATAGGCCCCATCAATGTCTAGATAGAGTTAAAGAAACTTAGGAAATATTTAAAACCCCAGGGCACATAGTGTTCGGCCATTAAAAATGAATTGGACACCCAAATATGTATTAATGTTGTTTTTATGACAAAAACAAAAACAACAGCAACAATGATGATGATGATGATCACACTTATTCTAGTGTTTATTTATTTTATAACATAGGGAACCTTTATAAAAATAGAGCCTTTTGGACTAGCCTCTATCCATTAAAACTTACGGGCAACTGACAAAGTGGGAAAAGAGGGAGGGGAGCCTATTCATGAGACACATATTGCAACCAGTGGATATATGCAGTAAGCAATGAAATATAGTTTCAACAATATAAAAGGATACTACCTTGATACTTGGATCGAGGGTAGTAGATATCTTCACATCTGGGGCAGTATATTTTTACCGTGCTTGACCGAGGAATGTCTGATTGACCAACTGGGAGGCAGGGTTGCCCACAGCAGTAAACTCTTGGGCATCTCCCAAAATCATAGTTCTTGTACTTTTCCAACTGTAGAAGTTCCAAAATTGAGATTCTAGCCAGACCCAAATTTTATGAATATGAAAGCATGAAAATGTCACAGACAACCAAGAGGAAGAATCTCACCATAGCAGCCATTCCTTTGCTTGTCAATATATATCGGGCATGAATCAAACCATAAAGCATCTCCGCTGCTGATTCAACTAGCTCATTCTGTTCCTCTGTAAACATATCACCTACCAATTTCAACCATGGCAAAGTGCCCATCATACAAAACTGACTATCAAATGAGTGAAGACTAAAACCACTCCACCATTTAGTTTAAAATATCAGGTTCAAAGCACAATTGTCAGGACATCAGATACCACCCAAAAAAAGAGAAAGAAGAGCTATCATAAAACAATACAGCAATATCATGACTAACTCAAACACAGTACAAGTATTAACTTTAACAACTTCAACATGAATGAAATATTCATCACTATGTATTAACACATAAGAATAACAATTTCTGAAAACAAGATGTAAGCTTACCATGAGAAGATTCAACATCCAAAATCAAATCAAGTGCATAATCATAATAAGGAACTTGACTACTTAACCCACAAAGGTTAAAATCATCTTGAATATAATCATCATCCACCTCACAAAAGAATTCATTTCCTCGCAGATTGCAAAACCATGAGATCCAAGATGTGTCATCTCCATCAGAGCCACTAACGTCTGATTCTTCACTGTCTGTTTCAGATTCCTCTGCAGACAATGTAGATAACAAGTAAATCAGAGAACTGATGAGAACGGTTGCGAACAATCAATAGTTTGCTATGAAAAAAAAAAAATTGATATGAAAAACTTACAGGACCAGACCATATATAATACAGTACAAGTAACATAGTGTGCATGGGTGTGTGAAATATTTACTCAACAAAGACCAGGTACTCTTTTTCAGGAAGTAACTAACTAGGGAGAATGCAGCATAATTGCACAAAAACCAATAAGAGTTGCAAAAACCTAATCAAGAATAAACTATTGTAATTGAATGATCTACATATTATATAGAAAAGAACGTATATTGCATGCACAACACAGTCTAACCTGTAACATGGCTCATTCTCAAAATATTAAAATTGCACTTAAAAGTTAAAACAAGGATGGGAAGTTGTAGTTGCATAAATTATGAAGAAGCTCCTTTAGATCACTGAGGCAGAGGCCAAAGATTACAAACAATTAGTTACCATCCTATTCATACATCTCTACTTATATAAAAATTTAAACTATAAAACATAATATGAAAGCCCCAATGTAAGCCATTAAAAATAGCAATGCCATCTTAGTAGCATATCTAATTCCTTTCCTGTTGCCAAGAGTCTTGCAACTCAATTGGAACCTCCTAGTGTTTTCCACTGAGACATCTACGGTTAAAATCCCTACCCTCCCATTATAACAATTGAATTTATTAAATTACTTTCTTGTCAAATATAGCCACCAACTTTAGCAAGGTTCTTTATATAATGTTTGGCTATTTAGTAAATTCCATTCCTTGAAATGCAGTGCCCTTTTCTCATGATACCAGCATAAAATGGAAAATGTTTACCAGATATCTTCATCCCCTTTAAAAATTTACATCAAATGGCTAGAAGCCTCTGGATGAAGTTGACTTTTTGTACACACAGAGAGTAAGGCATCAACAGGAGGGGGCACCAATGCAAGTACACAGACCTGTGTTGATATCTTACAAGAAAAACATAGTCCTTTTATCAATGCATCCTTCTCCAATCAAAGACATGCCAATTTCATATCCTATATATTCCCCAAGTTTGTGTCCATACAATCAAAATACACAAAAGGACATAAAAAAGAGAAAGGGGGTGTTTGGGAGGGGGGGGGGGGGGTGAGGCACCCATGGATAAAGCACACCTCCATAAGCAGAATTTCTATATGAATAATAAACCCATTTTATAATTTTGGTCTTTATATGATCTGAAAATAATCCAGCTGGTTGACATTGTTAATGCTGGCAGAAAGCAGGTAGTTATTCCTCTTCATCTCTATGCATTGAGATCAAAATTTAAGTTATCCAACAAGTGACGATTGCATCTCCACTAGGAAAATGGGTGACTGTCAATCATATTATAGTCAAAAGGACCAGCATACTTAGAGTTCCTTCACAGTTTTCCTTTAAGAATTAATACCAAAGTGTACAATAAGACCATGTGTGCTCTTCATAAGCCATAGTTCCTGTTGATTCAAGAGAAGTACCAATTTATACTTTTTCAGTTCTATTTGATAAGTAATGTTCATATTAAAAAGAAAAAAAGGGGCACAACCCTAATACACAGGATGGATACAAGATATACGCCGATAACTTATCATGTAAAAGTTTAAATTTCTAGTTCTATCCCCTCTTCTTGGTCAAATAATGTTGCAGTTCATGTTCTATGAATAGAATGTCAGAAATTCAAAAGCCTAACCTTCGCTTCCCCAAAAAGATATTTCATGAGCTTGACTTTAATAACGAGTTGCTGATAAAAATAAGAAAGTATGAAGTATCCATTCCAAAATATACCATTTGAGGCTATACACTGACTTTCTCTCATACGGGTCTGGCCTATTATGATCTCCAGCTTTGTTTAACAGTCCAGTTGTATCACTGATTCCTAAAACCAACTGATTAACTTTACCAGACATCGTAGCTGAGTTATCCTTTCGTTTTCAGTAATAGGAAAGGGAAATCAACAATAATGGAATGAAATGTCTTTGACTATTGGCAACATAATCTAAAGAAAACATGCAAAAACCTCTCCGACACCATATAATCACAAGTATTCACTTAAAATTTTCGTAAAAGATACCACCCTTAATAATAATAAAAAGAAAGACTTAGAGCTCCAAATTATTAGCTTCAACTATAATTAACCTCCTTTGCATCATTGTGCCGACAATTACCCTCTAATTTGAAGGAATATTCTTTTCTTCTTATAATCTAAGCAGTCTTACTAGTTATTTATTTATTTATTTACAAATCTAAGCTCAGAAAGCAAATCACATAAAGATTGTAGAAAACAACTAAAACCCATTTTTCCTTACTACAAGAAATCACATTTAAAAGACCCAAAACTTTAAATTTAAAAAAAATTCCAAAAGTTACCAATCTAAGCTCAAAAAAAACTCAGCACACTCAAAATTCGAAGTTTAAAAGACAATTATTAAAATAAAATGAATAAAAAAAAAACCAATCAAAGTTTCAGATTTCTCAGATTCTATTACAGAGAGAGAGAGACAGAGAGTGTGTGCGTTATATACCATCGGAGCAATTGTTGTTGTTGTTGTTGTTGTTGGGGAGAGAGTCTCTGTGATCGGGTGGAGGTTTAGGCATGAACACGGACTTATCCTTGCCGTTGATCAACGAAGGTCTGGAGGTGGACGGCGAGGATCGCTCGAGCTGCTTATCGAGTGCCTCGTTGATCCGTTGCTTCCGATCGAGCTGGGGCCCGACTCCGACCTCCGACCTCGAACCTCCGACCCCTCTCTCCCTATACATCTTTCCCCCCACCCTTCCTTTCTCTCCGATCAACCTCTCTCTCTCTCTATATTTCACTGTGCTCTGCGCTCAAAACGGCATCGTTTCGATTGATATCTCATATACGATAAAAGGGAAACCCTAGGGTTTGTGAAAATTAGGGGATTTTGTATTTACAGAATCAGAGAGAGAGAGAGAGAGAGAGAGAGAGAGAGATGGATTTCTTTTTTTTGTGATAAGAGAGGGGGTTTCAGCTGGGAAGAGAGAGAAATGAGAGCAGTTCGGAGCGTGGTTGCCGATATATCGGCGCGGAGAACACCTTGCTTTTTATAGCAGGGATCTTATGTTTTTTTGTACAGAGCTTGTTTTAGATTTTGTGTATTCAGCTATTGGACACATGGCAGTTGATTAGCTCTTTGTTTCTTGCCCCCCATCATATCAAAAAAAAAAATCATAGCTTATTAACGATCAAAACTAGTCACAACATCCTTCTCAAACAAAAACTAGTCACAACATTAATTTTTTTTTTTTGCCCCCATGGTTTGTTTGGGTGGTAAATTGTAAACCATGTGATTCTTAAAATATATATATATATATATATATTATATAAGAAAACGTTATGGCAAGTTGTTAGATAACAGTCGTAACAGTTAATAACTTATTACTTAAAATTTGTTGTGAAAATATTATGAACATAGTATTTCTCTTAGTTTTTACTTTTTTTTTTTAGTTAGCTTTGTTGGTAAAGTTTATTTATTGTTCTTGAGCGAAAAATTTATGATTTAAAAATGCCTGCACAAAAAATTAATTAATATTTTAAACTGATGATAAATAACAATTATTTTGGAGTAGACAACATAAATTTGAAATTCTCTTAGTACTCTTAAAAAATGGTTTTAATAATATTATTATTATAATATATTAATTAATCCGGAATTGTCATTTTAATAATTATAAAATATTATGTTTTTATTTATTTATTTTGAGAATCACATTATTTATTTAGTGTTAAACTGTTAACGGAGTTGTTGATCATATTGGGTCCAATAAGAAGGTGTTGTGCACGTGTCAGTTTCACTGCACATATGATGAGAATGGTTGCATGTGAAAGTTTGATAGCGTCTTGCGATAGAGACTCTTGTTGGAGATTTTTTTTTTTTTTTTTTCTTTTTCCCCTTAGGTCCTTCGTGATTTACGTTTGTTAAGTTTTTATTGAAAAAAAAAGAAAAGGAAAACCTAACTGGGGTGCAATAATTAATAATTAAAGAAGTAAGTGGGGACCAAAAAAACCAGAATAGCTGGGAAATTTGTACTATACATTCTCTTGGAGATGGAGAGGGGTCCAATTTTCTGATAATTGTGGAATCACCAAACCTTCACGTGCAAAGTATGTTTTGATAGTGCTTCAGCTTTGATTACTCCTACAAATTCAATAAACCGTGCAAACTGCATTATTCAGAAGAAGAAAAAACAAAAAAAAAAACATGTATAATACTGCACACAACGTTGCACATTTTTCTACAGAACCCCATTTGCCTAAAAGTAAAGATTGGTGCGTATGCTGCTGTACAGTACTTCCTGCAACATGCGTCCACAAATAAATTAACACCATTGAAAATGTACGTGCATTCTGACCGGAGCTTCATCCTGTAATGAATTGCCACAAATTCCTTAGTTTTATTGTGTTATCTTTATATGCCTAGTGTAATTTTTATTGTGGAGGGTCATAACATATCTCAACATCATGAAAATCTGTACTAACTGAAGTTACTATTAACTGTAAATCATTTTTATTTGGATAAGGCAAGACCCTGGGAGATTGTTTCGACAATCTCGTTATATCACCATAACTCTCTCCTAAAAAGTAGTATTGGCCATGCAGAATACAAATCATCTTTATATTTATTAAACCCAATAACCTTTTGTTCTATTTAATGTTATGCGATATACTCCCTCCCCCTTTTTAGGTAGGTCTAAACATTGAATCGCCCAATTGTCCATGAATTAGAATGTGGCCAAATCAGAATAACAAGCAACAAATCAATAAATCAATAAGAGAATTATACCCAATAACCATTTGTTCTATTTAATGTTATGTGATATGCTCCCTCCCATTTTTTAGGTAGGTCAAAACATTGGATCGCCCAATTATCCCTAGATTAGGATGTGGCCAAATGAGAATGACAAACATCAAATCAATAAATCAATAAGAGAAAATTGAGTTTTGGGGCCTGATTTGAGGCAAGGGAAATACTTTCCACAAGTATAAAAGGCACCACTATTAGGGAGAGGTACGGCCTTTTCAACCCAAAAGTTCCCATATTATTTCCAAAAAATTCCAAACCTAACTAATTCTATTATTGAAGTGTAACTAGTTTTTAGGGAGAAACCAATTTTACAACGATTTATGTTGGCGTTTGTGTAGACAAAAGCTAAAGATACATTCCGACTTTTGTGGTCTTCCTAGTTAAAAGAATCCCAACTCCCCATCATTCAATAATTTTTAATTAGACGTGTTGCATCGACACCATTAAATTACACTATCTTCTTATGTATCATTATGATATTAATATGATCAAAGTTTAATATCAAATTTCAAATTTGAGGTGTTAACAGTTAACACACACAAAGAGAACATATATTTCAATTATAAGATTTCCAAAATATTAATATAATAAAAAGTATAAAGTGGTATAAACTATAACGTAATCAAATAGTTACTTTGGGCGTAACTTGATCTTGATCTCTTTTTCTCTCTCCCTCTCTATATGTATTCTCCATAATAACCTCGTATAACTTGATCTTGATCTTGATCTCTTTTCTCTAGTAGCCTCTTATCGCTTAACTTTTAATGCAACCTGTTCACTGTTCTGGATTCCTATTTGGACTATTTGAATAATTTCCCAGCTATCTGGGGTCCTTTCAAATTGTTCACTTTCTACCAACTTGTTCTGCTAGAATATTAAGTGCGGAATCTGAATTGATTTCATTCCGATTTAAGCGCTTGGTGGAAATCTAAACAAGCTGCTGGTCACATATCATTTACACAAAAAAAGACATGTAATTACATATGCAAATCTCAGCCAAAGACTTAATTAGAAAACAAAGATTAAATGAGAAGCAATGGCAAACAACATAAAGTTAATGCAGCTTCCGTCCTCCTCAGTCCTCAGCGAAATACTTTTCCTCAGCATCGTGGCTGGCTTCTCTTTGCCAGTGATCATCCAGGGTCTCATCGTTATCTATTTTTGAATAATCTAAATGTTCATGATCTTCCCCTAACAGAAACTTCTGCTGCATGATGTAAGTGAATTGATCCATCTGATCTTGCATCTCCGCGGCAGATAAAGTTTCTCTCTCATTGTGTTGTTCTGCGGTGGAGTGGGCACCATTGGTTGCATCATCACGATGATCTGAGCCCATCTGTAAGTGACAAGGCAAAATCTCAAAATGTCAGTCAGAATCAAACTGCTGGTTATGTTTATAGCAATTGACACCTACTAGGAGTATTAGATTACTAAAGAATTCAAAACACAAAATATATCATTCAATGTTACAGATCAAAATTTGGCAAGTTTAATTAGGTACAGCAAGACAATTTAAATTATAAATAATCTATACACACAACATCTACGACCCACCAAGTAGTACTAGTGTCATAATTCATTACTTCTGATGGCCTGACAGTAATTTTCTTTTTTAACATCTTCATTATATATGACAAGAAGGGCCAATCAAGGCATGGAGGGGTTCACTAAGGAATGAGTAATTTATTCACATTTCTTTTGGTTAATTAAATAATTGAATCTCACGGACTGGAATAGAAATAGAACCAACCAATTTGACTCAATTTAATAAACAAATATTACTGAATAAGCTTTTATCCAACTCAGATCTTGTTCTGACCTGTTGCCAACTCAGATCTTATCTTAACTAGTATCATCTCCACAATTAATGACATGCTATAGATTGTATTTCACTCTTACAATACATTACGAAGGAAACTTCCTACTAAATTATGGAGGGAGAGTTAATTTATAAATTGAAGTACATATATATTGATAGACGTAACTACTAAAGTTCATAATTATGCTTCGGGTTGCATGAATCCATAAATTTGTTAACTCATTTGGAAAGTACAAGTATAGACTATTTTACTAGTTCTCTCTCTTTAATAATGTCATGGAAATTGCCAATCTAACATTGCAATAGTAAATTTAAACAAACTTAAGGGTTTATATTATAAAGAAAATCTGATAGCTCTATAAGCCTGAGGCCCTGTATGTTGAATAGACATGAACTGGTGTTATCAGAATTAGTTTATGATGGAGCAATAGAAAAACAAAGTCAACTATTTGCTATGTTTCTCTATTCTAGACAATGAAGGAAGACTAGTGATTGTTATAGCTAAGAACCCATAGTGTGCCCCATTTTTCCCAACAACATTCTGAATTTAAGTAACTATGAGCAACACAAAATCCTCAAAAACAACATTACCTCAAATCTATACCCTTTCAGAAATCCACAGTATAAGCGTGCAACTTAGACAGCAAGAAAATAAAATTTCATAATTAATTGAAAAAAAATAGTAAGAAGACAATGAATAATTATATAACAATTCAAACTTCAAAATTAAAAGATTATGCTAATGTTAAAATACTGAAGACGGATTGCCTACCATTCTATGCAGAAGTTTCCTATATATCAAAACATTAAATTTATTGGGCTTCCAAGATAAGATGCTTTTGTATTTCATTTTCTGAGCATCTGAAAAAATCTACACCATGCACATTGCATTTTCCATTTATAAATATGCAAGGGTGAAAGTTCAAATTGTGCCACAATAATAATTTTAATATCAATTGTCTGACTGCATGTTTTAGGAAAGGCTTAGCTGGTTAAGTAAAATAGTAAAACATCCAAAATCAACCCTCCAGATATTTAGTGAACAACTTTAGATAAACCAAATAGAAGTCATTCACTGACATGGATAAAAATAAACCCAGAAAATACCTCTGCAGAATTTGCAGCTCCATCAGCCTTCTTGGCTTCTTCTTCTTCTTCATCCTCCTCCTCCTCTTCCTCTTCCTCTTCTTCTTCTTCTTCTTCTTCTTCTTCTTCCTTGTTTCTATCATTACCAATCCAGTCCCTCTCAGCCACACCTAACCTCTGTTGCTCCCTTCTAATCTTTGCAACCAAAAATGCTTCCTCTGATCTCCTCATCAACGTCTCTGACCACCGCTCCCCTGGTCTTGCCATGCTCCTGCCAGTTGGATCCTGATATTTGCCTACATACTCATGATGCAAATATGGTTCTCTTTCCCTCATTGCATCCTCTGAGAAATATTGCCCATCATGTATCAGTTTATCCAAGTAGGCTCGTCTCCGGTTCTTCACTGTCACTGACCTCAACTTCAACTCCTCTGATGTTGGACTCATTATGCTTCTGAGGTGCTTTAAGTGCCAATTGATCTCATAATCTTCTTTAAGGGCATCAAATTCTTGAAGCTCATTGGATGTCAGTTGTGATCCATATCTTTCTGAGTCAATAAATCAATGAAAAGGGAATCAGTGAAATTGGAATCTATTTATTTATTTACCTATTTGAAAACTAATTATATAAAAAAAAAAAAAAAAAATCATCACAAAGAGAGGCCTCAAGTCAGGTACATAGGCAGTGTAAGAAAACTCCACCTAAAATTAGAAGTTCCACATTCAATAAATAAAGAAAGTCTAAGAAAAAGGAGATAAGAAAACAGCCACTCAAATTGAGGGTAACGCAATTCTTAGCTTCCTTAGGATAGATTTATAATCATATGACATTTAAACTATGAAAAACATAAACTTCCTAAATATATATTTTTTTTTTCTCTGCGTTCACAGAGTCCAAGCATAAGTGCCAAGAGCCTTGTAGGCTAGAAAGGACGGACAGGAACATGGAACGGATACAGTATGGGTACCAAACGGCAACATGAGCAATTTCTGAAAAATTATAACATGACACACCAATAAGGCACCCCAAATGAAGTGCTTGTGCGCTTGTTCTCCGTTATGAGGAAAACTAGGGTTCAAATATCTCCTATACCTACTTATTGTAACAATTGAATTATAAAAATAAAAAATGCGTATAGAAATTACTCTTAGATTTTTATTTATTTTTTAAATACATTTGCAGTGAATTGAAACCTCAAATAACAAAAATCTCTACTCTATCAACATGTCAATCATCAACACCACAGATAGAATCCGAGTTCCTATTATCTCAGTCATAGAGCCCTAAGTAATAGGCTTAGCTGAGCTAGATTTTTTTCTTCTTTATAATAATTTTATTAACAGAAACTAGATCGACATAGAGCATAGAAGTGAGAGATTTTCTCTCCCTTTCTCTTCTGACTTTCCTCAGCAACCAAACAGAGTATAGTGATTGTAAAAGAGAGCAGAGTCTATGCAGCGTTTAGACGCTGAGAAAAAAATGAATTGAAAAAAAAAAAAAAAAATCAACCAAGATTTTCAACTTTAGAACTAAGAAAACACACAAAAAACAGAAAAGTAGGGTTTAAGAATTGACAGGAAATTCAAACTAATTAAGGTAAATCATTCGTATATCGAATACTAAAACAGTTTCCGAGAAACCAAACAGAAAACTTGAGAGAGATACCTAAGAAGAGGGCGACGTCACGGGAGAGAAGGTCTAGGAGGGCGGCCTTGCGGTGAGAAGGATGATTGGAAATGGCATTGGACTGAGGGAAGTAGAGATTCTCAACGCCCGATAGTCTCTCTGTTATGCTCTCCATCCCTTCTCTGCTCACCATCTCTCTCTCTCTCTCTCTCTCTCTCTCTCTCTTCCTTTTCCTGGTGACAAAAAATGAAGAAAATCTCAAATTGTGCGAATCGGTGCGTTTTGGGACACTTCTATGGGCCCAAAGGGCCATAATATCCCACCATATTTAGCAATATAGCAATGTTTAGTAATATAGTACTATTTGCAAAATATGTAGTAATTTATCACCTTTTTTTTAATTTAAGTATGTGAAACTTGAGATTGCCGTGTAACTTAAATTTTTTGAAAAAATAGCTTTCAAATTTGTCGTGCCATTTTTTATGAAACTAAATCTCGAGTTTACATAAAAAAAAATGGTGGATATTTTTCATAGAACTCGAGTTTGTGAAATTCGAGTTACACAGTAAACTCGAGTTTTAAAAAAGTGGTAGATTATTAATTATTTCATAAACAGTAGTAAATCCATTTATATTTTGCCAAATAGTGGTACTTGGCCATTTTGACCCTCTTCTATTCAAACATGAGAAGAGAAAAAGGAAAAATTTTATTACATGCTAGATTTCACAATTTTAATTGAAATTGTGTTTTAAGGTTCAACTTTTACTTTTTAGCTTTTATGAATAGTTTTTTAAAGTATTATTTATACTTTAAAAACTTTTTTAGTAAAAAACTAAATAAGTTATTCCCAAACTAATACTAAAAACATTTTTTTACAAGAGAAAGGACCAAGAAAATAATTTGCCCCAGTGTGAAGTTTTTCACAGTTCTTCTATCATCTTCATGACCTCTTAAAGTTCCTAATTGACATGAGTCATGGCTGCCTTATCTTCCTAAGTCGTGTATGGGCAATATAGTGGCCTAATTTTGGGTTTGACCCAAGCTTGGATCCTCAAGTTCACTTGGCCAAACTCTTAGAGCATCCACAACTCGAAATGCCATTCTATCCTATTTTACCATCCTAAAAACTACTTTATTAATTATACTATATCATTTTACAATACACCCAGCATCCCAAAACTCTATTTTTTTCCTATTTTATTTAAATAATCTTTTTTAATCATTTTTTTACTATTTCTCTTTTTCTCTTCATTTTCCTTTCTTTCTCCCTCAACCTCTAGCAAACCCATACCCACCACCATGGCAGCCCTCTACCACCACCATGAACCTGACCATCCATACCTATCACCACCCATATCCACGGCCAAAACCCATCACAAAAACTACTAGACCATCAACCCCACGCCGATCTCACAAGCAAACCACTAGACACACGGCCAAAACAACCCATACCCATGGCCAAAACCCATCCCCAAAACTACTAGACCATCAACCCCATGCCGATCTCACAAGCTGCCATCACCATCATCAACAACACCACCTGTCACCCCAGCAAAATCATAACAAAAAAATCCATACCAAACTCACCCAAATCAAACAAGCAAATTACAACAAATCTAAAACCCAAACCCAAACTCCACACCACCACCATAGAAACCACCACCAGAAATGAGTCTTTGTGCAAGGATTGACCCAAAACCCACTCCCACCATGCCGTCGCCACCCACGGATCCACACCTACCTTTGCTGCTACCACCACCACACGGAGTTTTGGGTTTGAGAAAAATGGAGTTTTGGATTTGAGGAGAGGAGAGAGCAGCTATAGAACAAAAACAAGAGAGAGAAGAGAAGACAGAGAAATGAAAGAGAGAGTGTTGAGAAGAGAGCTTCAGTGGGAGAATAAAATAACCTTTTTTGTTTTACAATTAAGCTACAATGCGATTCTACATTTAGAATTGCACTATAGCACAATTGCAAAAAATTTTGCAATAGTTAGCGTTTGCAAGTTGGGCTACTGGGGGAAATTGGGCTATGAATGCTAAAATGTTGTTATATGTGTCATTCGCAAGTTGGGCTGCAAATGCTCTTACTCTTGGAATATTGTACCTTACATAAGGAATTTGAGCCCACAAATGTCTTTAGGCCAAGTCAAGCTTCATTATCCTCCCTATTTTTTAGGGTTTTTGAGAATTTCATGTAATTACTAGACTCTATTGACTAGAAAGCCTATGTGGCAATGTGTCTATAATGAGTATGTAATAAGGAGTGTATAACTATCTTTACTTAGAGAAAAATTATTGCACGAGATAGTCTAATGGGACATATGTCTAATGTGTGGGTCCTAAATTGTGCTTTGGGGTTATTATTATTATTTTTTCTCCATAAATTTATGATTTTTAGCCTATAAAATATAATTTTAACTTATGCGGTATATTACATGATGATTGTTCTTTATTATTAAGCCAAAAAATCAATTAGTTTTTTTTGTGTAAGTTACATTTAAACTTTGAACCCTAAAACTCTTATTTAATGACAATTAAGTGACATTACCCATTGTCTTGGTTTTATAAGAATTTAGTTTATAAATTATTAATTATTGTATTTGACCCATCTAAGGTCTAGGTTTAAATAAAATCATTAAAATTTTATTTAAAATAAGTGTTTTTTAGCACGTGCAGAGTACATGAGACATGATCCTTTTTAACAATTTAATTTTAACCAATCTTTAGGAGGTTAAAATATATCTATTGAAAAAATTTTAGGGCTAACTTGTGATATAGTAGCCAAACTGTTAGGTTTCAAAAGTTTAGAACAATTGGCAAATTGTGAACACAAACTTGTCTAGATATAGATCCTAGAGTCTATATGTATTATTAGATAATGCTCAAGGTGATTCATGTCAAGATTCAAGAACATACAAGGTGTAGAAAGAGGAATTTGAAATCTTCCTGGTCCGACCGATCGAGAAACAGGCTTGACCGATCGAAACACGTATGTGCAGAATTTTAAGTCGAGCCAAACAGCAGTTCAAGCCCATTAAAGATTAGGGTTTCAGATATACTCCTTCTAGTATATAAAGGAAACCCTAAGCACGTTTTTATAAGGCTTTTCAGAGAGAGAAGAGTGTGCCTCTTTTGTATTTAGGATTTTGTACCTAAAAAGCTCTCTCATGTCTTCTTCCGATGTTTTTCCACGAAGAATTTCAAGATCCGGTATTGTAGAAGTTACTACCTTCTCTAGTCATCAAAGGAGTTGATGATTTAAACCTTCAAGGGTGGTCTTGGAGTCACAAACAGGAGAGTTTGTGTTTTTTTATAACAAGTGTGGGTACTTGTGTTGCAAAGGCCAAGAAAAGACGTAGTACGTGGACTTGGAGCTATCATGTGGTCGTGGTAGTAAATTTTCTATTTGAAGTAGCAATAGAATGTTAGTGGTCTAAGTTCTATTGTACAAACTTCAATTCTTGCATAATGGATTTGCTTTTTACCTTGAGAATAGATAGATTAAATCATTCCCAAGTTTTTTACTGGTTTGGTTTTCTTGGGTCATCATATCGTTATGTTATTTATTTTTCCGCTACTTTACATGATATGATTATTATTGTTTTAACCTATATCTGAATAATAAACATAAGTATTCACTTGGTTAAGTAATTAGATTAAACAATCTAGTTTTACTGGGATCTAAAAATTTTACAAGTGGTATCAGAGTGGGTTAGTTTTTGTGTTAGATCTTTTGATGTAAGAGTTGATCATTGATCCCTGTTATCATGGATAATTTGAAGTGTCTTTCTGCTTATGTCTGTACTAATTTAAATAAAAAGGACACCATTGTTTTTGTTGATCTTATTGATGCCTGTGAAACTCTCTATAAGGAATTATTGAAAGCTATGAAAATTGCTAAGAAATTCAAAGAAGAGTTAAAATTGACTAATCTTGAAAAAGAGGAATTGATTGTGAGATTAAATGAGCCTAATAAAAAGAATGAATTTTTGAGAAATCAAATTTCCTCTCAGGATGAAAAGATGAAAAGCTTGGAATAAGAGTTATTTGAATCTAAAGCTAAAATTGAAAATTTGACTAGTACCAAGCATGCTGTTGATAACAGAAGTGTTTCTGTTTCTCTTAAGCCTAAAGCTGAAAAAGTTTTTACCTCCTTTTAAAAGGAATCATAAAGAAAAGGCTTATGTTGCTAGGTTAGACAAAGGTAAAAGTTCTGATATAAACGCTAAAGTTTCTAAACCTAAGGCTAAACCTACTGTTAGAGAGCATAAGAAATCTGTTTTTGTGTCAACCTGTTATCTTTGTGGTGTTGTTGGTCATATTAGACCAAATTGTTCTTTGTTGAGGCAAGAACCAATGCCTGTGACCGGAAACCCCACTAAGAATACTGATGTTCCTAAATTTGTTCATGTCTGTCACTTCTGTGGTGTCCGTGGTCACGTTCGTCCTAATTGTCATAAATTGAAATTTAAAAATTTTGTATTTCAGTCTAGGATATGTGATGATATTTCTCTTGCCATAAGTCCATACAAATTGTTTTATATTCTTTTGAAAAGCTTAAGCGTGTTGGCTTGTGAAAGGAATTTGCAGGATTTCAGTCTTTCTCAGAAGATTCGTGTAATCCCTCAAATATACTCTTCTTCTCATGGATTTTCACCTACAAAGCCGAAGACTTGTGCTATATGGGTGAAAAGAGATTCTCTAAAGTGAGTGTTGTTTACTTGTCCTTGATTTAATTCTTTCAATTAATTGAGGACATGTTTTCTTTTAGTTTTTGGTTTATTTATTTATTTTCTTAGGTTTTTTTTTTTTAAAATCCAAAAACATTGAAAATTTTTCAAAAATACAAAAATATTTTATTTTATGTCTTGTTTTATTTTTTTTTTTTGAGGATTACATGAGTTATAATATCTCTCTCTTAATTTAGAACATGCTTGACATTGTGGAGAAGCTTGAATAGTATGTCTTATATAAGTGCTAAGCTATTTATGATTTTGTATGAGTATGTACTAGTTTGTACATGAACTCATGGGTTAATTAAGAAATTGATATTTCTTATTTGTGTACCCTCTATAGCTTAGTTAAGCACTATCATGCATTGCATTTTTATTTTTATTCATTTAGCATAATGTGTACATTTTAGTTTTGGTCATAAAATTTTTTTTAACCAAAAAGATTTTTATGTGTTTTGCATTACACATCATGAGTATGTAATTGAGGTTGGCCTATTATATTTGTACTTCATGACTATGTACCTTGTTTAGCTTAAATGAGCTTATTTTTTATGCACTTTGCTAGTTTTAGCTATGTAGTGCATGTTGTGGGAGAGTGTTTATAGTTTTTGATCACATGATCTTGATTTTGAAATCACGTGCTTTTGATTGTTAGGACTAGAAAATCCTAAGAGGAAGGCATAAATAACCATCTCACCACTGTTTACTAGCCAATCATGAACACCTTAGTGCATATTGTAAGATTTTGTATTCGAGAAAGTGTAGCACATGCACAAAAAGAACATAAGGTGTAGCCTCAGATTAATAATAAAATTGGTGTGTGCATTATTGGGTTATAACAAAGATGACACAAAGAAATAAAATTGGTGTATACATTATCTGGCTTAAATAACTGTTAGGTTCTAAGGAATTAGGAACTAATATATTAAAACTTTATTTTGTAATATTGGCAAACCATGATCAAAACGTTTTAGTCTTGTTTAAACTTGCTCAAAGTGTATTTATATGTAAAGTTGGAATCAAGTTTTCTGCAGGATTTACTGTGTAAATCTGCCTAGCACGATCGATCGAGAATTAGACTCAATTGATCGAAAGTCGTGTAAATTGTTTTTCTGCAGAATTTTTCAACTCAGCCCAAGTTCATTTGACATATAGAGTTTTATGTTTTGCCCTAAGTATAAAAGGGAAAACCCTAGCCACGTTTTAACGGGTTGCTCTTTATGCTGTGTGTGTGAATCTTTTGTAAGATCTAGAGGTGTTTGTCTTCACATACACTTAGAGTTTCCAATCTCAAGATTGATGTCAAGAGCTTGGTGATCAATTCAGTTGCTGTTTCAAGAGCTTAAAGATATACAAGCAAGAGTGCTTGTGCTTGTTAAGAATTCAAGAAAGAAGTAGTCCGTGGACTCGGAGCTGTCACGTGGTCGTAGTAGTAAGTTTTCTACTCGAGGTAGCAATAGGATGTTAGTGGTCTAAGTCGCTATTGTGTAAACTTCAATTCTTTCATAGTGAATTCGTTTTACCTTGAGGATAGTTAGGTTAAATCCTCTTCAGGTTTTTTACCAGTTTGGTTTTCCTATATTATCATATTATTGCTTTCTTTATTTTTCGCACTTTGCAATGATATGATATATTGTGTTAACCTAGACTTAATAATTTGACTAAGTAATTACTTGGCTAATTAACTAGGTTAATTTGTTTATGTTTAAAGGGTCTAGAAATGTACAATAACAATTTCACAATGAAATAAAAAATGGCGTGTACATTATGAGGCAAAAAAAAAAAAAAAAATTACATGATTGCAAGCTTGTTTTCTAGAAGATGTGAGAGTTATATGATATAACTCTTTAGGTGATAGTCACTTTCAAACTTATGTGATGAATAATGTAGAAATTGTGATTGATTACTATCTACATATTACCTAACATGTATCTCATGCTGTTACTAGTTGCACACACTACATAAGTTATTCTTTGCTAAACTTAGTACATGGTATTGTGTGTGAATTTGTTTTGGCCATCCAAGATTATGTTTTCTTAATGTTGATACAAAATATGTTCATTGTTTGAGTTTTGGGGTCAAATTAGTTGAAAAACTTGTTTTTGAGAGATCTGGGTTGAATTCATGTGTTTTTAAAAAACTTTTAATATCATACTCGTGCATTTTATTTATGAAATATTGTGCTTTGAGGAGTTTCTTCATAAAATTGCTATGTTTTTCAAAAATTTAAGTTTTCTAGATTTTCGATCGATTGAAGTTATTTCTCGATCGATCGAAATTGCGATTAAAATTTTGGTTTGAATCTGCTTGGCTCGATTGGTGTTCGATTGATGCTCGACCGATTGAAACTGAAAAATTTTCAGTTTTTAAGTTTTTGACCAAAATTTTTTTTTCATGCATCATTTATGTTTAGGATTTACATGCATTGCATTATTTTTTGTATCAATCTTGCAGTTTTGCAGTCATATCTCTCATTGTTTTCACACATAACATGCATACACTTTGCTAAATTGGGTACTCAACTTGATTTAACAATTGATTGATTAATTTTTGAGTCCTTGTACATTTTAGTATATGCTATTTTTCTTGATGTGTGAAATGCTGAGAACTGAGGAAATTTTTTTTTTGAGATATGATGAATAATAATTGTTCAAATATTTTCTCTACTTGATTTGAGTTCAAAAAACCATCTGTTTATGGGTTAAATAGTGTTAATTTTGCATTTATTGAAAGAGAGAATATTTTTCTTCATGTGTATCCTCAACTTAGTTTTTAAGTTTGGTTTGTGTGTCTTTATTTTTCCCATCTCCTAAATTTTCCCCAAAACTGTTTTTCCCAAAACTTGTTTTTATTTTTCCTATTTTTATAGGGGGAGAAATTTTTTTTTTTTAACCTTTGTTGTTCATAGGGAGAGTTGTTGCTCTTCATAGGGGGAGTTGTCTCTATTTTCTATAGAGTTGAATTGTTTTGTGTTCCTTTAATTCTTGATTTTCTCTTGACTTTTGTTGCGTATGTTTTCTATTTACTCTTTGTTTGAGTTGTCTTTGTCAATACGTGACAAAAAGGAGGAGAAATAGATGAAATGTGGGAATCCTGTTTAAAAAGGTTTTTAAAATGTTTTGCTTAGGGGGAGATAAAATAGTTTTTGAAAGTGGGAGAATATAAAAAGTTTTTTGATGTATCTAACTTAAGGGGAGAGTTAGAATTTACTTTTGTTTTTTTATTGTGTTTCATATTATTGTTTATATGTATTTCTTTCCACACATGTGGTGATGTGTTCTTTTGAGTGTTTCAGGAAAGACAGGTACATTTTGATCAAGACCTTCTACCTCTTCTTGCAACTTTTAGGTTATGAGTTTTAGATTGAGATTTGTGATGTAATTGAGCATTTTATTGTATTAGGTTGTTCTTGTATTTGAACATTTCATTTTATGTAAGTTTTGTCATGAATTGCCAAAGGAGGAGATTATTAGGTTCTAAAAGTTTAGAACAATTAGGTTCTAAAAGTTTATTGTATTGGGTTGTTCTTGTATTTGAACATTTCATTTTATGTAAGTTTTGTCATGAATTGCCAAAGGAGGAGATTATTAGGTTCTAAAAGTTTAGAACAATTAGCAAATCGTGAACACAAACTTGTCTAGATATAAATCCTAGAGTCTATAGGTATTATTAGACAATGCTCAAGGTGACTCATGTCAAGATTCAAGAACATACAAGCTGCAGAAAGAGGAATTTGAAATTTGCCTGGTTCGACCGATTAAGAAACAGGCTCGACTGATTGAAACACGTATCTGCAGAATTTTAAGTCGACCCAAACAGCAATTCAAGCCCATTAAGGATTAGGGTTTTAGATCTACTTCTTCTAATATATAAAGGAAACCCTAAGCACGTTTTTATAAGGCTTTTCAGAGAGAGAAGAGTGTGCCTCTTTTGTATTTAGGATTTTGTACCTAAAAAGCTCTCTCATGTCTTTTTTCGGTATTTTTCTATGAAGAATCTCAAAATTTGGTATTGAAGAAGTTGCTGCCTTCTCTAGTCTTCAAAGGTGCTGATGATCAAAACCTTCAAGGGTGGTCTTGGAGTCACAAACAGGAGAGTTTGTATTTTTTTATTACAAGTGTGGGTGTTTACATTGCAAAGGCGAAAGAAAGAAGTAGTCCGTGAACTCGGAGCTATCATGTGGTCGTGGTAGCAAATTTTCTATTCGACGTAGCAATAGAATGTTAGTGGTCTAAGTTTTATTGTACAAACTTCAATTCTTTCATAATGGATTTGCTTTTTACCTTGAGGATAGCTAGGTTAAATCCTCCTCAAGTTTTTTACCGATTTAGTTTTCCTGGGTCATCATATCGTTGTGTTATTTATTTTTCCGTTGTTTTACATGGATTGTTATTGTTTTAATCTAGATCTGAATAATAAACCTAAGTATTCACTTGGTTAAGTAATTAGGTTAAACAATCTAGTTTTACAGGGATCTAAAAATTACACAAACCATAGAAAGGCAAATTGAAATTTAGCTTATTAGGAAATTAAGGGGTTAAATTTGTCTACAACACAAAGTCTATTAATGAAACCAACTGATTTTAATTTAATCCAAACTTTAGGGTTCAAATTTAATGAATAAAAATTTATAGATTAAATTGTGACAGGGTCAAACTATAAGGAATTAATTATATATATATATATATATATATTATATAGACACACTATGAACTGACTCAAAAAAAAAATTATATATATAAAAAATGTTAGTTGTTTGCATGGACAAAACCATGGTTGGACTTGGGGGCAATGGCCCCCCAATTTTTTTTTTATACAAAATATTATTATATATATGGGTGCTAATTTTAGCAATTTTGTTTTATAAAATTATACTTTTGTTCTCTTAAAACTATTATTGATTCTTTTAAAAGTATTGTTATAGCCACAAATTTTTCTATAACATTTTTACAAACTGTTAAAGTAGCAAAATTCTTATTGGTTCGCATTTGAGCCCATCACTTACATTATCAACAATTTGTAAAAAACTTTGTAATTCAAACATTTTCCTCATTTTAAAGACCATTAAAAAATATATAAGTCTAAAATCTAAAAAATAAATATACAAACCCAAAAAAATTAGTACAACAACAAAAATTACCAATAGTAAAATTAAAAAAAAAAATTAAGCCTAGTCAACCAATTTCCTAAAACAAATAATCTGACCTTTAAAAAATTGTAAACTAGTAGCTAGGCGACTAAGTAGTAGCAGAGTCGGAGGCCGAAGTCACTGCACAACCAACAGCAAAGCCCGCCCCATTTAACTCTAAGTCCTGGCTCCGTCTTGTTTGTTCATTTATTTTTGTTAGCTAGAAAGCTAGTCAGGGTAGGTTCCAGTTAGCTCAACTGATAAAATCTTCAATGGTTGAATAAGAGATCTGGGGTTTAATCTCCGCCTACACCAAAAATTGATTGGTGTCTTGGTTTGATAATAAAGAACTATTTTAAGAAACGGACGCTATAGGTTGAAACTCTCTCAAAAAAAAAAAAAGTTAGTCAGGGATTATTTATTTTTGTTATCAATGTTCTAGTTATACGTATTATCTTAAAGAGGAAATACAATCAGAATTCAAATCAAGCTAAGTTACTGTCGTTTATGCAGAGAGTACTCTAAGCAGTCTATATTCAATGCAGTCTGCAAATTAGGTTCTTCCTCTTCTTTTCTTTTTATTCTTTGAGATATGAAATCATCATGTATTCTTTAAACATAAGAAGTTGACCTTTTGAGATTTGTTGACAAATAAATTTTCACTTGGAAGTCCCACGATTACGTTGTTGCTTTTTTTTTTCTTTATTGTTTATTTTTTTTTGTGTGTTTATTTTTGAAATTTTCCTTGTAGTTTTCTTTCTATTTTGTGTTGTTTAATGGTGCATGCGGATTTAGGAGAAATTATAAGGTCCTCATGATGGACAAGTAATGTGGTCTACCATTCTAGTAAAAGACTCTCACTTGTTTAAAGTTGTGGAGTTTTAAATAAAAACTGAATACTGACTCAGCAGTTTTAAATAGGTGAGAGTCTTTTACTAGAATGGTGGACAAGTGACGTGGTCCACCACAAGGACAATATAATTTCTCTGGATTTAGCTACTGAAAAGCCATTCTAAAGGTGGTGAATTCATTACTTTGTATATTGTATGGATTGATTTAAGAGAAATGTTATGTTCACAACACTTTCACAACAAAGTGTCAGATTGTTATTAATTGTTACGGGTGGCAAAAAAGTTATTTAAGTTGTGAATTTAAATCAAAACTACTAATAACTTACCATCTATGATTTGTTATAAAAGTGTTAAAAGCAACGAGGAATGCACCCAAGCTATTAGCAAATATAAGAACAGAGATAGAGAATAGGGCAACACTCAAGGAATTGAAGTTCTGAGCAATTAGATCAGTCCAGGGCTGTTAGAAGTGATTGAATTAGTTCCTTATCATGAACACTTCATTCACACGTATGAAGGAGCACTGCCATGTGGATAGAAGCATGACATAAGCAATAGTTATAGCTTGTACACGTGGCTTGATGATTAGGATTGTTTGTAACTAATTTTCCCTCCTTCACGAAGTTAGTTAATTTTCTTTGCTTACTTAGATTGTATATATAAATAGCAATAGTGTATAGATTCATTCATTGTATTTTCATCTTCAATCAATAAAGATCATACATTCTATTTTGAGAGAGAGTTCTAGAATTCTTTACATGGTATCAGAGCTCTGGTAAAGCACAACAATGGTGTCCACTGAATCCACCAATCCCTCCGATCCTCAACCATCATAGTCTGCTTTGAATTCCAACAATGATTCTCCTAATTCTACTCCTCCCAATCCTTATTCTCTTAGCTTGAGTGAAAATCCAGGCAATATCTTGGTCATACAACCATTGCTTGGAATGAGGAATTATCAATCATGGTCCAGGGCAATGATTCTTGCTCTTACTGCAAAGAAGAAGATTGGTTTTGTCAATGGCAAATCACAACACCAAATTTGGATTCACCTTTGTATGAAGATTGGGAGAGTTGTAATACTATGGTGCTATCTTGGATGATCAATTTGATGTATGTAGATGTGTCAAGTAGTATCATGTACTGTGAGATTGCGAGGGAGATGTGGATTGAATTACAAAACTAGTTCCTTATCACGAACACTTCATTCACACGTATGAAGGAGCACTGCCATGTGGATATATAGAAGCATGACAAAAGTAGCAATTATAGCTTGTACACGTGGCTTGATGATTAGGATTGTTTGTAACTAATTTTCCCTCCTTCACAGAGTTAGTTATTTTTCTTTGCTTACTCAGATTGCATATATAGAGAGCAATAGTGTATAGATTCATTCATTGTATTTTCATCTTCAATCGATAAAGATCATACAATCTATTTAGAGAGAGGGTTCTAGAATTCTTTACAGAAAGTATTGTGAACGCACCACTTCTCTTAATTTAATGGACTTCCTCGCATTACTATAGTTTCCAAACGTTGGTACTTTGTAAGTCACCAAGCTTAATTTGATTCAACAATGCTCCGATTAAATGTTACATTTGTCACCCTAGTTTGCCTGTGTTTTCACTGGTGATAGAATCGGTCACCAAGTACATATTTCCCAAAACTGGGATTGGATAGTTTTAGAGTTTTATATCATCAGTAAAGTTACTTATACTAAAAAGTTCTTGGGGATAGATTCGTCAGTACTGTTAGATACTTAGATGAAGGTCTCAAGTAAATGTTTCCAGGAAATTAAAGTTGTTATTCTGTGCACATTTTACAGCTGACTCTTCACTACTAGTTGGAGGGATTAGAAGTTAAGAACTAATTAAAGCAAGAACCTCATATATTGCTACTTTTCCTCTTTTCCAAATGCATGCATGGTAGATTATTCTGTGCGTTACTTAAAATGTTAACCTTAAAGTACTCTGGATTTGTCACATATTCTTTTCTTTGTCCCCTTACAGCTTCATCTGTGATCTGTCTCATATATATATATATATATATATATATATATATATATACACACAAAGTTCACCACAATATCACGTTGTCAACTGCATTACCAAGATATGGAAGCGGAAATCAACAGCTCCTTAGAGTATACACCGACATGGATAGTTGCCAGTGTCTGCTTCGTCATTGTTCTAATATCTTTATGTGCTGCGCGTGGCATTCATCACCTTGGAAAGGTATTCAAACTCATCTGTCACCACCTAGAAATTAAAGTAGCATCATTATTATAATGCATATAGTAAAGGAGTACCTCTTTAATTAGTTTTCTGGTCTTCTCTATGTTCATGGTTTGATCTTTCTCTGGCTTCTGGCTGGAAAATACTCGGCCAGATTTCTCTCTCATTTTTAGGCTGCTGCATTCTAGCCTTGAACTTTATCAAATTCTACTAATGTTGTTGGTTGCATTCTAACCCAAGAAAGTTATTTCAGAGTTAGCTTTTGATTCACTATTGAAGTTAGAAATTTAATTGCTTCAGTGATCCAGTTTTGACTTTACAATAACAGCCCTCATTGAGATTTTTGTCAAAAATGTCTTATTCTTAGTTCTAAACGAAATAGGCATAAGATCTGAGATAGACTTCTTGACAGAATCTAGAGTTTTTTTAAAACAATTTTTTTATTTTATTTTATTGGTCTGGTATATATTAAGCACTGCTCCTCTTGAATAATAATTTTACAGGAAAAATTGCTAGGTGTTTGTTCCAAAAAACAGGTTCTCAAAAACTGTTCTTTTTTAAAACACAACTGCACCGGTCCTTTTAACATTTTTGCTCCGATTATGGGAAACTAGAACTTTATTTTATAGAATGATTTTATAATGAAACTTTTTTATTTTTTATTTTTATTTTATTTTATGCATAGTGGGGTCTTTTAAGTATTTTGCTGCATGTTGCATTGGTTTGCATTTCAGTTGTTGGAGTATAAGGGTCAAGATGAACTAAATGAAGCGTTAGAAAAATTAAAGGAAGGTTTGCTCCTCTCTCTCTCTCTCTCTCTCTATTAAAGCCAAGTTCGCAATTCTAGTCATCTTTCATGATTCATTTTGCCTTGCAAATTCAGCATGCCTAAATTTTTTACATTATTTGCGAAGTCTAATCAATGTGCTACGTACTGATTTTTGTTGTTGCAGAACTGATGCTTTTAGGGTTCATTTCCCTTCTATTAACGGCCTTCCAAGGTTTCATAAGTCGCATATGCATACCAACTCATCTTTCATATACCATGCTTCCATGCAAGAGGGGCACTGTATCCTCCAATGGTTCCGAACATTACTATAATCTTGCTACAAACAATCGACGACGACTTTTTTCTGAGGAGACTAATTCAGGGCACTGCCTACATGAGGTATATCATAGTCTGTAATTTTAACTGACTTTTATACATTAGCCTCTATTATTATTATCACTTCTTAGACTTATTGTATTAAATTGCTGCCCTATATATAAATGACCATGAACAAGCAATGAAAATGTGAAACATACATACAGACATATGATAATAAAGAATATGTACCCCTTCGCCGCAAATATACATGATTACAGGTGTAGCCAAACAATGGTGGTCTGGGGAAATTTCGGATTACTCGACGTAGTCATTAGAGATTACAGTAAAGATACATGGATAGGTAGCTAACTAATAAAAGGGAAAATGATACTTATAGATGGAAAAGGTATGGGATCTTCCACCCCAAACAAACATTTGTATATGCTATCTAATGAAGCTGATATTCAATTGATATATTGTAACATAACTAGTTCTCTCTCTCTCTCTCTCTCTCACAGGGGAAGGTTCCATTGATATCATTGGAAGCATTACATCAGCTACACATTTTCATCTTTGTATTGGCAATTTTCCATGTGATCTTCTGTGTCTCTACAATGGTCCTTGGAGGAGTTAGGGTAATATATATATATATATATATACATATACATATACATACATACATACATACATATATATATATATATATATATATATGTTTTTAGTTAGATTTTCAGTTAAGAAATTTTTACACCTTATATGTGGAAATTGGATAAATAAACGTTTCATAATTTATACATTTTTTCTTCTACATATGTAGATACGCCAATGGAAGGTCTGGGAGGATTCAATTAGGGAAGAAATTTCAAGAGGGGGTAATATGAACCAGAATTTTTAAAATGCCCTGAATTGTCTTTGATGTTTTTGGTTTGTCTAAGATGCCTGTATGAATTCTGAATATTTTGTGCAGGTCCAACAAAGGGAAACGCTCTTGCTTATGCTGACAAAAAGTTCGTGAAACAACGTACACAAGGATTTTGGAGAAAGGCAGAAGCTGTAAGTTGGCTGGTGAGTTTGAACTTGTCTGTGCAACAATGAAATTCTCAAATTATCAATCTTGAGGTAACTGTAATTGTTTTTCCTTTCATTAAATGGATGAACTCAAAGCTTATCTCATACACTTCAATATCCCTAAATTAGTCATAAATATCTTCATTTATACAAAAAGTTACAGTTTTTTATCTATATATATATATATATATATAAAGAAGAGGGGGTATTATTAATATTTATAGAAGCGTCTGTCAAATTATCAGATCATGGGGAATTCCTTATGGGTTCCCACTTTCATCAGGTCCCATACAAAACATTCATACACAAAAGATGGGCAACTGTCAAATTCTTCCATGCTGCTTGATTGCTCTCTTCCCCCTCTTTGTCAGTCTATCTACACATCTGTTAGCTTCATGGTATATGTGACAAGGATGGACGGTCTAGTTGCGAGCTAATAGATTCCTGAAGTCACAAACCAAAACATAAATGTCTGGTGCCAAAACACAATGGATTGTTTTTCTTCATCGTTACAATTACATTTCTATTTCACGATTTAAATTTTACTTATTTTATTTGCATGACTGATTTTTAATTTTATACCTTATGATGCTTACAATATTGAACAATATCTCTTCCTACGTGTCTTAATAAAGTCATTTCCTTATTGAAAATAAGCTTGAAGAAAGAGCCATCACTGCATTATGTGTCTTATTTGCAACAATGATTTGGTTACACATTTATTTTTCCTAAATTTTTTAAAATTTCTACGTGAACTCTAATTTGAAAGAAATGGAGTCTATGGGACCTGGATGCTCCAAGTCAATAAGTCAAGCCAATTGGTACCTTTCAAATGCACACTAAGGCAGGCAACAAGCAACGAGCTGATGCAGACACAATGGCAATGTTGTAAAGAGTATTGCAGATAAATTTTCTCTACATGTATGGCGAAAAAGACATTAAAAAAAGAAAGAAAAGAAAGGTCAATCATTCTTATGCGAGATGTACTACCTCAATAATGAAGCATCAGCAGTACCATATCATTTGCAATTTGCCATATTGCGCAGATCCAGAAAATGGTTTTATATACTTTAAACTAACTTTACTGAGATCCCTTTAAGAATGTAAGAAACTACTTTGTGCATTAAGGGGCTGTCTCATTTGCATTTAAACCACAATGCACCATTTGGACAGTGTTGTGAATAATGCAGAACAACTCAACTAGATTTTGTGCATGTCTTTGGAAACAATAGTGCAATTTAAATTATTTAATCGTTCATAATAAATCCATCATATTGCAAATAGTAGTGTCTTGTTTCTGTTTGAGTTTAAAGTACTGCTCTATGCTTGAAATTTTTTGTGTATATAAAAAGGTTGAAAACATTTTTTATTATGGAAGTTAGAATGTTATCCTGGTATGAAGGCTTAAATCCAATGTGGTGACACCCAGATTTTTATATTTATTGGCAGATATCATTCTTCAAACAGTTTTATGGCTTTGTTAACAGGTCCGATTACACTGAATTGCGAAAGGGATTCATCAAGGTTAGGTTTAATTTGCGTCATTTCTAGGTACCATATAATACAGATCTAGATTGTTTCAGATGCCATTTACCCTAGTTTTCTCCTTGCAGGAGCACCACCCTCAAAATCCTATATTTGATTTTCACAAATACATAGTGCGGACAATTGAAAATGATTTCAAAAAAATTGTTAGCATAAGGTAAAACTGAAAGAAAGGTTAACTTTAATTATTGAATTATTTTCCAAAATTCAATTTGACTTTTTAGATAAATGTTGTCAACTGTAGCTGGTACCTATGGGTGTTTGTTGTGGTTTTCTTGCTGCTGAATGTGGCAGGTAATTTCCAAATCTTGATTGATTCACCTCATTTCATAATTGGAATTTCATATCTTACTTGTGCCTATAATGAACATGCAGGGTGGCACTCGTATTTTTGGTTGTCATTTTTGCCAGTGATTGTAAGTGGCTTTGGTCGATTCCAAGTGAAAATTAATTGTCTTTGTTTATGGAATGACATAATTGGACTTATTCTTGAGTTGGTTGGAGTGACAGCTGCTACTTTTCGTGGGTGCTAAGTTAGAACACATAATCACTAGTTTGGCTCAGGATGCGGTTGAGAGCAAGATAAATAATCGTGAAGCACAACAGGTTACAGAGATGACCAGAGACAATAGAGTAGTGCATAATGTTGTGGAAAAAAACGCCGAAGACCATGAAGTACCTGGAGTGAAGCCTTCAGATAAACACTTTTGGTTTAGTAGCCCTGACATTGTTCTTGACTTACTTCAATTCATTTTGTTTCAGAATTCATTTGAGATTGCATTCTTCGTCTGGATCTTGGTGAGGAAATATATATATATATATATATCAGATAGATAGCTAAACAGTACATATTTATATATCAGTTAGTTAGCTAAATGGTACATAATCAATTTCAAAAGCATATATGCAACTGCTTTCTTACGTAATCAAATATACTATGCAGTGCATATATGGATTCAATTCATGCATCATGGAGAAACCAGGCTTCATTATCACAAGACTTGTTATGGGGTAATACTTAGGGGAGAGAATATGGAACATATTATCTTAGCTAGCCTGTGTGTCCCATCATTCACATGCTCACGTAATATTTTCTTTATGCAGTGTGATTGTTCAAGTGCTATGCAGTTACTGCACCATACCTTTGTATGCTCTTGTGACCCAGGTTAGATAATATACTGAATCACAGATATGCTTCTTTGTTGGAATAATATATAAGCTTCACCTAACACCTGAACTTATCACTCATTTCTAATACTCCTAAACATTTGATGACTGCTTGAAGATGGGTAGCTCATACAAAGGTGCTATGTTTAAAGAGTTTGTGTCAGCATTTAAAAGGAAGGGAAAATTAGGAAGACCAAGGGGCCAAACTGAAGAAAGTCAGACACAAATGCAAAAAATGGCTAAAGAATCACCCCAAAATGATCCAATTTCAGAACAAGCAATTGTTGTGATTGAAGAAACTAGTACATCAATAACTGAGCTTACTTCTGTAGCACAACTGCCTTTTACATCATCTTAACTTTCTTCGATGATATCAAGGACATTAGATTGCTTCTTCTCTTCCTTGAAAAATGATGTACCTTTTCAACAATAAAAGAAATTAGGTTTGCTTTGATATCATTTACATGACCCAAGGAAAGCGCTAGTCACACTAATACCCAAAAGAACCAATCAAGTTGTGACTGGAACTCCTTGTAATCAATTATTACCTAAGATTCCCTTATTAAATATCTGATGTGAGATTTCCCTCTTGGCTTTGTCTCATTGTCTATTTCTTAATTATTCAATTCCGTCTAATAGAACTACAGTAAATAATGCAGGAAATCAGCATCACACAAAAAAAAAAAAAAAAAATTGAAACATCTATAACGTTCTATATGGTTTTATAAGTTCCAGTTGCTAAAACGATCTGACGAAAAATACAACAGCAAGCGAAATAAAAGGTTCAAAGTTCAAACACCCAGTACTGTTTCAGCTGACTCTCTAAGGTTTAACCCAACATTCATACAATATACTGTTTAACATGCATCATCAATACCATACACAGAATCAATTAAGCTGCAAATCCATCTACCCGGTAAAGTAAACCCTGAAATGGATCCCAGTTGAAAGCTGTGATCAGCTACAGGCACAAGCAGAACAGATACAGTTTTAGCCTAAAAAGTTAGGGGTCATACTTTTGTAATATAAAGCACCAAAGCTGCACCATTTGTGTGTGTGTGTGTGTGTGTGTGTGTTTTATGCACAACATCTTGCAAAATTAAAAATCCATATGAAACAAAACATCATAGAGCTTAAGGTTTAGGACAGTGTGATGTAATTACCGTCAAACTAACTGAACAAGCGTAACTTAATTCTCACATTCACAAATGGTAACTGAAAACTTGCATAAGAAACTGACGAGCTTAGAAGTCTCTAGCATTTCTTATATGATACCACCAATCATTTTTTTTTTTTTTTTTTTGCTCCTCTTTTGGGACTAAGGCTTGGTTGTTGTTATTGTTGTTGTGTGTACATTTTTGTACTTACAATGATAAACCCTGTGGCCCCAAAAAAATAGAGTTACAAGGAGATGATGTTGTATATAATTTCCACTGTAGTCAGGTGCAGGATTCCATACTTTGCACCTGCTAATGTCCTTATTAACCAACCACTGCACAAAAGTTCAGCCAACATATAATTTAATTACCAGTAAAAAGACAGTCTTCTTTTTTATTACAGCTTCATCTATCAACTGAATGACAGGAAGAGGAAAATATATTCTGTTTTCATATTTTATTTATTTTCTTAGAGCAATGATCACAGAAAAATAATCATATTAGGAATTCAGAGCACAAACCTGTAGATATAAAGGAAAGCTTCAGGGCCAAAACCTCATACTTGTTACCACAATGAAATAGTTGAAAATTGTGTAGGGAAAAAGCGAGACCCTAAAGAGAGCAACCACTTTGAATTGATGGAACCAGGTTCCTTCTCCAGCAAGCTAATCATTTAAACTTTATTGGGCCATCTCTTTAACCATTGCTGCACAAGTAAGAAGAAAAGATGGACGGACATGTAAAAACAAGGCTAAGTGCAATTTACTATTACACGCTCATCATACACATGCGAGTCACGTGACCACATAAGAGTGTGTGACTATCATTACTTAGAGAAAAATAATCTCATAAAACAGTCTAATGGGACATCTCTCTCACATGCGTAGGTCCCATATTGTGCTTCATTGATATTATAACATTTTTGTCTTCATAAATTTACACTATTTATTAATAGGTAAAATCTAATTTCAACTTATACTGTAAATTACATGATGATTGTTCTTTATTCAAAAGTTAAGATACCAATTAGTTTTTTGTGTAAGTTACTTTTTAACCCCAGAGCTCTTATTCATTAACAATTATGAGATTTTACCAATTGACTTGATGTTACATGAATTTAGTTTTTAGATCATTTATTATTGTATTTGACCCATCAAAGGTTTGGGTTAAAGTAAAATTGTTAAAATTTTATTTAAATAAGCATTTTTTTAGCACATGAAGAGTGCATGAGATATGATCCTATAACAATTTATTTAATTTTAATCCAAACTTTAGGAGGTTAAAATATTGCAATTGAAAATTTTGTAGGGCTAACTTGTGATCTAATAGTCCAACCACAAAAGGGCAAAGTGAAATATCTTATTAGGAAATTGAGGGAGTAAATTTGTCTACAAATTACCAAGTCTATTAACTAAACCTTAGCAATTTCAATTTCATCCAAGCTTTAGGGGTCAAATTAAGAATTAAAAATATATAGACTAAATTGTGACAAGCTCAAACTATAAGGGATATTTTCTTTTTTAACTGTGAACTCACTCAAAATTAAAAATAAAATAAAATAAAAAACTAGTCATTCTTTATTTATTTTTGTTAGCTTTTTTATTTTTTGTTAGCTTTTTTGTGATATACCTCTTAAAATGTTACATATATAAAAAGTATGTTCATTATAAATTCAAAATATATTTAACTAATGACTAATTTAATTATCACATATATAATAATATTTAATAAAACTAACTAAATAAATCAAAATAATATATGTTTATAAAAACTCAAAAAGTGATAATATACGACATATGAGATAAAATAATAATATTTTTTTTCATCATGTTCATCATCTACCCAATCAACTTCATCTAAGTAAAAAAAAAAAAAAAAAAAATACAAACAAACAAACTTCATCTAAGTCAATATTATCATCATGTTCATCATCTTACAAAATTATTTATTTATTGACATCTTCTTTGTCATCGTCAATATTTACTTCTCTTACCAAACTCGAGTTTCACTTAGGACTCAAGTTTGATAAACTCGAGTTCCAAAAAGATACTACATAACTAAATAATTTTAACCCAGTGCTTTTTTACTAAATTGTTTCTAAAATTGTACTATTTGACAAGAAATGCCCATTTGATGGCTTATTCATAGTATAGAAATGAGGAGAATAAAAAAATCATGAGCATGTTATTTTTTTGAGCTCAATCAAGTAGTCCAATAATTTTGCATCAAAAACAGGTCTAACAACTTGTTAGACTAAGAAAAAAAGAAAAAAGAAAAAAAATTCCATTTTAAATCTCTATGTCTATGTATACAATTTATGAACACTTTCAATACATTTTTACAATACAAAACTTTTTATACTTTTTATACAGGACACGCATTATGTATTGTCGTAAGATATTAACAACTATAGGTAAAATATGACCATCCCCATAAATCCTGTTGCATAGACCCAACAAATCTTCAATGGTAAAATATATATATATATATATATATATATATTTATATTTATATGAGAAATGAACAATCGAGAGATCAGACGATTTAGACTGATTTGGATTGCATTTCTATATTAAGTTGCAAACTACGAGAAGATATCAGTAATTTCATTATTGTGAACTGTGAAATAAAAAGATATGAAAATTTTTTTCGTTCTCTTCATTTATAAGTTTAGCTGACTTTACAAATTACAGAAGTCCACACTTTTTCGACCTCCATTTTTGGGGTAACTTAGTGGACAGGTAATCTGATAAGAGCATGCTTTTGTTTCTCAAAATTACGATAAAATTGAGTCATTATTTATGTTAATTACTTAACCCCACTCCATTTCTTTCTCTATGTGTGCTGTATAGAATAGTGGGAAGTCTACAAAATGTTTACAATTGTTCGACATGTTTAGTAATTACATCTGGGCAAGATTGGGCTTGCAGAAGCTCTAATCGAGTGTAAGGGTGAGCAAACTGCAATATGTAATCTTCATCTGAAGCCACAAAATCAAAGACACATAAATTAATCATCTAATTTATGAGAAAACACTTAAACATATTGAAAGGTAAAGGAAAAAAAAAAAAATCTGAAACTCACAAGTATTGTTGGAAAAGCTATTTTGTTTGGATTTGGAGGAAAATTCCTTTAACCCATTACCTAGCAGTTAAAATGACCATCTGCATTTACTTTTCATCACATGACCTAGTTAAAATGACCATCTGCATATACTTTTCATCACATGACCTACTTATTAGGCACATGCCTTGTTTAGATGGATTAATGAGTCATGTGATTTAGTACACATAACGGTCATCTGAATTGCCATGTAATGGGTTGAGAACATTGTCCTAATAAGATTCCATTGTTTCCCTTTATTGTCTCAGCAACCAAATGATAATGGCATACAGGGCCCAAAGCAAAAATAAGGGTGAGAAACTCACTCTCTTTGACTGTTCCATAAAGCCAGCATAATACCTCGTCAGCAAATGCTAGGCAGACTCCTCCCTGCCAGCCAATTTTGTGAGAATCAGGAGAAAAAGGTAAGCAACACTAAAAATTAGTTCATCAAGACATGTAAAGACTTGCTGAACATAAGTGGTAATCATCATGCATATATTGCAGCAAAATGGTTTTTACCTGCCAATAGTTCTTCATTTTCACTCGCTGTGTTATGTCTTTGGTTCTTAGTCTCTCTGTTCGGACGAGTCGGCCAGCGTCATCCCTGCAGCACCAAAGCAGGAATAGTTAACAGCTCTGAATTCAAAGGGCAGATAATAAAACCCATGCTACTGTAAACCTAGCACCAGCATAGAATTGCAATAGCATGTGAATCTGGGGTTAAGGGATGGAAGAAAGAATACAGAGAGAGAGGGGGGGGGGGGGGGGGAAGAGGGGGAGAGAGGGAGTCGTTCGTAAGAAAGAGGCTACGATGTTGCCCATTTTACAGTAAATCCAAATATTACGAACTTATATCAAAATTTCAGTGGATTGCTATTTCCTCCGATCAATCCTATTCCTTTCTGATTCCACCATACACTTATGTCTGTGATTTTTTCCACCACAAAATAAAGGGAACCAGTGCGCAAGCAGAAAAGGATGATGCAGTAATGAAATTACCTAAATCCAATAACAATATATGGAACACCTGCTAGGAAAGATTGAATCTGCAACAGTTAAAACAGAGATGTTAATTCTTTTACACTAGATAGTAGATACAGAAATAAATAAATAAAAATAAAACAAATATTCCAATGACAATGCAGAAAAAAAAAAATTCAATTCAAAAGACACACCTCTTAAAAAGTCAAGATATAGGGGAGTTTTTTTTCTTTTCGGAAATAATAATGAAGTATAATAATGTATTAAAAAGTACAAACATGGCACGATCCTACACCAACTATCATTTCAGGTCTGGGGTATAAAACCAGAAATGATTGTAAAAATTATCGCAAAACAGATTTGGGGAAGGTACACAAGAGAAACACCTAAAAGAAAATCTAGACTCTAAAAATATAAGAGGTCAATAGACTCCAACAAATTAGAAAAAGAGAAACAAGAAGTAGCATTCATCCAATCACACAGAGAAGCAAGATATAGGAGAAATGTAAACTATGGAGTGACAAAAATATAAGATAGGGTATAAAAGAAACATCCGGTTAACTCAGCAAAGCACTAAGCGAGCGTTTGGATACCGCATGAAAACGCGGTATCCAATTCTGCGTTTCCTTCTTTTCTTTTCTTTTTTTTGGTGGAAAAGCGCATTTCAGCCCAAACATGTGGATCCCATGCACTGTTAACAGGACCCACAAACCTCTTTTTCAACAATTTTTTCATTAAAAATGAGTCCCACGGCACTATTCACACATTTAAAAATTATTTTGCTACAGTATTTTCAGTTTTCAGCAAAATCAACGGTATCCAAATGCACCCTAAATTCCAATTACCTGGGATTCAACTAACACATAGGCCATACATTTTGCAGATATACTCACAAGCATAAAATTTGGCGAACCTTTAACAAAACACAACTATAATGGCAGGAAATAGATGTGAAGCTCTCTAGGAACACAAATGGCAAATTTATTCTCATCATAGCGTACCACAGCACTTAGAAAATATGCAAACTTTTCAAAGTATTGAAAAGATGTACAATATAAATATCTTAGGCTTATCAGTTATGCAGAAATATTTTTGGTCATAATTGATAATAATACTCTCTTCAGTAAAATCTAAAACTGAAATTAGTTACCATAAAAATATTATTAGAATGCCTTTCTAAAATGCTTAAAGGTGCGAAAACCAAGTCAAGGTCATATCCAAAATTAAGTGAATAACTTCTACTTCTATTCAACGCTAGAGGTTGCCAGTAGGCCTTGTAACTCAACTAGCACCTCCTGATGTTTTAATGAAGACATCTAAGGTTCAAATTTTCCCACCTCCAACTATCAAAAAAATCAAAAATAAAAAATAAAAATTAATGCTAGAGTTCATCACCAAACTTTAGCTGTGTCTTTTGCAAATTAAGGCTCGATTATCACAATCAATAAATTATTTACCTTCTATAAACGCACTAAGCTTCTTTCCATTGACAGCATTGAAGATTGCTTTTAATTTTGGTTAAATATATGATTGATCCCTAATAATTGGGTATGGTTCTATTTTAGTCCCAGTAATTTGAATAGTTATTTTTTAATCCTCAAAAAGTTCTAAAAGTACCAAATTAGGTACATTTACAATTTTTGAGCACTATATAATAAACTTTTCAAATCATAGGGGCTAAAATAGAACAGGACCCAAAATCTAGGGACCACCTGTATACTTTAGGATTTAGTTTTTGAATGACACATTGGTTTAATTTCATCTGATGGAAATTAACCATCCAAATATATTTAAAAATATAGTTTATATATAATAAGTAATAACATACATGAGAAAAATAACTTGAAAAGCTTTTTTTTTATTATATAGAAGTGATAATAATACGTGAAATTGTCAAGTATGTAACCTAATTTATATAGATTCTCGAATCCTTTCCCTCCTAGACCCCAAGCACTTTGTGCATGATAATATGTCAATTTAGCTACAAGGCTTGCATAATTAAATGACATGCTCTATCTTTTATATGATTTATACTAGTATATCAATATTATAAATACATGCTGAGTCAGATATCAACTACCACCAACTCACACATTCCCATGCATAAAGGAAATAATTCTCAAATGAAAAGGAAATATATGAAATTCATAGCCGTATTAGGAAGTCAACTTTACCCAAATCCTGAGCAGTTTCTCTTTCTCATATCTTTCCTCAGTATGATAATCCAACTGCACAAACATTTACAGCCAATAAAGAATAAATAACGTTGAGATTTTAATGTTGATATTCAACAGAAAATGATGTGCATTTCAACCTCACGATTTGTTTTCAACTCCACATAGAACCTCCTTCCATCATCAGTTGAATCACAGCAATCCATTTCAGCACCCATCAAAATACGATGAGCCCCTAGTTTTGTTTTAACCACAGAACAATATTCTACGTTAGCATCAACGTGATGTATCCCTTCTCCATCGGCTCTTCTTGGATCTTCAGTGGCAAGGCTTTCAAAACAGTATCCCCAATAACATCTAAATCAAAAAGACAACAATAAATTAAAAATTTTCACTTCCCCCAATAACATCAAAATCAACAAGACAAACTAAATAAAACATTGTTCACTTAAAATTAATAGTAGAAAGAGAGAGTTAACAAATGACACAACACTCTTAAACATGTGTGGAGATTTTAGACCAAGTAGATGTAGTACACCAAAATAATTTTTAAAGTTATTAAAGAGATGCAATATAAGACTGTACAATGACGTCATCTAACAGAGTTGATTGGTCAATAATATTTTCCCTTTGTCTTCCATTTTTTGGGTTTAATGCCCGTCTCAGACAAAGCTCTTGTCTCTCATCTATACTGGAATAAACCTCAGCACAGCTAGTGAACCAAACAATGTTTTCCTCCCAATGTTGAATTACTCACTCTCCAGCCAAAGACAAATACTTCTCCCATTTGATTTCAAACTCTTTACTCTGTACAAAATGGAATGAAAACAGGGAGAATTTTCTTGCTAGCCACAGTTCCTATAATGTTTAGTAGAACATTAATAACATTATGGATTCATCTTCAACAACCCCCCCCCCCCCTTTTTTTATCCCTGCACCCTCTTAAAGAAAAAGAACCTTCTAATAAAACAGAAAATTGCCTCAAATGATCCAAAATGTATACTTTTGCTTTTCAATGAACCAAGAGTATATCTGTGATGTAAGAAATATTCCAAGCACCTAAAAGTCAAGAAAATTGCATAAGTAACAATTGTCTACTCCCATCACAAAGAAGTCAGGCCAAAATGTTTGCACCTTTGTTACCCTTCTAATTTCCTTTTAACTAAGAATCTCACATCTGTGTTATCCTGAAAATAAGAAGATATGAAGCAATACCTTCGACGTTCCAATTCACTTTTTGGCCTTTCTGGTAGCTTATGTACATCAAGATAGATGACCCCGTTCCTCTTATGCACACCCATCTCCCAAGGCTCTCGAAGATAAGCAGCGGATAATATCTGCAGAAAAGATGAGAAAAGCAGTTGAAGCACTATTAGATGCTGCTCATCAGCCTAACCAAGCTCATGGGTTGAATACCAGGAAAAATTAACCAATTATAACTATCAACAAAGACTAGTAGATAAATTCTAGTAACATTCTTAATATTATTAAATGAAAGCATATTCACTTCCAATATTTTTTAATCAAGCTCTTCTATTCTTCCTTATCAAGGATGCCTCATTGTTAATTTCTGTGTAGTTTAATTCTTTTTTCTTCCATGTCCATGTGTGTGTGTTTGGTATTCAAATGTTGTTTAAGTATATCTCCTGGCATCAGCATCCAAGGATCCAAAAAAGTAATAATAATAATAATAATGAACATAAAACCAGTTGTAAACATTGCTCAAAGGGATTAGGACTTACCTTATTAAGGTTGTTACGAAAAGTCTGCAAAAGGACCCCAGAGAAAGGAGAGAGAAGGAAAAACTTTTAGTAAATAACCTCAATAAAAACACTATAGGCTTATGAAAACTAGAGTTATAATGCATTCATACCACAAAATGCATGTTTTGAAGAGGAATATTTTTGTCTCTTATGCAACCAAGAAGATCACCAAAACCTTCAGAGCCCAAATCTGGTTTAGAAAAGGAGGGGGGGGGGGGGGGGGGGAGAGGAAGAGTTGCCTTCTTAAATCAGCCACATACACATAACCCAAAAATAAATGCATATATAAAGATAAAATTCAATATTTTTCAAATAGAAATCTTGTTATGCTAAATCAAGGTTGCAAGATTTGGGAAACAAGCATACCTTTTTTTTCAATAAAGGTATCAAAACCTTCATTCAGATCAGCACCAACATCTTCAGAAATTAGACGCTTAAAAAGCCTCTAGTAACAGAATAAGGAGTGATGTGAATGAGATGACCACAACCACAAATTTCATATGTACACCAATTAAAAGAATTTTACAAGAAAACTAATTTAGAGGTCCAAACCCAGAAAACTTACCAAGCTGCGATCATCAAAGTGGACGTCTCCACCTTCTACACGACTATAGCAAGCAAGTTCGCATGGCTATTGGATGAAATTAGCAAATTCAGTGAGGTATAAGAATCAACAAAAAAGTCCAATTACAATCTGTTTTCACCATCCAAAATTTCTTTATTTTATGTTCCTTTCCTTACAAACCGTTATAATGAAAGCTATACAAATGTCGATACAATTGTAGCCCAATCAATTACCATCTGGAAAGATCTAGGTCAAAGTTTTTAAAAAGGAGATATGGAAATTAATATTTGGTGGAAATCTCCTTTTACAGCATTAACATATGAGACCTAAAAAGTGCTTGATCAAATTACAAGAAGAGAAAGCAGTTCCTACCTCCTGAATATTAATACATTTTCTTGATAATGTTTCTTCACTCTTTGAAAGCTTTAGTTCAGAAACAAAACGTTCATCACGACCATTCATAAACTTAGAACCAAAACCAAAGTTCTGTCTCTGAGGAAAAGGTCCAGGTCGAGGAAGGAGGCCTGGTCCTCCTCTATCATTTTGCCAACGGCCACGCCCGCCTCTACTGTGGTTGTTAGGATTTCGTACAGCAGGCAACACTGCCAAAGGGAATTTCGATGAGTTCACACGGAAAATGCAAAATCACAAAATTTAGAGAGTGCAAGAGAGGGGAAGGGAAGTGACAGGGCCTTGCCTCACAAATTGATTAAAAAAAATACATTTATCACTTGCGTTCAGTAAGATCAAGTTAATTGGCAATATGTAGCAACATATAAGATTGCTACAAGCAAATGCATGGAACAAATACTATTAAGCTATTAACTTTTATCATGTTGAAGAGCACAGTCAGTCACATTCCAAAAAGGCAACACCATTGTTCTTAAAAGCTGATTTGAAACTAAGTTCTACTTCTCTGTAGCCAAACTCCAATGTCTGGATATGTCAATGACTCAATCTTCATAATAATATTCACAACAGTCTTTAAAATGAAACGAGTGAACAATTAAAAGGCTTTACTTCATTCATGCAGCCATTATTAGCCATATCATTATATAACTCACACCAAAATATTTCTTACTTATGGAACAAAATAATCAAGCTTCTTTAGTCACAACTGAATTCAGAGCCCTAAGCACCCAATTTTATCACAAAATGTTCCATTAGTATGTTGCAGCAAAACAATCACAACCGCTACTAAAAGTAGCACAACAAAATAAAGCAAAACAAGTAATATTAGAGACAGAAGAACCAACAAGATCATAGAGAAGCAGTCATAGAAACAAAACCCAGATGGGGGGAATGCTTCAAAACCAAAGTAAAACCAGAAAATACAAAAAACCCATGAAAGAAAAGTAACCAGGAATAGAGAAAGGGCTAATCGCAGTGGTTTTGCAGTAATCTTCATTATCAGAGCCAAACAGATCTCTATCGTCTTCTTGGTAGCCATGAAAGTCTCTACTGTTAATCTCTACCTCTTCATCACCATTCTCCTCTACTCCTATTACTTCTTGTTCTTGCTCTTTTCCACTGCTCACGCTCCTACTGGGGCTGCTTGAAGCTCCACCGTTGGACGAAGAAGCGGAGGACGATGACGATGATGCTGCCGATGAAGAGGAGGAGGAAGAAGAGGACGACGATGATGATGGCGATGATGAGTGGGCCCCACCGTCTTGTCGTTCGTTTTCGTAGTCTTCTCCGAAGATATCTACGTCTTGTTCGGAGAAATCCATGGTGTTTTTTTTTATCAGTTTTGTTGGTCTGTCTGTGGGGGTAGCTTGAAATTTTGATGGGGGTGGGAGGGTGAGTTGGTGGAGCGTGACTCGGTTTGATTCGGTGAGTCGGGGGTTTTTAATTTTTATGCGAGATGAGAGTACACGGCACTGAGTTGGAATTAACTGGGCCAATCTATTGTGATTGGGCCCTGGGTATTTTATGTTAATAGAGTTAATTGGGCAGGGTTTTTTGAGCCCAAGAATGAAAATTAAACCCTATAATTGGTTGGAGCTCAACAAGGCCTGGCACAAGCAGAACATATGGGTTTGTTCAGCAACGTTTGGATGGACCTTGACTACAGCCCTCAAATCCAAAAGACGTTCAATAGTTTGAAAATTGTAGTCACGAGTCATGACAAATTACATAATCTTTTTTTTTTTTTTTTTTTTTTCCTTTTTCCTATCTTCTTTCTGACTTTTTCGTTTTGTCCCAGCAGGGAGAAGCAAATAAAACCATCGATCAGTACGCTAACAGTCTTAAACGTACACCATATTATAAATTTTATTACATAACATCAAGACAATACAATTCTTTTTATTTTTTGTTGAGAAAACACAAGAAAGTACACAAATACGTTCAAAATATTATGAAAAAAGAAGAAGGAAATACTGCATTGAAAATCAAAAAAGGGAGGGAAAACACGGAGAGACTAGTCTGAGAGAGACCCATCAGCCATGAGCTGGCTAGACCACCATAACTTCGATAGCATCTAAACCTTCACCCTCTGAACCGAGTTCCTGCGATTGTTGGCTCTGCCACCTAGTAACAGTTGCCACCATTATAATGTTAAACACAGGAATACTAGTAAGAACGTTTCGCAGCCAGCCTAGAAAGCACCCAAGCATATATAGAAGCCAAGAAGACCAAAACGAGGTCAATATAATGATTGGGTAGGCATACCAAAAGAGAGCTTGAGGGAAAACATTTTTTGTTGATAAAAGACAAGACAATACATAAATACATTGAAAATGTTCTAAAAAGAAAAGAAAAAGAAATACTACATTAATTGAAAATGGAACAAGGGGAGGGAAAACAAGGAAAGACTAAACAGGGAGGGACTCATGAGTAGCTGGCGAGTCCACAATAACTTCAATAGCATCATCTAAAGCTCCAGCATCTGAACCCGGCTCCTGGGATTGTTGGTACCATTCAATTGCTTCAACTTCATGTAATCTGTGCCACCTAGTAACAGTAGCCCTTATTATGATGTTAATCACGGGAATACTAGTAAGCATGTTTCGTAGCCAGAATAGGAAGCTCCCAAGCACATTTAAAAGCCAAGAATAACAAAATGAGATGATTATAATGATTGGGTAGGCATACCAGAAAAGAGCTTGAGGGAACACAATGGAGGCTAGTAATAATACAGTGAGACAGGGGTCAAATTTTCCAAAGCTCACAATTATGGGACCTGTATCGGGTCTGAGGGGCACTTGTATGCAGGTGAAGGGAAAGATAAGCAAGAGAATAGCAAGAGTAAAACTCTTAATCCAAGTAGGATGACCAATTGTGTCGAAGGGTTCCCAATCCCAAGCACTTCCTACTTGAGATTTTAGGATGTTTATGACAAAAAGGAGCGCGTGCCTTAGATCCATGTAGTATATCCTAAACCTGTGCTTCCTTCTTGTGATTCAACTTCATACACTATGTTGTAGTAGTACTACTTTTGACAAAATGGTGTTTATATACGAGAACCCGCGTGGTTGGAGTTGGATTGGAATACCTATTCTACGAGAAGAGGGCCCCAGTTGGGCAAAATCTTGGAGTACTAATCAAAACTCGACCCTGCTTCCATTCTGACTTCAAGATTTTGCGTTGAAAATTATGACCTATTACGATCATCGAAACTCCACCCTTCCATACCTAACTCCAAATTTTTGCTTTGCGTCAACTACGGCCTCCAAGTTTTGGCTTTTCCATAACTGGGGAGTAATTTGTTATGGGAAATTCTTACCTTATTCCGGACCATCTTATCCCGGACCATAAGTCACGTTGCTGACCGTGTAGAGATGACGCTAATAACTTGTAGAGATGAGATGACGCTTACTGCCATGAGATATCAACACTTCTGCCCATTTTAATACTGTTAGAGCATTAGCAACCTCCGGAGATAACCAAAAAAAATCTATTTTCCATACTCAAACACTATTTTATCTATTTTAACAACCTATTTTACAACTCACTCTATATCCCAATTTTTATTTTTATATACAACCTAATAAATTAATATAAATTACCTAATAAAATAAAAAAAAATATTATTCTCTCTTTTTCCCACTCACTTTCTCTCATTACACATAACTATATATTAAAATAATATTTTTTTTACAACCTATGAACAGAAGGAGCATATATGCAATCTTACTATTCATAAGTTGCATATTTTTTTAAGTTTACAAACCCGAATGGAGTGTGTTTTGGGTGACTTTGGTTGTAAAATAGCAACTGAGGGTGTTTACACCCCAATGCTAGTGCTCTTGGATCCGTTTGATTGAGAGGACGGAAAAGTGGAAAGATAAAAAATGAGGAGTGGATGAAAAAGTTGGAGAAAAAAAAAATTATTTTTTCTTATTTGTGTTTGGTTAGGAGGGTGAAAAAGTGAAAAGATTGAAAATTTTTTTGTTTAGTGTAGAAAAAAAGTGAGAGGACAGAAAATTTAATTTATATAAATTAACTCATATGTCCTTATTAAAAAAATTATCTAGTTTTAAAAAAAAAAAAAAAAAACAAAAAACAAACACACCAAGTTTATTAAAACAAAAATCATGAAAAATAAAAACTCAGTACTAACCAAAACAACCAATCATGCCCAGTTAAAAAACAAAAAAAAAATCATGCCCAGGTTAGAGAAAAAAAAAACGAATGGGAGGTTAAAAAAAGAAAAGAAAAAGAAAAAGCAGTAGTGCAGTTAGAAACAAAGGCTCAGCCGCGTCCAGTTAGAAATTAAAAAATTAAAAAATAGTGTAGCAGCACGTACACAACGGGTTAGAAAAAAAATTTAAAAAACATTGGAAACAGTGGGCTTTCACATGGTCATTTTTATCCAACTTTTTACACAATTTTCTCTCATTTTCTCACCAGAAGTGTGTTTTGGTGGGCCAGGAGTTTTTCCTGGTCATTTTTATCCAACTTTTTACACAATTTTCTCTCATATTCTCACTAAAAGTGTGTTTTGGTGGGCCAGGAGTTTTTCCTGGTCATTTTTATCCAACTTTTTACACAATTTTCTCTCATTTTCTCACCAGAAGTGTGTTTTGGTGGACCAGGAAGAAAACTCCTGGCCCCACCAAAATTCCCTCCCACTCTCAACCAAGCACTTCTCCCAACTATTTTCTCTCTCTCTCTTTTTCTTTTTCTTTTTTCATCCTCTCGGGAATTCAAAATTTCATTTGAGAAGTGGCAGGGTCGGCAAAAACTCACTTTCAAAATCTATTCCAAATTCCAGTTTCATCATTTTGGAACTCCCTCTATTGGATTTTCACCCTCTCTCTCGGATTTTTCTGTTCATCATCACCTCCGTTAGGTTGCCCTTTCCTTCCACCCGACGCTGACATCACTGGCACTACCAATAAGTTTTTTTTTGTTTCTATCTATTTCTGCCATTTTTAATGATGTTTTTTCCGATAAGCCTAGTTTGGTTGCTGGAAAAACGAAGGAAAGTATTTGTTGGATTTAGGGGTTGTGTTGATCTGTTCTTTACCAAACCTCCAAAATCTTCTATTTCCAACACCTGACATTGCAATAAATTTTTTTTTTCCTCTCCTTTTCTGTTTCCTTTTGTGTGCCATTTTTCCCCGGAATTTCATTTGTAAGAAAAACCTAAACCCATAAGTTAGTGTAGAAAGGAAACCTGTACATGTTTGATGAAATGTCTCAATGAAAATGGAGATTCCTCTGTTCTCATACTATTATCTATTAACAAAATATATAATGCATTGTAAAGGGTTGTTTATTCTTATTGTTTTAAAATGTTCTTTTGGATTAGATTACAGTTGGATTTTTGTTGTAGTTGCACATGTAGAAACATAAAGCTTCTTTCTTTGCTTAGCAAACAACTTGCTGCTATGTTTAATTTTAAAATAAATGCTTTGCTGATACGGTAATTAAAATTTTGGTCTTGAAGAAGTTCATTTTTTGGTGTGAAGGTTGTTGACTGTTGTATATGTGATGACCCCAATTCCATAATTTGTTTTTCCTTTGTTGAGTTTACTGATGAAGGTAGTTTGAAGGTGTGGTGCATAGTTCAATAGTTGGTGGTAATGAATTCTGATGTTTGCTTGATTAATGCTATTTTGTTTCTGTAGAAGGTGCAAGGGCTACCTTTAGAAATCTTATTGGAGTATGATAATACCTGTATCAACAATCAAGTATATTTGTCATGAATATTTAATTTGGTTACATAATTTTTATATTTATTGTCTAATTGCTCTGTTTCTTCTTTTGTAAAGTTCTTGAATTTATTTTTTACCTTTGGAAGTACAATACGTGATTGAAATTATTTGGATATATTTGGATACAAGTTGAAGTTGTAGTAAGATCTTTGGTGCACCAATCTTTTTTCACTGGAACTAGTCTCTCCGTACTTTGGAATAAAGGTGCATTTTATGCCATTGTCAAATACGTGATTGGTATTGCTTCAGCTTAGCCTTGAGCCCTCAACCTTCGTTCATGGTGTAGCTACAAAGATTCTAATTTGGACTTAAATGCTAATTATCTTTGCAAGTAAAAATTCATGATTATTAGTAATTAAAAAAATGGCACGTGATTGCTGGAATTAAAAAGAGATGCTTATGCATTGGCACACGTTCTTCTTGTTCTAATTGTGATCCTCTCATCACGATTAAGATGAGCACGGAGCACTAGAGTTGAAAGCCAAAGAGCAACCAAGCTAAAAGTCCAACAAACCAAGTAACCAGGCAAAATTTCTAAAAGCCTTTTGAATACCAAATAATAGTTTTAAGAGAGAATGGGAAATTATTGTAGAACTATAGAAATAAAGCATACACAAACATTAGACAGTAAGTATATCTCAAAAGGCTAACTTTTTTAGAATTAATTGCTAATTGAATTAGAGGTCAATGCTAAGTGACTCCTTTATGGACAAAGATCAACTTCAAAATTCCAATTGTAATTTCTATCAAACAGCTTAGTCAGTTTCCACAAGGAGCAACTAAATCCTTCTTAAGACTATATCCAAATGGATAAAGATAAATTTGATTTTAGTTCATCAACTCTTTTTTTCCTTCCTTTTTCTCTGAAGCCAAACAGAGGCTAAGAATTTCATTGGTGATTTAGAGTAGTATAGACGGAAACATAAAACAACACTTAATTGAGTAAGAGTGTAACACACTTTTTGAGCTTTTGAAAGGAGAAAAAAATTTCGTATAGCAGTGGAAACAGTGGTTGATTAAGACACTTACAATTGATATCACCTCCAATTTCTCAGCAATCAAACAGAGGCTAACTCTAATATATAAGTTCAGTAACTTAGAGAGAGAGAGAGAGAGAGAGAGAGAGAGAGAGAGAGAGAGAGAGAGAGAGAGTGTGTGTGTGTGTGATTTCATTGTCACCTTTTGAACCTTGTGGATTTTCTTGAACCCGTGCATGCTGATGATTCGCAAAATTTAACACAAAACATGAGAGACGAATTTATAAGTTTTCAATGATAAACAAAAAATGAAAAAGCATAATGAAATTTGAAGAAGAAGAGAAAGCAAAATGGGAGATGACCTGGTTGAGGATGTTGACGGTGAGATCAATTTGGTTGTTAGAGAGAACGAAATCGAGGTAGTTCTCCAGGGACATCTTCTTGGTCCTCGTTTTCACTTTCAAGTTCATCCCCTTTTCGCTCTGAAACTCCATTTCTAATTTCTTATGTTTCTGTTTGGAGGATTTTGATTTTGATTTTGGAAAGACTCCTAAATGATTATTGTGCGCGACTCCAAACGTGATCAGCGGGCTGACTTTGGGTTGGGCTCACAATTTACTTGTAATGTAGGCTTTGGATTTCCTACCTCAGGTGATTCTAACGTGGAGACCCAAATAGGATTTTGGGGTCTTTATGAATTCACTCCCCCATTCTCTCTTTTTCTTTATTATCTCTCACCCTCTCCCCCTCCTTCCTTCTTTTTTGCCTCCTAGTTTCTCCTATTTATAGCCTTAACTTAGTGGAAGAATCATAATTGCCTTTAGGGCTAGTGCATAGGGAGGTTTAATGTCGTGAATCGTAAGTGGGTGTTTAGGTGAGAGTGGCTTTGGAAACAGTTCCCACTCCAGGAGGTATGTTAGGCACAGAACTTCCCAAGGGATTGCCAAGCACAAAAGGGTGATGCTCCCCAAACCCCGTTTCAAGTCCCGTTCTTCTTGTTCGGGCATGGCTCGCCGAAAGAGGGACAGGTGGCAAGGCAGGGTGCATGCTAACATAGACCAACTCTTCCTCAAGTTGCCGAGCGATATGAAGGTTGGGCCCATGGTTTGGTGCTGGGGTATTAAGTATACAGACGTCGTGTTATGGGCCACATTGTCGAAATCAGCATTTGTGGCCCAACTAGGTCTGGGTGTTATAGGGCCGTACAATTTTATATATATATATATATATATATATATATGAGTTTGAAGGTGAAAATGCCAGTCGGCTAAGAGAGAGTTACAAAAAAGTGATTTTCATTTTTATGTTATAAGGAGAAATGAAATATAAAAAACAAGCGGGTGGATTGAAATTTGAAATTGAGGTAGGGCCGAAAACTTTTGAAACTGGTCAAGAACGGTTGAAAACAGTTGGCTAATGGGAGCGTTAATGAGAAGACCAGCATTTAGCTATTGCTGATAAGCTGGAACATTTAAATGATGTCAGCATTCTTATCTTACATGTTTTGTTGTTATTGGCTGGGACTATAAGGTTAGCAAGGTGACTTTGTACTCCGGGACTAGGTAAGAATTTCCCATAATTCAAGGGGATTTTAATCCGTTACTATAATCAAAGTTTAACACTTCCATATGGACTCCAAGATTTTGCTTTGCCCCAACTGGGGCCTCTCCTCCCAAAAATCAAAATTCCACCCTTCCATTCCAACTCCAAGTTTTTGTTTTGCCCCAACTGGGGCCCTCTTCTCCTACAAAAGGTGTCCCAATAAAAATGAAGTTTCACTATTTTAAGATTTTTTTATGAACCACTATTTTAAGAGCTATTGGTATTTTCACTATAATTTAATGGCTGACGGGGACTATGCCACATGCAACATTAATAGGTCCCAACTATGAAAGTAGTTCCAGTACAAATTGTCATAATTTTTGCCATAATTATATTATGTGTCTGACTGTGATTGAGTGTCAGTCACTTTCACATTGACTCACCACTTTTGTTTCACAATTCACAATCTGTAACATGGACAGTTGTAGTACAAATTGTGTCATTTTAAGTGGTTTTAGAATTTTTCCAACCTCAAAGTCAAGCATAAGCTTCAAATATTGGTTTGTAACTAAGTAAGAGTCTGTTTGGATACCGTTTATTGCTGAAAACTAAAAATAAAAAATTGAAAATACTGTAGCAAAATAATTTTAAATGTGTAAATAGTGCCGTAGGACCCATTTTGAATGAAAATTTTGCCAAAAAAAGAAATTTATGGGTCCCATGAATAGTGCATGGGACCCACGCACAAAACGCTGGACGCTATCCAAACGTTCAATAAGCCCATGTTTTAGTGTCTATTTAGGAACATCTTATCTAGTTTTTCGCTGAAAATATCATGTTGAAAGTATGCTAAAATATATTTCTATCATGAAAAAATTTGAAAAAAAAAAGTGAAAAAGTGCAAAAAAATTAAGGTTTTAAAAAGCTATACATAAAAACTAAAAGGTAAGGCTTATAAGTTAATGTCAAACCAGTCTTTTAGTGCAATCTTTTTTTTTTTTTTTTTTTTTATGTGAAAATGGGCTATGGTATTTTTTTTTTTTTATTGAAAACGAAACTATTCATGATTCCATTAAACACACAAATTGAAGTACAACAGAGCAAAAAACTGACAAATCCTTAACATTTTGCCCTATCTATGAGGAGAAGGTGTTGCACCAATGGTGGATCAGTTCCCTCCCACAGTTGGCTAGTACTTGAGTTTCTAGCAATCTGAGCAAGCTCATGTGTCATCCTGTTGTATTCCCTTTTCAAGTGTCTTACGTTCCATGAATCAAAAGAGCAAAGAAGAGAAAGTATTCCTTGGACTATCGGCCCCAAGTCCCCATCAAGTGAGTTTGAGTTAATTGCCTGCACTACAGTGAGGGAGTCAGATTCAATGATCACTATCTGAGACAGCATCATTTGTCGCGCTAGCAGTATTCCTTCTTCAACAGCCAGGGCTTTAATCACTTCTACTCCATAGAAGCCAGGTAAGAGCTTGGAGCTAGTAGCCATCAGTATGCCCCTGCAATCACGGATTATTATCCCCACACTAGAGGTTCTGTCATCATCTTTGGTTGCCCCGTCAACATTTATTTTATATACATCAGGAGGTGGTGCAGCCCAACCAATCTCAGGAGGTTGTTGCCTACGTAAATTCACAGTAATAGCTCCTTTATAGTCCTTCTGAGTTCTTTGAGCAAAACCCCATATTTGACTTGATGGGAGGCTATTGGACCCATGAACCACCTGCTTTTGGTTATACCACATTGACCAAGCTGTGACAAAAAAGAGTCTCTAGGTCGTGGGAGGTATCTGCATTCAAAATCCTCATAGCAACATCCAATATATCCCCAGTTTCTGCCAGCAGGTTTATCAGGCAGCTCTGCCAATTCCACCAAACATCACGTGTTTTTTCACAGTATAGCAGAACAGGACGATGTTTTTTGCATATTTTCCACATATAGGGCACTTAACATCAACATCTATCCTTCTTTTGGCCATATTAATCCGGGTTGGCAGACCATTAACGCAAGCTCTCCAAGAAAAAATTTTGACTTTAGCTGGGAGCGTAAGTTGCCACATCTTTCTCCACAAGGGAGACCTAAGTCCCCAGATGAGCATTCCTCCAATTCTGGCTCCTCAATCAAGGACAATGCAACAAAGGATGCACTTTTAACAGAAAAAGCCCTCCTTTTATTCGCTACCCAAGCAAGGTTGTCATCTGGCAAATTATGGGTAAGGAGGATGTTTAGAATAGTCTCTTCTTCAAAGGGGAGAAAGTAAGGTCTAATCATGTCAGCCTTTTAGCGCTGTGTCTTCATTGATGAGAGAAGAGACCATTGGGAAATCATCGATGTCTCTTGGGGGGGAAGGGGGAACTTTGTAGATGGTTGGGGTTGGTAGCCATTTGTCCTCCCATATATGGATCATTTTCCTATTCCCTCCTCTCTATCTAGTACCTTTCCTTATGACATCTAAGTTGTTAAGGATACTACGCCAAGCGTAGGATGGGTTACTTCCTAGCTTTGCTGATAAAACATCACCCGATGGATAATATTTAGCTTTGTAAATGCGTGCCACTAAGGAGCTTGGCGTGGTCAGGAGACACCATCCCTGCTTAGCTAACATGGCTAGATTAAAAGTTTGCAAATTGCAAAAGCCCATTCCACCCTGGAGTTTAGATTTGCACATTTTTTTTCCACCCTACACAAGCCTTTTTTGTCTCCTGGTTTGTTTGACCCACCATAAGTTTCTTGTCATTTTCTTCAGCTCTTCACATAGTCCCTTTGGAGGTAGGAAACAGTTCATTGTATACGTGGGGATTGCTTGTGTCACAACCTTAATCAGGATTTCCTTGCCACCCATTGAGAGCATCTTTTCATTCCACCCTAACATTGTTTTCCCCACTCTTCCCTTTATTTCAGCAAAAATTTGGCTCTTTGACTTTCCAATTACAGGGGAGAGTTTGAGATACTTACTATGCCTCGAGTCTTGCATAGGCCCAAGAATTTCCAGATCCTCCTTTCTAGTCTCAGGGGCTGTGTTGTGACTAAAGAAAACTCAAGATCTATCCGTATTCATTTTCTGCCCTAACGCGACCTCATAATGTTCTAGGATTTCCACTAGCTTGCAGAATTCCTACCTATCCGCCTCGCAAAAAAGCAAACTACCATCCGCTAAGAAAATGTGAGTAACTTAATGGAATTTCAGAATGCAGGGGAAGTCCAAAAGGTACTATATATGTTGGATAATAGAATTACTCATTCATAATATTTTCCTTTGGATGAAGGGTGATCAGTGTCCATGACTACTTGTCCTTGAATCACCTTTCATCCTGGGATGAAAAGTGATCCAGGATGAAAGGTGATCTAAAGGAAAATATTTTAGAGTTACATTAATGGTATAATGTCCCATCCAACCTGTGGATCAGTGTAGACAGCCAAAGGTTATCTTTCAACTCTTGTTTCATAATCAGCTAGGCCAGAGTCTTGTCACTAAAGCCAAGGGTAAGTTTCCCGTTCCTAAAAGTAATGAGAGCTTGTTTACCTTCCACTTTGAGGACTGAACATTTCTACAGCATCTCGCGCACAATCTGTATCTTGAACCCAGTGTTGAGATTTGTGACATCCCCTTTAAACAAGGCATTATAGTTCCTACCTGTCTTTTTGAATGAGAAAAGACTCCAGGTATCTGGACATATCCAAAACAAGCACAGCATGAGAAGCACCAATATTGTTAAACTGTCTTGAAGAGCAAGCTCAACAAACTAGCATAGAAATGCCCATTATGAAAAACAAATGGAGCTGAAACTCGATCAATGTGGTAAAATATCTTCATCTCATGAACGTGCGCAATAATAGTGATTGAATGGGCATCAGCTACAACCAGCATTAATTCAGTGATCAATTGGTCTCTGAAAGATAATTTATTCCTCACACAAGCATCAAGCAACACGTAAAAGATCATTGTATCAGGTTTTATCAGCTTCAAATGGTCATTTTTGTTCGCACTTAAGCGTTGGAAATAATCACAAGTCTGAACCAATAAATTTGATGCAATGTATGCTGAGTTGGAATTAACCGGGCCCAGAGGCGTAGCTAGGATTTTCCCCTTGAGGGCCGAATTATATATTTATATGATAGTCATAACTTATAATTAATACAGTAATTATATTTTATATAAAATAGTCAAATTTAACATTTTATAATAAAGGTATCAAAACCTTTATTCAGATCAGCTCCAACATCTTCAGAAATTAGACGCTTAAAAAGCCTCTAGTAAACAGAATAAGGAGTGATGTGAATGAGATGCCACAACCACAGATTTCATATGTACACCAACTACAAGAATTTTACAAGAAAACTAATTTAGAGGTCCAAACCCATAAAACTTACCAAGCTGCGATCATCGAAGTGGACGTCTCCACCTTCTACACGACCATAGTAAACAAGTTCGCATGGCTATTGGATGAAATTAGCAAATTCAGTGAGGGATAAGAATCAACAAAAATTTCCAATTACAATCTGTTTTCACCATCCAAAATTTCTTTATTATATGTTCCTTTCCTTACAATCCATTAAAATGAAAGCTATACAAACGTCGATACAATTATGGCGCAATCAATTACCTTCTGGAAAGATCTAGATCAAAATTTTTAAAAAGGAGATATGGAGATCAATATTTGGTGGAAATCTCCCTTTACTGCATTAATATATCAGACCTAAAAAGTGCTTGATCAAATTACAAGAAGAGAAAGCAGTTCCTTCCTCCTGAACATTAATACATTTTCTTGATAATGTTCTTCACTCTTTGAAAGCTTTAGTTCAGAAACAAAACGTTCATCATGACCATTCATAAACTTAGAACCAAAACTAAAGTTCTGTCTCCGAGGAAAAGGTCCAGGTCGAGGAAGGAGGCCTGGTCCTCCTCTATCATTTTGCTAACGGCCACGCCCGCCTCTACTGTGGTTGTTAGGATTGCGTACAGCAGGCAACACTGCCAAAGGGGATTTCAATGAGTTCACACGAAAATACAAAAATCACAAAATTTAGAGAGTGCAAGAGAGGGGAAGGGAAGTGACAGGGCCTTTCCTCACAAATTGTGTAAAAAAAAAAATACATTTATCACTTGCGTTCAGTAAGATCAAGTTAATTGGCAATATGTAGCCACATATAAGATTGCTACAAGCAAATGCAAGGAACAAATACTCTTAAGCTATTAACTTTTATCATGTTGAAGAGCACAGTCAATCACATTCCAAAAAGGTAACACCATTGTTCTCGAAATCTGATTTGAAACTAAATTGCTAAACTCCAATGTCTGGACATGTCCAATCTTAATAATAATATTCACAACAGTCTTTAAAATAAAATGGGTGAACAATTAAAAGGCTTTACTTCATTAATGTAGCCAGTATTAGCCAGTACCAATATATTTCATACTATGGAACAAAATAACCAAGCTTCTTTAGTCACAATTGAATTCAAAGCTCCAAGCACCCAATTTTATCACAAAATGTTCCATTAGCATGTTGCAGCAAAACAATCACAACCGCTACTAAAAGTAGCACAACAAAATAAAGCAAAACAAGCGATATTAGAGACAGAAGAACCAACAAGATCATAGAGAAGCAGCCATAGAAACAAAAACCCAGATGGGGGGAATGCTTCAAAACCAAAGTAAAACCAGAAAATACGAAAAACGCATGAAAGAAAAGTAACCAGGAATAGAGAAAGGACTAATCGCAGTGGTTTTGCAGTAATCTTCATTGTCAGGGCCAAACAGATCTCCATCGTCTTCTTGGTGGCCATGAGTCTCTACTGTTAATCTCTACCTCTTCATCGCCATTCTCCTCTACTCCTATTACTTCTTGTTCTTGCTCTTTTCCACTGCTCACGCTCCTACTGGGGCTGCTTGAAGCTCCGCCGTTGGATGAAGAAGCGGAGGACGATGACGATGATGCTGCCGATGAAGAGGAGGAGGAAGAGGAGTTCGATGGTGATGATGAGTGGGCCCCACCATCTTGTCGTTCGTTTTCGTAGTCTTCTCCGAAGATATCTACATCTTGTTCTGAGAAATCCATGGGTCTTTTTAATCAGTTTTGTGGGTTCTCTGTGGTGGGAGCTTGAAATTTTGATGGGTGAGAGGGTGAGTTAGTGAAACGTGACTCGGGTTTGATTCGGTGAGTTGCGGGGTTTTTAATTTTGATTTTTATGCGAGGTCAGAGGACATGGCAGTACTGAGTTGGACTTACTGGGCCGATATATTTTGATTGGGCCCATGGATATTTTGTTAAACGAAAAGAAAACAAAGAATTGGGCAAGTTGTTGTGAGTTGCGACTTTATTTGATGAGCCGAGGAATTAGAAAATTAAGCCCTGTGAGAGATTAGAGCTCAACAAGGCCTACCACAAATCAGAACGTATGGGTTTGTTGAGCATCGTTTGGATGGACCTTAACTACCGCCCTCAAATCCAATAAATGCTGTTCAATCGTTTAAAAAATTCTAGTCATGACAAAATTTTTTTTTTTTTTTTCCTATCCTATTTACTAACTTTTCTTCCTGTTTTTTTCCTGGTAGAGAGAAGCAAATAAAATTATAAATCAGTATTCTGGCAATCTTTACCCATAAACCATACAATATATTACACATTTTATTATATAATAACATTACAACAAATTATTAAAAAAAAAAAAAACAGACAAGACCGTATACAAATACATTGAAAATGTTCTAAAAAGAAAAGAAATGAAAAAAAAAAAAAATAGCACATTGAAAATGGAACAAAAGCGAGGGAAACACCAGTTTGAGAGATTGGTCAGGGAGACCCAATGATTTATAAGCTGGCTAGACCATTTCAAAAGCATCATCTGCTCCACCATTTGAACCCGGCTCCTCCGATTGTTGGTCCCATTCAATAGCTTCAACTTCATGTTGATGTTGTAAGTTGCGCAACGTAGTAACAGTTGCCCTTATCATGATGTTAATCTCGGGAATGCTTGGAAGCACGTTTTGCAGCCAGCGTAGAAAGATCCCAAGCACATACAGAAGCCAAGAATAACGAAATGAGATCATTATAATGATTGGGTAAGCATACCAAAAGAGAGCTTGTGGGAACACAATGGAGGCCACTAATGAAACTGTGAGAAAGGGATCAAATTTTCCCAATCTTACAGTTATTGGGCCTGTATTGACAGAACAAGCAATGGGCACTTTTATGCAGGTGAAGGGAAAGAGCAGGAAGAGAAGAAAAAGAATAAAAGTCTTGGTGGAAGTGGGATGAGCAATTGTGTTGAATGGATCCCAAACCAAAGTACTTCCCACCTGTGATTTTAAGAAGTTTATAGCAAAAAGAAATGGGTACCTCAGATCCATGTAGTACATTGTGAACGTTTACTTCCTTGTGATTCAACTAAGCGCAAACGCTAGCTTTGTGTGCCAAGGCTAAGAAAATCAATACTACTATCGGCATAGGAGCTTTGGAGACCTTTGGTTCCTTTATAAGGTCTAGCCCGGACCCCAAATTACATTCTATTGGAATAGAATGTAATTTGGGGTCCTGGAATTGAATGTAGGGTCCATCTAGATTAGATGGACTCTAGATGGACCCTACATTCAATTCCAGGACGCCAAATTACATTCTATTGCACTTGTATATAACGCTCTTGGATTTACAAGCGCGCGGGCTTCATATTTCTTACATTACAATCCGGGCTATGAGATTCCTAACCTACCTTCTCCAAAAAAAAAAAAGATTCCTAACCTAGTTTTAATATTTTTGTTAAGTTAAAAAAAGAAACCAAAGGTCTACCCCCAATGCCCCAAATCGTATAGACACTTTTCAACCTTTGGATCACTTAATATTACTATTAAAATATTTTCATTTGATTCACTTTTCTTGAAAGTGATTCAAATAAAAATAGTCATACGGGCATAGCAATGGTTTTCCAAAGGAAATTAGACATATTGGGAAATATACAAATAGTGATGGATTTTAGAAATATACAAAAAGTTAATGTGTCCATTAAGTTTTACATAAGCTTACTACATGTGTTTAGTTGGTTAAATAAAATGATGACATGTCATTTTTATTATGAAATGTCAATTTATAACCTAAAGAAATTTTAAATAATTAAAATAGATTTTTTAAACCTAATTGTGGAGGAATGAATCTCTCTATTAGAAGGTATTGTTCGCTTTGGGAATGAGTCGAGGAGACCGATGCCACCCGCACGGATTTGCTCAATCCCTTCTAAGAGAGAGATTCGTTTCTCCACACTAATAATCACAATAAATTTAAAAATTTCAATAAAATTCAAAAAAATACTTAAAAATAATTAAAAAATATTCTTTCTAAAATTTTCTAAACTATCATCATGTGAAATTCAGTAAAAAAATTTCAACATTTCTCTTATTTCTCTCACCTCTGTCAAATCTCATTGTCTCTATTTTAATGGTCAGTTTCTTCTATCTTGTGCTAAACTTGATCCTTTGTGAAATACTATTATTTAAAACATAATTTTTTGTGTGTAAATTATGAAATTTACTTTATTTATTAATATATGCTTATAGGAACAACAATTTGAGATGGGATGAGTTTGTGAAAATTTTGATGTTATTATATATGTCTTTGTAATATATCAATTTGATAAATTTTGAGAACGCATCTTTACATTTATATTTCTTGTTTATGGAGAAATATAATATAACATAATTTATTTTTCTAGCCAACTAGCAAGTTCATGATTATTTTTTTATAAAAAAATTAATTGATTGCACAGTTTTCTTTGAATTTGCTGAAATGATTATATATGTATAAATTGTTTATGTCAACAAACGTGACAACGGATTTTAAGGTTTCTGACGTTGCAATGTTAAGGTTTGTTGCTAGATATAAGTTCATGGATAAGTTTAGTTACGAACTTGGTTTGAATACCATTTCATTTAATATCTTTTTATTAAATGTGAACTCTTACAAATGCACAATTGAATTGCATTTTCTTCTTATACTTTTCTTGCTTGCAAAATTTTCAAAAAATCAAAAATAAATAATTATGTCATCAATTAATGTTTAAACTTTAAGTTTTTATAATTTAAAATTATGCATAAATAATAAGTTTATTTATTGAATATTAAATAACATATGATTGAAACAAAATTTGACATACTTATTAAGAACATACAATTCAATAGTTAAAACTTCAATATATGTAGTATTGTTAATTTTTAGTAGGAGTTGCAGTTATTGACTATAACAAAAGTTTGTAGCTAAACCTTGTCCTAAGTTTATTCATTTACAATTGGGGTGATCTCAAGATTCTCAACAAACTTTCGAAAGATAAGCAATCTAAAAAGCAATAAATTTGGATTTATGGTAAGGTATTTTTTATTTATTTAATATATTGATACCCTATAAGAAAATGTTTTATTCACAAACTCTTATAATTTGTGCCTGCCATGTATGTATATATATATATATATATATATTTTTTTTTTTTTTTTTTGAGAAAGCCATGTATGTATATTATAATTATGTAATTCGGGTAAATTAGGGGTGTCAATGTTCAACCCAACCCACGAACACGACACCAACCCGACACGGGTTTTTTAGGGTTAGGGTTGGGCCTTAATGGGTTTGGGTCATAAACGGGTCAACCCGAAAGCAACACGATAAGAAACGTATCATAAGCGAGTTAACCCGCATAACTCGCAATAGACACGCTTGACACGCCAATTTATTTGTGTCAACTCGAAATGACTCACTTAACACAACTCGTTTAACTCGTATAACAAATAAATATTCATCTTATTTTAGATTTGTCAAATACCTTTTATATCCAACATATATTTTAAATTTAAAAAGAAAAGTGAGTAATTACAAAAATTTACAAGGGATATAATTGGAAATTAAAACTTTACAAACCCTAGATCTCTAAACCCTACAAACCCTAAATCTCTAAACCTTCTTATAAATATCTTCTTCTTTTTTTAATTTCAGTTGTATTACTCTTCTCATGCCCAATTCTCAAACTTAAAGTGTCAACTCTCAATCCGGTTATCTCTCTCTCTCTCTCTCTCTCTCTCTCTCTCTCTCGCTCGCTCATGTGTTTATTTTTTCTGCATAATGCTTTTGTACAATAAACTTTGAACCCATGTGCCTTGTGTTTTTCTTGATTGCATGATATGGTCCACTTGTTTTTGTTGAACTATGTTATTTTATTATTGTTAAACTATATTATTTTGAATTTAGGTTGAAGTGTATTCACTTCTTTTGGAGTGTAAAGAACTTATTTCTAGATGAATGTTATATTTTTGTTAAATTATATTATTTTGAATGTGGGTTGAAGACTTGAAGTGTATGCACTCCTTTTGGGATGTAAAAAAATTTATTTCTAGATGAATGTTATATTTTATATTACGCAGGTTGAAATGGGTTGTGTTGCATTCATGTCAACCTAACTGACTCGTTTATTAAGCGTGTCAAATGGTCAGATCAACCCACTTTATTAACAGGTCAGGTTAGGGTTGAAGGATCATGACACGATTATTAAATGGGTCGGGTTAGGGTTGAGCCAGTTAGTCGAATACCCTACCTCGATACGACACGAACTCGATACGCTAACTCGAATTGACACTCTTAGGGTAAATTATATGCAATTTATAAACACAACATATAATTTCATATGATGCATTTTCAAATGTATCAAATACATTGCTATAGTATATTTTTGACGACAAATTTCATGATATACTTTGCTTTATCTCTCCTTTGGCAGGATTAATAAATAAATCTTTAGAAATGCTTAAATAAATTAGAAGAAGAGAAGTAGAAAGGAAGAGTCTGAATAATAAACTACAGTCTTTAAGATGGAATGGGTGAACAATTATAAGGCCTTAGAGCATTCACAGCAGTGGAGCTAAAAATTTAGCATTTTAGCTCCACCAAAAGTTATATTATCTATTTTACCTATACACATGCTGCAACAGTTAATCTATTTTAACTTTTAACACAATAAAATAATATAAACATCACAATAAAATAATATATTCTTACAATAAAATAATATATTTCACTACCAAATAAAAACATTCACAGCACAAACCACAACCACCTCTACCATCAGCCACAACCACCACCACCACTCCACAGTATAAAAAAAAAAAAAAAAAAAAAAAAAAAAAAAAAAAACACCAGCCCCAATCTGATCTCCACCACTCTCCACACCAACCACCACTAGAATTGAAACCCAAACGATCAAAGAGGAAGAGACAGAATTGAAACCCAAAACTCGAGCCCGTCAAAACCACTGCACAAAACCGTGCCCATCTAAACCTTTGCACAACCAAAACCCGCCGTGCCCATCAACAACCACCATCAAACCCATAAAAATCACTGCAAAACCACAACCCGCCGTGCCCATCAATACCAGTGAAGAAGAACAAAAAAAGAAAGCAGAAAAATCAACACAGCCAAACCGAAACACAAGCACAGCCTGATCCTAACCGTCCGATCTGGACTCTGATCGGAGTTCTTTTTATATGTCCAGAGGTGATGATCAAATGGGCTGCCGCCCAGCCCAACCCAGGCCTGTACCAGTACGCCCAGCGACAAAATGAGAGGCCTCTCTTGATGCGCAGCCGCAGCTGGGCTCGTGCAGATCGGTGATGGATCTGCGAAGGAAGAAAGAACGGTTTAAAGGAACAAAGAAGAGATGGAGAGGCTGTGAGGAGAGAGAGATGAAGAAAAGAGAATGAGAGAAAGAATAAAAAATAAAAAAGTAGTGTGAACACAGAATAAATTTTTTTTTTTTTTTTTTTTTAACTTTGAGCTACAGTGCACATCTATCTATAGATGTGCACTGTAGCAAGAAGGCAAAAAATTTCAAGTATTGCTCCACTACTGTAGCCATTTTTTGTGTGTTTTGGTGTAGCTAAAATAGCAATATAGCTATTTAGCTACACTGCTGCAAATGCTCTTACTTCACTAATGTAGCCAGTATTAGGCATATCATTATATTACTCACACCAAATATTTCATACTTTATGTATCAAACTGACCAAGCTTCTTTAGTCATAATAGAATTCAAAGCTTCAAACACCTAATTTTACCATAGAATGTTCCATTAGTATTAGACATGGCACAATGGGTTAAAATTTTATGACCCGACCCGACCCGATCAGAAAAATACTCGACCCAAACCCGATTTTTTTGACCCGAAGTAAAAACGGTTGACCCGTGACCCGTGACCCGACCCGACCCACACCCAAACTATTTTTTTTTTAATTTTTTTTTTGTAAAAAAATAGTAAATTAAGACAATATTGGTTTAATTGTTTATTGTGAACTTTAAGGAAACAACTGATACATTTACATAACTACATGCAAATTAATTGAAAGATAAATGCATGTAGTTGAGCATTCTGTAATGAGTACAGATTTTTAGATATCAAATAGCAAAGTACATGCCATCTATAGAGTTAAAAACATAGATTTAAAATTATAGACATGTATGAGAAACATTTACAAGTTTGAAAATAGTGAAGCCCAAAATATCAAATTAGCATAAATTATGAATGCTTAAACCTATTTTTTAACAATTTATATCCAAAATAAACGATTTTTTAAAATAAATTATGATATTTTCTAGAGTATGTGTTGCTTAACAATGATATGATATTTATAAAAAAAAAAAAACCATGTATAAATAAGTAAACAATCAAACTTTAATGTATATCTCAAATTGAAATAGAGTGTCAATCTCAATTGATAATAAATTATAAAATTAATTTTTGAGATTGTAAATTTCTTATATGTTTTTATTCTTTATCAAATGAGTTATCCAATAAGTCATTTATAATTTTATTTTATATTTTGGGATGTTGATATTGTGTAAAAATAAAATTTGTGTATTTGTTTTACTTATCTTTGTGTTATTTGGTTTTAGATAACTATGTTAGGATTTGTATAATATTAAAATTATTTAATAAGTATTAACAAGTTTAACTGGGTTCATTCTTGATATAAGTGATGAATTCAAAATAATACATTTTACATCAAGTAATTTGTTGCATAACTTTCTAAATAGCAAATACATGTTGTTTTCTTTATAAACAAAAATCGTGTAAAAGATATAGGTCAACCCGACCCGACCCGACCCGCAACTATTTTTAACCCACTTAAAATAACTCGTTTTAACTTGTGATCCATTTGACCCGATACCCAATTGCCCCGCCCTGCCTGTTTTGTCACGTCTAATTAGTATATTGTAGCAAAATAATCACAACAGCTACTAAAACTAGCACAATAAATAATGCAAAACAAGAAAATATTAGATACAGAAGAACCAACAAGATCATAGAGAAGCAGTCATAGAAACAAAAACCCAGATGGGGGGAATGCTTCAAAACCAAAGTAAAACCAGAAAATACGAAAAACCCATGAAAGAAAAGTAACCAGGATTAGAGAAAGGACTAATCGCAGAGGTTTTGCTGTAATCTTCATTATCAGAACCAAACAGATCTCTATCGTCTTCTTGGTAGCCATGAAAGTCTCTACTGTTAATCTCTACTTCTTCATCACCATTCTCCTCTACTCCTATTAATTCTTGTTCTTGCTCTTTTCCACTGCTCACGCTGGGGCTGCTTGAAGCTCCGCCGTTGGATGAAGAAGCGGAGGACGATGACGATGATGCTACCGATGAAGAGGAGGAGGAAGAGGAGGACGACGATGATGATGGCGATGACGAGTGGGCCCCACCGTCTTGTCGTTCGTTTTCGTAGTCTTCTCCGAAGATATCTACGTCTTGTTCTGAGAAATCCATGGTGTTTTTTTTTTGGGATAATTACAGTAAACCCACCTGTGCTATGGCCCGTTTTCACTTTGCCTACCCGTGGTTTAAAACTTTACACTTTGCCCACCTGAACTTCAATCCGTTACCCACCTCGCCCTCTGACGTTAGAAAAACACCCTTTTGTTAAAATCAGAACATAACACCGATCAAAAACTCGAACCATCAGTTCTTTTTCTCACGAGCCCTAGAAACACGAAAATCCCCTAGAGAAACCCCATTCTGCATCTGATATTGAAATAGCGTTGCAAGTATAAACCTAGACGAGCAACGAATTGGTCGAGGGACTCAAATCCTGGTAAGAAATCAGTCACTGTTTGAGTTTTTAGTTTGGGCTTGTGGTTGTTTTATAGTTTTTTTAGTAATCTTTTATTTTTGGTAGAGGTTTTTTGAGTAATCAGCCAATGGTCAATGTTACATGTATGTAATGAGAATATTGGTTGTGTTTGTTGATGTAATGTTACCTGTTGTTTGGATTTGTGTTTGTTTATGGGCATTTTGTCTGTCGTGGTCATTGTGTCTCACAGTGGTCCCAAATTTCTATTTTATTGTTTGCCATGTGTGTGTTGCATGTATGGGCATTTTTGAGTAATCAATCAATGGTTTAAATTTTAGTGTTTGCCATGTGTGTGTTGCATCCCAAAAGCAAAGCAAAAAAAGTGGTCCCTCTGATGTGTGTGTTGCATCCCAAAAGCAAAACAGAAACATGTTTGTGTATATTGTTTACAATTCCTTAATTGTTAATTGTGTACGTGTCAAATGCTAATTAGTTATTGTAAATGGCTGATGAGGAAGTGAAATTGGAGGTACATTATGGGGGTACTTTTCTGTGGAACCCTAGTTTAGAATACTTTGGTGGGAAAGTTGAAATAGTGTGTAGGGATCTTGATAGGTTTAGTTATTTTGAAATAAAAGGTATATGTGAGGAATTGGGGATTGATGAACCGTGTAGGGTTCATTATGTAGGTCCTGGGGGCAACTTCGAGCAAGACTTGAGGCTCATACAAGATGATAAAGATGTGGTGCCCATGTGCAAGGTTAATGTGGGAGGGTCAAGAGACACCATCATACTGTATGTGGAGAGTGGTCATACTCCGCTTGCAGTTGAAGTCCCTGATGGTGCAGGGGGTGGTGCAGGAGCTGCTACAGGGGGTGGTGCAGGAGCTGCTACAGAGGATGATGCTAGTGTAGGGATAGAGGAGGAGTTTGATTGGTTGAATGAAGGTTTGGAAGGAGAAGACTTTGCTGATAACATTTTTGGTGAGTCTTCTCCACCTCACAATGTTCCATCTGACCTTAATACTGTTCCAACTACTGATACACCTCAACCAACCACTGATACACCTCAGCCAAACACTAATACACCTCAGCCAAACATAGATACACCTGACCCAAGCAATGTTCCTCCAAACATAAATTAGATGAAGAGTGGGCTGAACCAGCTTTAGAGGATGATATTGCAAGTGTGGATGGTTCTGATGATGAGCAGGGGCCTAGAAATCTAGAATTCAATGAGAGGATTGATATGGAAAATGTTAGGTTGGTGGTAGGGATGAAGTTTCCAAACTCCAAGGTGTTTAGGCAGGCTTTGAGGGAGTATGTGATTCAGCATCACATTGATATCAAGTGGAAGTTGAATGAGAAGAAGAAGATTTCTGTACATTGTAAGAACAATTGTGGATGGAGGTGTTATGCATCAATGGTGACTGGAGAGTGCACATTTGAGATCAAGACACTTAATCCTGAATGTACCTGCCCCCTGACATTTCGAAATGGGCAAGTTACATCAGCCTATGTGGCAAAGAGGTATTTAGAGGATATTGGTAAGAATCCTAATTGGGAGGTTTCAGGTGTTAAGCACTATGTGATGCAGCATATTTCAGTGGATTTAAGTATTAGTCAGGTGTATAGATCAAGGAAAGCAGTTAGGGGTTTGATTACTGGGAATGAAGAGGCTCAGTATGGCCTACTTAGAGATTATGCAGAAATGATAAGGAGGACAGATGTAGGAAGTAAGGTGATTCTACAAACAGAGATGGAAAATGAGAATGCAGAACCCAAGTTTAAAAGGATGTACATTAGGTATAATGCTCAGAAAGTTGGATTTCTAGGTAGTTGTAGACCCTTTGTTGGGCTGGATGGCTGCCACTTGAAGAGTAGGTTTGGTGGGCAATTATTGTCTGCCACTGCCAAGGATGGAAATGACAATATATTCCTAGTGGCAATGGCTGTGGTTGAGCAAGAGAATAAGGACAGCTGGACCTGGTTCTTGGAGCAGTTTGCAGATGACATTGGCAGGCCAGAGGAGCTCAATCTGGTATTCATTAGTGACAGGTAAAAGGTATTATCATCTAGCTCATGTTCATGACTTCTTTACTTGCTTACTTGCATAGTTGCTTACTTGAATGCTTACATGATTGCAGGGCCTTCTACCTGCAATGGAGACTCTATTCCCAACTATGGAGCACAGGTATTGTGTGAAGCACATATATAACAACTTCAAGGTTAACCATAAGGGCATGGAGTTGAAGAGTGTACTGTGGAGGTGTGCTCGCACAACATCAGTAAGGGAATTTGAGAGGGGGATGGAGCATCTTAAGAGTTTGGATGAAGAAGCTTGGAAGTACCTTGCTGATATAGAGCCTGCACAGTGGACCAAATCCCACTTTTCTCCAAGAGCTTTGATAGATTGTCTGGCAAACAATCTGAGTGAGAGTTTCAACTCTATGATTCTGAAGGCTAAAGACAAGCCAATCTTATCAATGCTGGAGTGGATCAGGGTTAGGCTTATGAGTAGACTGTATGTGAAGAAGATTGGCATAGAAAAGTATGGTGGCAGGTTGTGTCCAAGCATACAGGGCAACTCGGAGAAGTTAAAATTAAAGTCTAAGAGCTTCTGTGCAATGCCATCTGGGAGGTTTGTGTATGAGGTTGCTAGTGAGAGGGAAAGGCATGTGGTGGACTTGGTAGGGAGGACATGCAGTTGTAGAGCATAGGACTTGACAGGAATCCCCTGCAAGCATGGAGTTGCAGCAATTTTTGTGAATCGTGAGATGTCAGAAGACTACACCCATCCATGCTACTACAAGGATGCTTATGTGGAGACATACAAGACACCTATACCTCCCATGCCTGGCCAGTCTAAGTGGGTGTCAAGAGGCCAACCCAAGCCTGTTGCACCTATTATCTATAAGCCACCGGGCAGGCCACCCATGAAGAGGAAGAGAGATGCTGATGAGCCAAGGAACCCTTATAAGGTGTCTAGAGCAAACAAGCCAGTGAGGTGTGGAAGGTGTCAAAAGGAAGGGCACAATGCAAGGGGATGCAAGGCCAATGTTATTGGTGAGACACCATGGGAGAGGAGGAAGAGATTGCAGAAAGAACAATCTGTAAGTCTTTACAAACTTTCTTTATTAAATGCAAAATGCCAATAACTGACACTGTAAACATGATTATTTTTTGTTGTAGGGAAGTGGAAGGCCCTCTACATGCAGACAAGCCCCATCCTCATCTCAACCCCCACCAACACATCAGCCTTACACTATGGGCTCATCCTCATCCAACCAGGCAGCAGGGTCACAACCACCAACTACACAACCACCAGCTACACAACCACCAGCTCGACAGCCACCAGCTACACAGCCATCAGCTCAGACTCCATGGTCACAACAACCAAGTCAGTGGTACTCTTCAGACTTCAGGTACACAGTTAGAGGAGCTCCTTGGTTTGCTTCAAGCCAGCCAGCACCACACACCCCTGCAGAAACATGGGACAGTAGACCACCTGCTACAAGATCACCTGCTACCAAAGGAGCTACTTTGAGAGGAAGGGGTAATGCAGCTAGGACTCAGAAATGTAGAACAAGAGGTGGAAAGGCCAACAGTGGTGGGAGAGGCAGGGGCAAGGGCAGTAAATGAAGACTATGTCAAGACACTTTGTTGCTATGTATTAGGGTTTTGTAATGTTAGGGTCATATGTATTTTGTAGACAATGGCAGGGCAGAAAAAGTATGGTGGCACTTTTTTATATATGCTGTTCAATCACTTTTTGTATTTTTGTTAAGTTTTGTAAACAGGGGCAAGTGCAACTATTTTGGTTGTTGTACCAAATGCCCTATATTTACTGGTGCTTGATGAAAGACTATTCAATGCTACCTTAAATATGTATACAACTTCCCAACTTAATGGCAGGTGTTCAAAATTATTATTTTGGTTATTGCAGTTGAACATATGAGTTTGTTTATGTGTATATGTATTGAATATAGCAGTCACTTTTGAATAGCAGGTGTATATGTTGAATAGCAAGTTTGTGTGTGTATTTGTTGTCTTTTCTTGCAAGTTGACAGATAGTTGTCATGCACTTTACACTTTAAACAATTAAACTTTCAACATAATTATCTGCACACAATGCACTTTATGCACAAACCAACACAGCTCACAGCATCCAACAAAACACCAACAGCTCACAGTTTACAAGTAGCCAATTCACTTTAAACAAAAATACCAACAACATCTAACAATCTTAACACTTTATCTTAAAAAGACTTATATTATTAACTGGCTTCAAGCCAACAGCATCTACATCTTACATAATTCTATTACAATACAATTGAAGACCAGCTTATGTTACAACCCACCAGGTAGACTCAATTTCATCATTCCAACATTCTCACTTGAGCTAAAACACGAAAACAACATAACCAAAATAAATAAAAAACCAAGACAGCATTAGTGCAATTCTGCACTTTCTCTCTTGCTCTAAAGCTCTCACTGCTATCTCCTTGGCTTGAACTGAGGAAGCTCAAAACTTTCTCTCCCTCTCAGTGGCTTTTGCTGCCCTGTCTTGAGCAATTTTTGCCATTTGGGTAGCTTCTACTGCTACCTGGGTAGCTGCTCTTTCCCTTTCATGTGCAAGTTGCAGCTCACTTCGCAGTAAATCCATCTTCTGTTGCACGAAATGGGCAGCTTCATTCCCACGCACACAAGTGGGATTATCAATCCATTTGAAGAAAGGGCACTTAGGACCAACCTTATATCAGCTACAACCCAGAAACCTTCTCCCAAAATTATCCACTGTCAGACTTGTTCTCAGCACACAAGTCTCATATGTACACATATGCCCATTTGAACCGGAGTAAGTTCCACTCGAAGAAGACATCGTTTATCAACTTCATCTGAATCAAAGCTACCGTCAACACTTGAAACCCCAAGCCACATAAAGCACAAATGTCGTACCTGGTGATGATCTCTCTTCAAATATTTAATGCCTCAAGACAACCTAAAGTCAGAACCTCACCCTCACATGAAAGCACGATCAGAAAAATCAAAACCTCAGCTCAAACAAGGGATTTTCGTGTTTCTAGGGCTCGTGAGGAAAAGAACTGATGGTTCGTGTTTTTGATCGTTGTTATGTTCTGATTTAAACAAAAGGGTGTTTTTCTAACGTCAGAGGGCGAGGTGGGTAACGGATGGGTAACGGATTGAAGTTCAGGTGGGCAAAGTGTAAAGTTTTAAACCACGGGTAGGCAAAGTGAAAACGGGCCATAGCACAGGTGAGTTTACTGTAATTATCCCTTTTTTTTATCAGTTTTGTGGGTTCTCTGAGGTGGGAGCTTGAAATTTTGATGGGTGGGAGGGTGAGTTGGTGGAACGTGACTCGGTTTGATTCGGTGTGTTGTGGGGTTTTTAATTTTTATGCGAGGAAGAGGACACGGTAGCACTGACTTGGACTTAACTGGGCCGATCATTTTGATTGGGCCTATGGATTTTATGTAAATAGGCTTAATTGGGCAACTTTTTATGAGCCCAAGTATGAAAATTAAACCCAATAATTGGTTGGAGACTTGGAGCTCAACAAGGCCTGGCACAATCAGATCATATGGGTTTGTTCAGCATCGTTTAGATGGACCTTAAATACAGCCCTCAAATCCAAAAGATGTTGTTAAATCCTTTGAAAACTGTAGTCATGACAAATTACAAATCTTTTTTCCTTTTTTTCCCATCCCCTTTCCAACTTTTTGTTTTCTTTCTTGGTATAGAGAAGCAAATAAAACCATACATCAGTTCGCTAACAATCTTACACGTACACTATATTATAAAATTCATTACATAACATCAAGACAATACACTTTTTTTTTTTTTTTGCTTGTTGAGAAAAGACAAGACAATACACAAATACATTGAAAATGTTCTAAAAAAGAAAAGAAAAATAAATACTACACTGAAAATGAAACGGGGAGGGAAAACAAGAAGAGACTAGTTTGAGAGAGACCCATAAGCCATGAGCTGGCTAGACCACCATAACTTCAATAGCATCTGCATCTAAAACTTCATCATCTGAATTGGGCTCCTGCCATTGTTGGTTCCATTCAATAGCTTCAATTTCATGTTGAGGTTCTGAGTTGTGCCACCTAGTAACGGTAGCCCTTATTATGATGTTAATGACGGGAATGGTAGTAAGAACATTTTGCAGCCAGGACAGAAAGCACCTAAACACATATAGAAGCCAAGAAGACCAAAACGAGGTCATTATAATGATTGGGTAAGTATACCAAAAGAGAGCTTGTGGGAAGACAATGGAGGCCCCTAATGAAACTGTGAGATAGGGATCAAATTTTCCCAGTCTTACAATTATATGGCCTGTATCGACTGAACAAGCAACGGGCACTTTTATGCAGGTGAAGGGAAGCAGGAAGAGAAGAGAAAGAATAAAAGTCTTGGTGGAAGTGGGATGAGCAATTGTGTTGAAGGGATCCCAAACCCAAGTACTACTTCCCACTTAGGATTTTAACATGTTTATCGTAAAAAGGAGTGTGTGCCTCAGATCCTTGTAGTATATGGTGAACCTTTGCTTCCTCGGGGACAAAATGTTGCAGACAAATATTGAGTATATATAGATGGGGCGTTAAGAAGAAATTCCACGGATACACGGCTTCGTGCGCCAAGTCTAAAGAGAATGCAACTATCCGGTGTAGGGGCTTTGCAGACCTTTAGTGTAGTGTCTACATTCCGTATAGACCTATAGTTTCTTTTTTAAGCCCTGGGTCCCGTGGCCTAATATTTCTTAACATTGTAAACAAATATTTAAGTTCGGGCAACGGACCACTTTTCTAAACTAAAAGTGTGCTTTGGGACAAGCTGAAGTTTCAGATTATTTGCAATTTTAAATTATTTTTGGTTTTATTTTTTAATTTTATTGTATTTTTAGTATTATTCATGAGTCTTACTGTACTGTTTAACTAATTTTTACTTTTATATATAATACTTTAATAAAAAAAATTTAATTTTAACTAAATAAATTGCTTCCAAATTGATACTAAATATTAGTACAGTTAATTTTGAGTTATGGATAAGTGGCTATGGAAATCCATTAACCACTCTTCCATGCGACTACAGTGTTAGCTACACTTTCCCTAAGCGACTACAGTTCGCTATTCTGTAGTTTGATTTCAACTTTCATCCACCACTGTGGTTGTCACTAAGGAAAAGTGTAGCAAAGTCGCATGGAAAAGTGGTTTTTGGATTTCCATAGCCACAGCCACTTATCCATGCCCTGAACGTAATATAAAGAAATACTTAGAGCATCCATAGCAATGGATCTAAAATTTTAGCTATTTAGCACCTTCAAAAACCACTTTATCTATTTTACCTCTTCACACCCCACAACAATGCATCTATATTTTTAGCTATTTGATTAAAATAATACAAAAAACTCATTACAATAATAATAAAACTTTTACAGCAAAGCACAACCCCACCACAGCACAATCATCACCGCCACCACCACGGCACAACCATCACCACCACAGCACAACCATCACCATCACCACCACCACCACAGCACAACCATCACCACCACCACCACAGCAAACTTCACCAGTTCACAGTAGGAAAAAAAAATCCCAAAGAAATCCCCGATGAAGATCGGTGAGATGGAGGACGGCGATGGGTCGGCTACCATCAGCCACAGCCACAACCACCACCACCACCACCAGCAATCCAAAGCAGGAAAAAAAAAAAAAACCAGGAAACCCAGAGAGGTGGAACGGCGATGAAGATCGGCGAGGTGGGATGGAGGACTGGGCGATGAAGATCGGCGATGGATGAGGTCGGTGATGAGATGAGTGGTGAGATGAGATCGGCGATGAGGGAGAGAAAAAAAAAAAAAAAAAAAGAGAAGGAAGAAGGAAGAAGAAGAAGAGAGAGAGAGAGAGAGAGAGAGAGAACGAAAAAGTGAGAAAATAGTTTTTAAATAAGAGAGGAGAGAGAAAGTTAATAAAATAATTTCTTTTTTTTTTAGCTTTGATGAACAGTGCACATCTATAGATAGATGTGCACTGTTCATGTGAAGCTAAAATATAAGAATATAACTCTACTGCTAAAGCTATATTTTTATATTTGAGGAGCTATATTGCTATAATATATAGCAATATAACAATATAGCTCCTCTACTGTGATTGCTCTTAGTCCTAGGACCCAGGACTTTTTCATTAGCTCGAACTTAATGTAAAGAAATATTTGTCCGGGCTAGGAATCTTCCAAGCTCGGACTTAATATTTTTTTACGTTGTAAAGAAGTATTGAGTTACAATGTAAAGAAATATTAAGTCCGGGCTAGGACTGTAAAGAAATATTAAGTTACAACGTAAAGAAGGGCTAAAGTGCAAACACACATCCTAAAGGTTTTATGTTCTTAATGTTCAAGGTTGTTTTGATTAACAGCACCTCCATTAGAAAAAATGTTATGTATCCATTAAGTGTTATATAAGCTTGTCACATGTGTTTAATTGGTTAAATAAATGATGACATGTCATTTTTATTTCGTCATGTGAATTTGTAACCTAAAGAAACTTTAAATAATTAAAAAAAAATTTAAATCTAACAATTACCATAAAATAAAAACAAAATAATTAAAATAATTAAAAATATTCTTTATAACATTTTCTAAACAATCATTATGTGAAATTCAATATAAAAAAAAATTAAATCTCTTATTTCTCTCATTGCTGCTGAATCTCATTATCTCTATTTCGATGGTCAGTTTTTTTCTATTTTGTGGTGAACTTGATCTTTTGTGAAATATTATTGGAGGGACCAAAAGCCCAAATACGTATATTGGGCCTTGGGCTTATCTAAGGAGGCTTAATTGTCCGAGGATGGTCAATAATGTAGAAAATGCAGAGCCGTGAGCTTTACAAGTAAATTGCGATTGTGAAGGCTGAGAGAGTTGGTCCTAGGAAGAATATACCCTCGGCTAAGCAAAACAAAGGTCAAAGTGTGTGTTTTGCTATCTGGGATGGCATACTATAAAGTTCTATTGGTAAGGATATACATTATGAGCGTGCAGGACAGGTGGAAGCTGAAAAACATCTGAGGGAAAGCTGCTACCACCGCATTGAATGCTCTATAGCTAACTCCCTAGCCGCATTAATGAGAAAGTAATGTCTGAACAATAACTTTCAGCCTTACAGTTTCCATCTAAAGACTTTCTAAGGGTGTTGATGGGATTGGGATCAAAGGGAACGATCTAGGCTGCACGTGGAGGGTGGTGATACAAGACAAAGACAGTATAAAGCAGGGAGAGGATCCTAGAAGAAGGGGATCGAAAAGAGAAAGAAAATACTGTAGTAACCCAGAACTAAAATTGTAATCAATTTGTGAGTTAGTATATAAAAACTAGTCTCTTCGGATTTAGCCGAGGATATTTTTCTTTAGATAAATCCACTCAATTCCTTTTTCTTTTGGTTATCTGGATCCATTATATTTGTTCTCTAATTTATTAGAGCCTAGTTTTCTTACTCACTCTCTACAAATTCATTGTTTTGGGCTTTTTGGGACTAAGTCTATCCATCTTGTGGACTAGGAACACAATTGCATCCTTAAAATTATTATTTAAAACATAATTTTTTTTTGTAAACTATGAAATTTAATTAATTTATTAATATATGCTCATGGGAACATCAATTTCAGATAGGATCATAGGATGAGTTTGTGAAAAATATGATGTTATTATACATGTCTTTGTAATATATCATTTTGATAAATTTTGAGAAGGCATTGTTACATTTATATTTCTTGTTTATGGAGAAATATAATATATCATAATTTATTTCTTCTAGCCAACTAACAAGCACATGATTTTTTTTTTATCAAAACAAAAACGGATTGCACATTTTTCCTTGAATTTACTAAAATGATTATATATGTATAAATTGTTTATGGTGACAAATGTGACAACAGATTCTAAGGTTTCTAACAATGCAATGTTAAGGTTTGTTGCTAGATATGAGGTCATAGACAAATTTTAGTTACAAATTTGGTTATAACTAATGACTACAACTCCATATAATATCTTTTTATTGAATGTAAATTATAACAAATGCACCATTGGATTTCATTTTCTTCTTATACTTAATTTCTATGCTTGCAAAATTTTCAAAAGATAAAAAATCAATAGTTATGTCATAAATTAATGTTTAAATTTTAAGTTTTGTAGTTTAAAATTATACATAAAAAAATAAGTTTATTAATCAAATATTAAATAATGTATGATTGAAATGAAACTGAGCACAGAAAGCCTTCCACTGGCAGGCGATCGTGTTTTTTATAGGATTTCTCGTTACTCATGTTAGCATTCTCACTTTTGATATCTCCAGGTGTTGTCACCAAAAACCTTCCTCGATTGACAGAACGTTCCACTACTAACGCTTGAAAAAGCAGCTTTCAAGGTCTCGTTGCTTCGGAGAATCACTTGAGCCTTGATACATTTTCAATGCCATGGAGCTAGACCAGTGAGTTATTACGCTTTCTTCAAAGGATGGCTGCTTCCAAGCCCACCTCCTGGTTGTCACCACTCTATCACTTCCTTTTCCACTAAGTGATTGCTTAGCATATGATCTAGGTTGTTTCCTTCTCAACTTTGGATCTTAGTACTCTAAAAGTATGTCTGAACAAACGATCTAGGCATGTATTCGAAGTTTCCCTGGGGTTGGTAAGGCAAAATGGGGCCACCCTAGCCCATTGAGTGCTCTACCTCGAGCCATCGACATCATACGCTTGTTTTTTTAGGGTCTTAACATTCTCTTTACTTTTTTATTTTGCCTGCGCTTTGACATACGTGTTAAGGACATACGGAACATACAATTAAATAGTTAATTTCTCAAAATATGTAGCATTGTTAATTTTTTTAGTAGGAGTTATATTCATTAGTGTTGAGGTACAAATTTTCAAGCCCTTATTTCTTTAGCCCACTCACAAAAATTCCCACACAAGCCTATGAATTATTTCTAGCCCACATAAATATTTCCCATATATATATTACCCAAATATTTTCTACGTAATTGGGCTTTCACAAATATCCTCATATAAGCCCCATAAATTAATTTGGGCCCTCTTATACACATTATCCACATGTTATCCACAAAAATACCCATCATATTACTACCAATATTGGGCCATAAAATTGCACTATCTCCACAACAAAAAGCCCAAAATTATCTACCTTGTGGGAAAACCCAAAAATCCAACAAAAATCCTTAAAAGCCCGTTGCTACATGACACCTATTTAAAACCCGTTGCTACACGACATCTTAAAAGCCCGTTGCTACACGGCACCTATCTAAAGCCCGTTGCTACACGGCATCTATCTCAAGCCCGTTGCTACACAGCACCTATCTAAAGACCGTTGCTACACGGCACCTATCTAAAGCCCATTGCACCTATCTAAAGCCCATTGCTATACGGCATCTTAAAAGCCCGTTGCTACACGGCACCTATATAAAGCCCGTTGCTATACGGCATCTTAAAAGCCCGTTATTACACGGCACCTATCTAAAGCCCGTTGCTACATGGCACCTTAAAAGCCTGTTGCTACACAGCATCACTAAAAGTCCGTTGCTACACGGCAATATTTCTACAAAATCTCAAACTATTTACTTAAGCCCAAATAATAATTTGGCACTATTTTCTAAAGCCTAAATAATAATATGGCAACTATTTACTTAAGCCCAAATAATAATTTGGCACTATTTACTAAAGCCTAAATAATAATTTGGCACCTATTTTATTAAGCCCAAATACTAATTTGGCACTTATTTTATTAAGCCCAAATAATATTTTGGCACCTATTTTATTAAGCTCAAATGTTAATTTGGCATTATTTTACTAAGCCCAAATACTAATTTGGCACCTATTTTACTAAGCCCAAGTAATATTTTGGCACCTATTTTATTAAGCCCAAATGTTAATTGGGCATTATTTTACTAAGCCCAAAATACTAATTTGGCATCTATCTTGTTAAGCCCAAAAACTATTTTGGTACTAGTCTCACAAAGCCCAAGTATTAATTTGGCGTTATTTTATTAAGCCCAAAAACTATTTTGGCACTATACCCATTTTTACAACTATTCCATGAAAGCCCAAATGCTATTTTGGCACATACTTACAAAATCAAATATTATTACCCATAAAGAAATATAATTACTCATCTCTCAATATAATACTTCTCTTACAAAATTTATAAAAAGCCCATGTATATCACCCAAGGCAAAAATCTTCATTTTATAGGATTAACCAAACCCAAAGGAGCTTAAATACATGCATCAGCCAAGCCAGCCCATCACGTGTGCAAGGCCCAACAGCTGAAGCCAACGTAAACTACTCAGCCAAAGTTCAGCATAATCTTGACAGCTGGAGCTCACTACCACCAAACTCTAACTTGTCCAATCAGATTGAAAGAAGGACACGTGTCGACCAGAGAAGATACACTTCCTCTACAAGCTGAAGCTCCATTACACATGACATGACAAAAAGCTGAGTCTGATGTGACAGACAGCTGGGAAGCTTCAGCCAGCTTTCCCAACAGTCCTTTCTTTCCCCTCCAAAACAGCTGGACAAGGGTCATCAAACAGCCATGAATCAGACCCTTGGGGCTCACAAAACAAGCTGAAATCAGTTCTTTTTCATACCAAAAATGCATATTTGCTGGTTCATGGACCAAGCACATGAACCCAAAATGGGGAAGCTTAGGGAAATGTGATTTGGAGGGCATCAAGGGGATCCCAGCAGAGGTTTCCAGCAAGGGCTACATGGTTAACACCTGGCTTGGGGTGATGCAACTTGCCCTAAGGAACTCTGATTCTAGCAGCAGCATAACCAAGATCTTTAGCTTAATGTATATGCTAATCCCATCAGCCAATGCTAATCAACATTCAATGCTAAGGCAGAAACCCAGCTGATCTTACCTGAAACAGCAACAATCTTCTTACCACCATTAGCAAAAATCTTGGGAACGATTCTCTAATGGATTTTCTGAAAATTGAGAAAGATTTAGTAAAGATTATTTGCTAATCACCCCCTAAGAACCTAGCTATAAAAATAACTCTCCATTAAAACTTTAAGAACAACAGAGGAAGACATTAAAAAAAACTTACCAAGAAAACTCCCTCTCTACTCTTCTGTTTAAGCCTTTCCTACGTGCTGAAGAAGTCACTGGGAACTAAGTTTTAAGCCAAAAAACTAAGTTCTCGTAGCTCTTAGCCCAAAACACTCCATATACCTTTATTTCTAAACATTCCTCTGCCCCAGGAGAAAATCCCAACAACTCCACTAAACACTATTCCATACTATACATACCACCTGAAATGTCTCTCACTACTCACCACTTATACTACATCCATGAGCATGCCTTGGCACCATAATGATCTTATTGCGGTAGCTGGAATCTCTCTCTCTCCCTTAATCTCACACTAAGTTTTCCTCATTATTTGTCATAATGGATCCTATCATATTTACTTTTTCATTTACCATTGATGGCTATAATGTAACTATAACTATAGTGTTTTTCCCTCATATTAATGTTATTGTATTAGAGGACTCTTTTCCAGAGTTGACGGATGATGAGTTTGAAACATAGAGACTTTCTTTGATTCATGAAATAGTTGTATCCTATTCTGTCTTGTTTTACTGCTGGGCTGACTTTCTGCAGAAACACATTGCCGCTGGGCTGATTTTTGTAGAGACACATTATTGTTGGGTTGATTTCCGCAGAAACACATTATTGCTAGGCTATTTTCTGCAGAAACACTTTACTGCTGGGTTGTTTTCTGCAGAAACATTTTACCGTTGGGCCGTTTCTGCAAAAATATTTGGGTTGTTTTCTGCAGAAACATTTTACCGCTGGGCCGTTTTCTGCAGAAATATTTTACCGCTAGGTCTTTTTATGCCAAAACATTTTACTGCTGGATTATGACTTGCAATATGTTTTTTAATCATGCTAACGTGTTTGCTGTAAGGATTGTTTACGGGTCATTCTTGTCAGTCCCAATCTAGGCCCAAGGCATAAAAGCATAATGAATTCTTTGGATCTTTATTGATAGCCTTTGGACCACGCGTTAAGCTTATCGTCGAGTTTCGGATAGGTTCCCAACCCATCATAAATCTCATTTGTCGGAGGGAAACTTTTTGCTCTCGACAATTAGCTACAACAAAGTTTGTAACTAAACCTTATCTTAAGTTTATTCTTTTTTTTAGAAAGAGTTTCAACCTATGGCGTCTGCTCCTGATGATAGCTCTTTATCATCAGACTAAGACATCAATTGGTTTTTTAGTGTAGGCAAGAATTAAATTTCAAATCTCTTATTCAACTATCAGAGACTTTACCAATTGAGTTAACTGGAACCCACTAAGTTTTTTCATTTACAATGGAGCAATCTCAAGATTCTCAACAAACTTTTGAAGGGGAAGCAATCTAAAAGACAATAAATTTGGATTTATGGTAAGGTTATTTTTTTTATTTATTTAATATATTGATACCCTATAGGAAAATGTTTTATTCACAAACTCTTATTATTTATGCCTGCCATGTGTGTTTGTATATTATAATTATGTAATTCGGGTAAATTATATGTAATTTGTATACACAACATATAATTTCATATGACGCATTTCCAAATGTATCAAATACATTGTTATAGGCTTATAGTGTATTGTTGGTGACAGAATTTATGATATATGTTAGAGATATATTAGCCCATTATCATAGGCCCAAGCCTAATTCTACTTTTTGTGCAAGCCAAGTTATTTACTTGTACTAGAAGTCTATTAGTCTAGGGTTTAGTCTCTATATATACACATGTTATGATTCATTGTAACACAGGATTTATACTACACTTTAATATATTATTGATGTAGCCCTTTAGGGTTTCCTCCGTGGATGTAGGCCGTTAGGCTGAACCACGTAACCCTCGTGTGTTATTATGTTCTATATTTTATGCTTTCGCTTCCGTGTCTATACTAGCATATTCAACATGGTGTATTAATGCTAATATTTAACAATATATTTTGCTTGATCTCCTTTTATACAGGATTAGTAAAAAAAATCAAACCTTAGAAATGCTTAAAGAAATTACAAGAAGAGAAGTAGAAAGGAAGAGTATGAATAATAAACTATAGGTCGCATGTGCTAGGTTTATGTCTAAGAGCAATTTAGTGTGTAGACACGTGTTTAGTCTTGATTAGCGTAGGTTGCTATTCTGTTATCCACGTCAGATAGCTATTAGGAAGTTTGCCATGTCAGTTTCATTATTTCCTGCCTAGCTCTATTGCTATGTCAATCACGCATTCCAAAAAGGCAAACACCATTGTTCTCGAAAGCTGATTTGAAATTAGCTTCTACTTCTGTAGCCAACAATAAGAGCATTCACAGCAGTGGTGCTAAATAGTTATATTGCTAAAATTATAGATGTTTAGCTAAAAAAGGGAGCTGCAGCAGTGGAGCCATAAAAATTTAGCTAAAGTGCTACAGTGCACATCTATCTATAGATGTGCACTGTAGCACTCTTCTATAATTAAAAAAATATATTTTACTCTTTTCTCGTTTATTTTATTCGCTCAGATCACTCTCCTCTCCTCTCAGATCACTCTCCTCTCCTCTCAGAAGACACTCTCCTCTCAGATCACTCTCCTCTCCTCTCAAACTCAAGCTCTCATCTCTCGCCGCCACCATCTCTGAAGCTCTCATCGCCGATCGCCGATCGCCGTTCCACCATCTCTCAAGCTCTCATCTCTCGCCGCCACCGTCTCTGAAGCTCTCATCGCCGATCGCCGTCCCACCATCTCTGAAGCTCTCATCTCTCGCCGTCCCACCATCTCTCAAGCTCTCATCGCCGATCGCCATCCCACCATCTCTCAAGCTCTCATCGCCGATCGCCGTCCCACCATCTCTCAAGCTCTCATCGCCGATCGCCCATCGCTGTGCTGGGTTTTTTTTTTTTTTTCTTGCTTTGGACTGGTGGTGGTGGTGGTGGTTGTGGCTGATGGTAGCCGATCCATCACCGTCCTCCATCTCACCGATCTTCATCGGTTTTTTTTTTTTTTTTTTTTTTTTTTTTTTTTTTTTTTTTTCTGCTGTGAACTGCTGTTTGCTGTGGTGGTGGTGGTGATGGTTGTGCTGTGGTGGTGGTGATGGTTGTGCTGAAGTTTGCTGTGGTGGTGGTGGTGATAGTTGTGCTGTGGTGGCGGTGGTGATGGCTGTGCTTGCTGTAAAATTTTTTATTATTATTTTAATGAATTTTTTGTATTATTTTAATCAAATAGCTAAAAATATAGATGTACTGCTGTGGAGGGTGAGGAGGTAATAGCTAAAATTATAGATAAAGTGGGTTTTAGATGAGTGAAATATAAATCCACTGCTGTGGATGCTCTAATAACTGTTAATAAAACTGGTTTTTTTGTATAATGGTATTTACGTATGTTTGGTGGGTGATTTCAAATAACAATTTTTAGTATTTAAATATTAAAAACTGTGATTTTAAGAAAAACAAGGCATTTGGTAAGAGTGTTTTTGTTAAGAGTGTTTGAGTTACATTACTCATTTTAGGGGGTTTAAACACTGAATTTAGAAAACTCATCTTATTAGTTTTCAATTTTTAAATAATTTTGCTCAATGACATTTTTATAAATATGTTGAAAACCATGAGGCCAGTTGATTAGACAACACATAAAATTTCATTCTTCAATTCCAACTAAGGGCCCACTTGTCAGCTTTAAAAAAAAATACACACACATATCCAAACATATAATTATATTTTTTTATACACTGAAACATGTTATTTAAAATATGATACCAAATACATTTTTTTTTTATGACTATAAACTCGTATTTTCACAACCACATATTTTACATCATTTTAAACAATAATATTATAAATAAGAGGACACAGTACCGAGTGGAACTTAACTGGGCTGATCAGCTATTGCGATTGGGCTTAGGGATTTGATGTTTAAAAAAAAGTCCAAGAAGAATATGGCTTAATTGGGCAAGTTGTCGTGACTTAACTTGAGCCCAGGAATTAGTAAATTAAGCGTAGAAGAGTTTATATTGTGATAAGACACAATATAAACTCTTTTCGATATGGGTTTGTTCAGCATCTTTTCGATGGACGTAACTACATCTTTCTAAATTGAAGTCAAGGCAAATTACTTGGAGCCCAAAAGATGTTGTTCAATCGTTTGAAAATTAAAGTCACGACTCATGACAGATTACATGATTTTTTGTTTTTTTCCTCTCATCTTTCCAACTTTTTCTTTTTTTCCCGGTAGAGAGAAGCAAATAAACCCATACATCGTACCTTAGCTAACAATCGTTACACGTACACTATATAGTATATTATAAATTATATTACATAACATTCTGTTAAAAATAATCCAGACAAGACCAAATACAAATACATTGAAAATGTTCTAAAATGAAAAGGAAAAGGAACATATTATTGAAAATGGAACAAGGGAGGGAAAACAAGGAGAGACTAGAAAGGAAGAGAATCATGAGTAGCTGACCGCTAGACCACAATAACTTCAATAGCACCATCTAAAGCTCCACCATTTGAACTCGCCGGCTCATGTGATTGCAGTCAATAGCTTCAACCTCAATTAAGTTGTGCCACCTAGTAATAGTTGCCCTTATTATGACGATAAAACTGTGGCGGCTTCAGAATTTTTTTTCAAGGTGATACTTAAGAATGATAAATTACATAATCTAATACAAAAAAAATTCATATATTGATGCTAAAAATAACCAAAAAACACATAACACTACAAAAAACGGGGCCTTTAGGCCCCGTTTTTTTTGGGCCGCGTTTGCAAAAACGCGGCCCAAAACTGACTGAAGCCGCGTTTTTGCAAACGCGGCTTCAATCAGTTTTATGGGCCGCGTTTTGCGAACGCAGCCCAAAATAATAGCTTGAGGCCGCGTTTTTAGACGCGGCCTCAAGCGTTTTTCTGAAGCCGCGTTAATAAAACGCGGCTTCAGATGGAATGGGGCCGCGTTTTAACAAAACGCGGCCCCATTCCATCTCCTTCGTATATATACATATTTTCACCGGGTTGAACAAAATTTTTGCTCAACCCTAGCCTCCATGTCCAGAGCATTCTCCATCCATCTCCGAGTCTCCCACACACATCGGAGATGGAGGCTCGGAGATGGAGGCTTGGATCTCCAAGCCTGGTTCTCCGAACCGATCGGAGATCGGAGATGGAGGCTTGGATCTCCAAGCCTCGTTCTCCGAACCGATCAGAGATCGGAGATGGAGGCTTGGAGCTCCAAGCCTTCATCTCCGATCTTCGATCCGAGATCGAGGCTCGGAGATCCAGGCTTGGATCTCCAAGCCTCCATCTCCGATCCGATCGGAGATGGAGGATTGGTTGGAGAGGGAGAGGGTGAGGTGGCGGCCTCTGAATGGGTCCTGCTCGGAGGAGAGAGAGAAGGGGATGGGAGCTTGGGACTGTGGGTCGGTGTGGGGGTTAGAGAGAGAGAGGAGAGCTGTGGCGTGGATGGTGGAGGAAGGGAAGTCGAGTCCGTGGGTGGTCACTAGGTGGTCACTGGGCGGTAGAGAGAGAGAGAGATGTGGGTGGTCACTGGGTGGGTCGAGTCCGTGAACGAGTGTGGGTCTTTGGGTGCCATTTTTTTGGGTTTGAGAGAGAGAGAGACAGATCTGTGTGTGTTTGTGTTTTATTAGATTTGAAGACTGAAGAAGAAGAGCTGTGTTTTAATTTTCTTGTTCTTTGTGTTTTAATTTTCTTGTTCTTGTGTAGAGACAGATCTGCTGTGTTTTAATTTTCTTGTTCTTGTTCTTGTTCTTGTGTTCATGCTTAAATTTTTGCTGTGTTTTAATTTGCTTGTTCTTGTTCTTGTGTTCATGCTTAAATTTGCTGTGTGTTCATGCTTAAATTTTTGCTGTGTTTTAATTTGCTTATTCTTGTTCTTGTGTTCATGCTTAAATTTGCTGTGTTTTAATTTTCTTGTTCTTGTTCTTGTTCATGTTTAAATTTGCTGTGTTTTAATTTTTTGCTGGGTTATGTGTTTGTTTGTTTCAAATTTACTTCAAATTTTTTTTAAATTTGTTGTGTTATTAGTTTTTTTTTTCCAGAAAAAAAAAATAATTCAGAATTATTTTTTTTTAATATTTTTGGCAGTAGCCGCGTTTTAAACGTGGCCTAAGGTAGAATGGTCTTAGGCCACGTTTAGAACGCGGCCATTAACCTTAGTCTTAGGCCGCGTTTTAAACGCGGCCATAGACCTTGGTCTTAGGCCGCGTTTTTAAAAGTGCGGCCACAGACCCCGGATGCCTATAGTCGCGGGGTTTAGGCCACATTTAAAAACGCGGCCTAAAAAAGCGCGGCTATAGCCTATAGCCGCGTTTTTAGGACCTTAGGCCGCGTTTTTCAAACGCGGCCTAAAGTCTTTTTTTTTGTAGTGTAAATTCATATCTGAATGAAGATTTTCTAAGTTAAAGTTAAAACAAATCCACTTAAAAGATGAAAATGAATCTTATACAAAAAAAGAATCTTAAACGTGGTTTCTTTATCAAATATTTGTCAATAATAACTAGCAAACGAATAAATAATAAATTATAAGTTCATTTTAAATATTAATAAAATTATTAATTATTTATGTTTAATTGTATAATTTTTTTTTTACTAACCACTAGCAATCTAGCACACACCTCACTATTTAGTTAGCTTTGCACAATGGAAAGAATACAAATACACTACATCATCCACCTGACTCAACCTACTGCCTAACATAGTTTTTTTTTTTTTTTGGGGGGGGGGGGGGGGGGGGTCTTTTAATAATGTGTTGTTCTGGGTGTTGCTTTTAAGTGGACCAGGACCACTACCCCAATCCAATGCCATGGCCCCACCCCCATCCCCGACTCATGAGACAATAGCCAATCAACAGTCAACACAATTACATATTTACATATATATATATATATATATATATATATATACACTAACACAAAAAGCTAATTTAGCCAAAAGAGAACTAGAGGAAAGCCTAAGGGTCCGTTCGGTTGGAGGAGTGGAAAAGTGGGAGGATGAAAAATTATGGGAAGATGGAAAAGTGGGAGGATGGAAAATATTTAGTTTTCCCTCTTGTGTGTTCGGTTGGAGGAGTGGAAAAGTGGAAGGATGGAAAACTTTTGTGTTCGGTTGGAAAGAAAAAGGGAAGGATGGAAAATGTAATTTATATAAATTGACTATTATACCCTTGTTACATAATATGTAAGAAATAGATTTATTTCTAATCATTAAATAATATAAAATTTATCACATCATATATATAAACTTATATTATTATAATGTAAAAATTAGATTAGGTCACATTGAAAACAACATTCAGTAACATTGAAAAAAAAAAAAGTTCTAAGTAACGTTGAAAAAAAAAAAAAACAACGTTACTGAAAGTTCAGTAACGTTGATGAAAAAGAAACAAAAAAAAAAAAAAAACAACATTACTGGAGTTCAATAACATTGACCAAGAAAAAAAACAAAAAAGTAAGTTCAGGTAACGTTGAGAAAAAGAAAAAAAAAGGAGAAAGTTGAAAAAAAAAAAAAGGTAAGAAGAGGTCATTTTTGTAAAAGTACTACTATAGAACTTTTCTCTCCAGATTTTCCTTCCAATTTGGAAGGAAAAAAAAAGTGAGCCCGGAGAGAAAACTTTCTCTCGAGTTTTCCATCCTTCATATTTTCCTTCCCCAAACGAACAGTGGAAAACAGTATTTTCTATCCTATTTTCCTTCCTTTGTTTTCCATTCTCCTTGTTTTCACTCCAAATGAACGGAGCCTAAGTCTAAGTAAGAGCAAAGAAAAATAGAGATTTCAAAAAACAAAAATATAGTCAGTAAGTTTAAGTCAATACACTGCATTATCAAAAAAATAGTCGCAAGTCAGACTGAGATAAAGAAAAAGAGAGAGAACGCCACTCTCAGTTAGAGGCTCAAAGCAGAAACCAGATAACTATGGACTTATTATCAAAAGAACGTGTAATGGTTTTCTATTTTTATTTTTTCAAATCAACGTGGCGCTCTAATTTTTATAAAACTAAATAAAAGAAAAATAAATAAAAAATGTCGGATAACTTAGAAATCAAAACGTGGCATTGTCATTTAATACCCCCACTTACCCCCCTTTTCTTTTCATTTTATCTGTTTACCTCATTGTTCTCTACTTTTATCTTCATCAGTTTTTAAGTTTAACTCTGACTCTCTCTCCTGTAGATACGGAAGACAAGTATCAATGGCGACATTAAGGTGTAATCTACCTAAAAATATTACATTCTGTGTTGGGGGGCATAAGTAGGATTTCTTTCTAGTAATTTAATAAGAATGTTTTTCTCTTTTTTCCCTTAATTGTATCTCTATATATGAATCAGTAGGTACGGTTTATAGGTCAGTTTTGAAAATCAGCTCCGACTGTGTCACTGCACTGGCGTCGAAAGGGCCATCAAGTTCCGTTTGCTGGCATTGGCTCCTTCGATCGTCCCAAAGTTCGGTACGATTTGGTTGGTGAGGTTTGGTCACTACTCATCCCTAGTTGCTCATGCTCTGGTTTCTTTAGGTTAGGTTGTAATCGTGTATATTGGGTTTTGGTTTTATTTTATTTTATTTTTGAGAATCTGTGGGTTTGCTACCATGTTGGGTTTGCTTTAACTTGTTTTTTTTCTTTAAACTGGGTTTGTAATTTGTTGTTTAGATTGAAGTTGGGCATTTTTTTTCCCTGGTGGGCTTGTTCTGTTACAAATTTTTATTTTTTTTTAGATTTTAGTTCAAAAGTTTTATTTGAGCCTTTATTATTATTATTTTGTTGCTTGAAAGTAGAACAAATAATTTTTTTTTCTTTTTGAGGGTGTTTCCTAATTTTTTTTAAGGGTAAACAAATAAAAAAAATGTAATTATATATTTATATATATTTTTTCAGGTCACGGTGTTCCTGGGAACACCCTGGCCTAAACGTGGCACCGCCACGATTCACCAAAACACTAGTAAGCACGTTTTGCAGCCAAAACAGAAAGCTCCCAAGCACATTTAAAAGTGAAGAATGACAAAATAAGCAAGGTTCTCAGACTCAGACCGGACCAAGAGGTCAAACCGTGAAAACCGAGAACCGGATTGAATTTGGTTTTTTAAGCATAGAGAACCGAGCATATGTGGCAATTCCGTGAACCCCTAAAACCATGGTTGGACCGCACCAATCGGTGGCAAGAACCGTGCGGTCCAACCCCTTAGCAATTTTTTTTTTAATAAAAACAACTTAACACAATTTTATTCTACTTAATTAAATTATCCATCTCTTACAAGGAATAAAAAAAAATTATAATTAAAATCCTTCAAAGATATTCAACTTTACTTCAAAAATTAATCATAAATTTTAATGTTTTCATGGTTATTATTTTATTTTATTAACTTCCTTATTTAATTATTAAATATATGCTTGAAAATCATTAAATTTCCCTCACATATATAGATATATTAGTCAATGTTGCTAGTTTTATAAATTTAATATCTATATTTAGGTTTTAATTAATTATTAAATTAATTATGATGTCATCACGGTTCAACCCCAGTTTGACCTCAAAAACCTTTAACCTCTCCTTTACGGTTCAATAAACGGTCCGGATCTGAAAACCTTGAAAATGAGATGATTATAATGATTGGGTAGGCATACCAAAAGAGAGCTTGTGGGAAAAAAGAGCTTGTGGGAACACAATAGAGGCCACTAATAAAATAGTAAGACAAGGGTCAAATTTTCCAAATCTTACAATTATGTGGCCTGTATCGAGTCTGAGGGGCACTTGTATGCAAGTTAAGGGAAAGATGAGCAAGAGAATAGCTAGAGTAAAACTCTTACTCCAAGTGGGAACACCAATTGTGTTGAAGGGTTCCCAATCTCAAGCACTTCCTACTTTGAGATTTTAGGATGTTTATCGCAAAAAGGAGTGCGTGCCTTAGATCCATGTGGTACATCTCAAACCTGTGCTAGCTTCCTTCCCTTGTGATTCAACTCCAGACATTATATGGTAGTATCTTTTTTCTCTTGACAAAACGGCATTTATACTTGAGGAGCTGCGTGGTTGGGGTTGGAATGAATGGGGCAATTCTTCTTTTGGGAGGTTTTTGGGGGGGGGGGGGGGGGTGGGGGGGGGGGAGGAGGGTTGAAGCAAAATTCTCAGGAATCTATAAGTAGTTAGAAATTTGAGAAATTTATCCTTCTATTTTTTAAGTTTTAACTTATGTCGTCTATTTCTAATGATAACAAATTTACTTCAAAAACAAATTTGAAAAGCTATTTCAAGACCACTCTATATTAGAATTTTTGTCAACCGTATACTTAGCTTTATGTTAATATTTTATCAACTTTATAAATTTGTTTATATTTATCTAAATTTGTTATTAAATAGGACCTAATTTATTTTAATTTTAATAAACACCGTACGGTGCTTTTTAAAATTTGCCCCAGGTCCATGTTCAAATAATAGGGGCCACCTTTTGAAGTAGATTTCTCAAATTTCTCTCTACTTCAAAAGGTCCCCATTATTCTCCCCCAATGGGGGTCCTCTTCTCCCAGGTCAATTGTCCCATTCTAACCCCAAGTGGGACCTTTTCTTCTATAGGGGCAAATATATAGTGGAGCACTCTTTAGTCTTTCTCCCAATAAAAATGAAGGTCCACTATTCTAAGAGCTGACTGGTAGATCCCAACCATAAAGTAGAGCATAAGTTTCAAATATTGCTCAGTAAGTAAGCCCGTGTCTAGTCTCTTAGAGATTATTTTATTTTATTTTTCATAAAAAAAAAATGCCCTAACAAGAAATTCTTATGGGCCTTAACCTCCGTCATCTAGCCTAGGTGGTCTTGTGAATATGGGCTTTGGTACTATGCTGAGAGAAGGTAATGGGCCTAGGATCATGTGGCCCAAGTAGTTGGGGATCAAGCAGTACGCATGAGAAACTTCTACAACGCCCTCGTTTTTCTGAACCCTACTTTCTCCCAAGTCCCAGACCCGGAGCCCTTTACACCATGAGACCAATAGGGAGTGGTTTTTCTCCATGTTTAACGAGGGGATCTCTCAACCTTACTCTACAACCTAACCAAGTTTAATACCAATGCCCAGACACTATTTAACACACCCTGGCCTCTCCACCCCATACCACCCCACCACAACACCACCCCCCCCCCACACACACACAGATCCTAAACCTGCAGGGCCGGGCCTTGGGCATGGTCCCTAAGTTAGGGGCCCCAATATTATAAGGTTCCCAAGTTTTAATTAGTAATTGGTTTTTGTTTATAAATGAGTCACTCCACGAAAGCCTCCAAAATTATGATCAATAAAAATCCAAGTCAATTGAATTTATAAATTGTTTCACAATAAAAGAAAAAAGAAAAGAAAAGAAATGTGAGTGTATCAAATTATCATTGATGATAAATTTATCATAATGACTTCATATTTCAATTTTTACAAGTCAATCTTTCACATGATCTACGCATTAGATTGCAAACATTACTCATCAAATCTCTCAGATGACCATAAATTGAACAATACCTCTTTCACTTTCAATATCAAAATCAAATTTGAAATTATATTTCAACTTTCTTTTATTATTTATCACTTTATTCAAAGGTGAATTAAAACTCGATCAAAAAATATTCTTTTTTGCGTGTCAAATTTCACACATGAACCATGATATTTGATTCCCTATATAAAATTACTCTTAGTTTAGTTAGTATTACTATTAATTCAATAAATTATCTATTGAATTCATCTTTTGTCTTGGCAAGTTGAGAATGTTTATATTATTAAATTAAATGAAATTGTAATAGTGTTTTTGATAAAGTAGATTATAATTTATATTGCAAATAGTGTTTGTTATATGTGTATATTTTTTAATTAGAAATATCTAATAGAAATATCGACTTGGATATGAAATAAAAAAATATAAAAAAGAGTGACAAATATAAAAATTAAATGAAACTCACATAAGCTCCCTTGATAAATCTATCAATAAAAATATAAAAATATAAGATAATATTTATATGAAATTGCACAAATATATTAAAATTTATTATAAAAAAGTTACAAAATAATGAAATAATATAATGTAAAGATAAAAATGACAATAATCATAATGATGTTCAAATTGTAATACAACAATTCTTGGCTATATAAAAATATTAAATTATTTTCCAAATGCATGTATCACTTATAAAATTTTTTCTGACAGTACTTGTTACAATTGTTTAAATGCAAAAATAAAATTTTTCAATATTAAAATTGAAAAAAAAAATTTGAATTCAAATAAATTATATCACAAAGAAATTAAGTAGATTAGTTATATTATCAATTGAAAAAGTAGATGTCAGTAAAAACTAAATATAAAAAATTAACTAATAATTTTACATTTCAAAAGGCAAGAAGAATGAATTGTAAATAAAAATTTTATAATATAAAAAATTAATAAATATTATTTAAATAAAAAAAAAGGCCCACTTAAAGGTTAAAATTGTTGTCTTATGCCTCAAACTGTTTTTGAGTTACATTTGGCGCCAACCTTTAAGTCATTTCTAGCTCTACCAAACAGTTAACCCTTCCCTCAGTCAATCCCCCTAGAGATTTCCTTTGTTCTTAGTGAAATTTCACTCTCTAGAGGTAACCTCATTCTCTACAACCCGGCATCAATTCAATGATCTATTGGCCTTTGAAAGATAATTAAAACCTTATGCAAGCATCAAGAACAGAGTTAAGCCGTTATCAAAAAACAAAAAAGAGTTAAGCTACAAGTCGTTTTGTCCTAAACCAAGACTACCTGTGCTTGCCATGTGGATCATCAGCAATTAGTTAGTTATTCTATTTTTATTTTTTTGTCAAGAGAGTTTCAACCTATAGAACTTCTAATGATAGCTCTTTATCATCGGACCAAAACACCAATCGGATTTTGGTATAGGCGGGAATTGAACCCCAGATCTCTTATTCAAATATCGGAGACTTTATCAGTTGAGCTAATTGGAACCACCAGTTAGTTAGTTATTCTTTCTCTCTGGTTCTTTCCCTCTTTTATGTATATAAATAGGGGGATTAATTGTAATTATTCATTAGTTCAGTTCAATGACATTTCTCAGTTTTTGATATATAGGTTTGTTCGCACTCAAGTGTTGAAAACAGTCCCAAATCTGAACCAAGAAATTTGATGCAATGTATGCCAATTTCTGTCTTCACCATATGCAGAACAACCAAACACAATATCTTCATCGAGATAAGAACACTCTTTCTCCACCATCAATCTAAGAATCATTCAATCAGAGATGGGCATTTGAGATTTTGCAGAGGCAGAACTTTAGTTAAGATATCAGGCTGAAGTATACTATATGTCTAAATCACATGCTTTTTGTAGCCAGAGCAAGTCATCCGAATAAAAGGTTCACTGATCAACCTAGCCAAAAGAGGATCCTAAGGAATGCCATACCAGCTTTTAAAATCTTTAAAAGACTCTTAATCCAATTGACGATCCTTCAAGAATCAAGACAATTTCAAGCTTTCTTAACAGAACTGCCCGGTAGGAATCTTCCAAGTGGTTTATGAGTCTGTTTATAGGATACATCTGAAACTTGATGCCTCCTGATGATGTCAAGAATCGAACCAGTGAGCTGCAAGGTTTGCGCGCGTTCCGGACGGTCCTGCACAAGTAGGAAGAACCTCAAAGGGAAGTACCGGTGTGGTACCGGCCAACGACCCTCCGATGGTTAAGTTAGTATTTTACACAACTCTAGAGTGCCAGAGCCGGGTCTCAGTATATGTACCTCGATTTTTGGAGGGTGTGGCGGTATTTATAGTAGTGGTAATGGCCTTTGGGCAAGGCGTGCTGGAGAAGATATCATTGTACCGAAATTTCCCTCAAGTAGCGTAGGACGCAAGACTCTTCTGGGGTAGCCAAGTGTGTTGGACACGATTCCCTTCTTGGGGGTGGGAGTCGTGCTTCGCAAGATATCTGGCTAAGCAGCGTACGCGACAAGATTCACTCTTTCCAGGGAGGCGCACGTGGCAAGACTGGTCTCAGTGCCTGATACCAACACCCGTCGGCCTTCTCCCGTCGCCCCCCTAAGATTGGGATCGTCGAGCTCTGACGTCCGTCGGGTATTTCAGCCATCACGGATCTAGCCGTCGGCGAGTGTGGCCTACTGTCGTCTGGTGGGAGATTTTATCCCTATCACCTCCCAACATTTCTTTAATAAATCCTATTTCAAGATTTGATGTTAAAAAATTCCTCAGAATAGCTGCAGGCCACACAAAATCCCAAAAAATCCAAGATTATTCCGGAAAAGGTACCATAATTCCAATTAATCATCACCTGTTAAAGGAACTTAAGTGAATTAGACCCAACAAAGAAAAAAATTGCTAATTCAAACAGACAATCTGAAATTAAATCAAGTTAACTAAATAAGTATGAAAATGTTAGTACACCAACAGCCCTTCAGATACTTCAACAAATAATTCTTGTTAACTATTAAGAAGCATCATGTCATATGATCAGAGCTGCAGAGCACCCACTCAAATGCCAAATACAATCATATAATCAATTTGCAAACACAGCCCAAAATTCAGACAAAAATAATCAGATATTGTTTAAAACCACTTTAAAAACCATCAAAATTACATACTTAAATTTTAAAAAGACAAACTGAGAATTTAGACATAGAAACAGAAGGGGGAAAATATACATATATACAATGAAAAGGACCATTCTATTTGCAAATGATATAAATTTCACAACAAAAGTTAGAATAAATTAATTAATTGAAAGAAACCACAATGACCACCCTGAAATTTTCTCTACCCTGGTTGTTAGTATTGCATATAGCAGGCAAAACTGCCAAAAAAAAAATTTTGATGAGTTTTCATTGAAAATAAAAACCATAAAATATACATTAAGAAAAGAAAAGTTAGGAGTATAATTTAAACAATATAAATGACATGCCATCAGTAAGATCAAATTAATTGGCAACATGCAGCCATATATAAGATTGGTAGAAGCAAATGCAAGGAACCATATATTTCTCCCAAGGTGCATCAACTTTTTTATATTGTGATGTTATTGAGCAAAATCATTAACTGTCTCCTTTTCCATGCTTCACAGAGTTTCGAGTGTTTTGCACAAAACATATAAAAAGCAACCCCATCTTGTTCTGTGAAATCATCCTCTCTTTTTTTTTTCTTTTTTTTTTTTTAAATTTATAAATTTCTTTCTCGGATTTTTTATCAATCTGTGTGCGTCTGCTGGGAGGTTGTAATTTTGTGTAGGAAGTTCAGGGGCTCATTTGGTAAGAGATTTCTAATAACTTTATTTTGTGAATGAAAAAATGTGTAATATTATTTAAATACTGAAAATTATTGTTCAAACAACAGTAACAAACGGCCTAGGTTGGTGGGACTGTGGGAGATGAATAGATATGCACATGGGACAGAGGACTCGGTTTGATTCGGTGAGCAGTGAATAATGCATTAATGTTAGTTAACATAGTGGCCAGTGGGTGGAGCAAAAGTGGACAATCTTTTACGAATGGACCTGGGCATTTTATAAATAATAAAGTGGGCCATCTATTGGAAAATCGATAGTGTTTTCTGGGATCACTTTCCATAAAAAATTTATACTTTTATAATTTTTTTTTTTTTTTGATAACTATTCTTTTATAGTTGAATTGTGTTAATTTATAATTGCATCAAAAGAAAAAAAAAGGTGTTCCTGACCAGATACAAAAATTCCGACCATCAATATAATTTAAAAAAAAAGACTAAATTACAATTGTACCCTCTAATTTAAAATTTTAATCACTTATTAAAAATTGTAGCTTCATTCTAAAAAACTTATATAAGTTTCTGATTTGAGGGGGGGCTCTACTAGAAATATGAGAGAGAGAGAGATCTAAGAAAAAAAAAAAGGCTAGTGTGAAATTGGTACATAAATCATAACTGTGTTGTTTTGTGGGGGTTAATGTCCAAAAAATATAATATTGGATGGAAAGACTAAATCGAAAACAAATTAAAATTGAAAGACTATAAATAAAAAATTTTTAATAAAAAAATAGAAGTTATGGGATTGATTTGAAAATTGGCGAAAGTTGGAAGGTATAATTTGTAATTTTGCTTGAAGATAAACAGGACTTTAAAGAGAGGATGAAGTTTGAATCCTTCGAAACCTAAAAAAGAAGAAAATAAATAATAATAATAATAATAATAATAATAATAATAATAAAACGTCTGACCAATCATTATGAAAACAGAAGTCGAGAGTTTCAAAGATAAATAATAATAATCTACTATCCCCACTTATTATAACAATTAAATTAGAAAAAAAAAATTGAAGATATTGAAGGCTTGAAGCCCAACAACACTATTTATAATAGAAACATGAATATAGAGTTTTTAAGATAACCTAAACAATAATTGTTAGTAAGTAAACATAAATGATCTCATATATTTGATCTGTTTCATAATATGTAAATTCCATAATTATAAGGTGCTCCTATGATAGAAGAGAAATGATGTATATACAATTATGCATATACATCATATATAAGCTCTCTCTCTCTCTCTCTCTCTCTCTCTCCCTAGTGATACTTGTCTCTTTATCTTTTTCAATATTATTAAGGACAAAGTTTCTCTCTAAACTAGATTAAAGAGAAATTTAGAGAGAAACTCAACAAACTTCTCTTATATCTATTTATTAGATATGAGTTTTTAAAATCTAACCGTTGATTGAATGTTCTTTGTATTCTTAACATACATGTCAAATTCTGTTCAAATCAAATGTAATTTACTATTCAATCAAAAAAATTAATTTTTATGCATAATTTTTTACCACAAAAATTTGAAATTTAAACATGTCATTGATGACATAACATTGATTTTTTATTTTCTTTAAATTTTGCAAGCATGAATGATATAACAAGAACATGCAATTCAACTTTTAGATTTTTCAAATTTCACATCCAATAAAAAGATATAGGAAAAGTTTGAAGGATTTCTCTCCAAACTAATTTGAAGAGTGTTGGGGAGGGAAATTGATGCTTCTGAATGAGATGTTGGGGAACCAAACCGAAACTCAACTATGGACTCTTAAGCGGACACCCAAAGGCTATCGGTGTGATGACAAGCCTATCCAAGCAAGGAGACAATGGCTGCATTCAACAAAACAACAACAAAAGCCCAATAAAAGAATACTTTACAATACTTAGTTAGTATATTAATGGTCCTGTTCTCATAGTTCAAGGGAAATAAATTCTTCAGCGGTAAGGGTAAAGTTACATTTAAGTCCAAAAGATAAATTGTCCAATCAGTAGGGATGGAAGTACATGGTCCAGCAATCAGTATTTGGACAAATTATAAATTTTAGGTACTTATGTGTCTTGTTCAAGAGGAATTTATTGCACTTTCAGCCACCATTACATCAATGTGAGGGAATAGTTCAATTGTTATAAATACATCATATCCTTCAACAGTAAAGTAAAAAGTAAAGATTAAAGGTTCTGTAGGAAGAAAAAAAGGAGGATTAATTGGCATGGTGTAGAGGAAGAGAAAAAATCCCCAACTCGGAGTAGCAAGTACTAAGCTAAAATTTCAATGGGTGAGTGTTTATGAAGTGAGGACGAGATGTATGAGGTCTATTTTTTGAGTGAGTGGTATGGGACGGATGCTGGGACTGAAGTCTTTTATGAGTAAATGGTTGTTTATGACTGGTTGGAAGACATCTATGAACTATGGCAGTGTAAAGGGGTGAAGGATATCTGGTATTGGATGGGTGAAGGTGGAAAATGATGGATGATGAGCTACAAGAAAGCTGAACCAACAAAGAGAATGACCAACGAATCTCAAAGTTTCAGAGGGGTAGTCAGCTTGCCCTTGGGGTTAATCTGCTGGTCTATTTATAATGGAGCTGAAGTAATGCATTAATTGACTAGGATCCAAAACGTATGACGTATCAAGGCTGACGAAATCAGAGTCAAACTTTCCTGGGGTTGATCAGAAGTAGAAAAAACCATTTAAGGGGCTGTCTTGCTTCTTTGAGTAATGATGGGATTTTAGAGTTTTTTGCATTAAATGCTAGGATTCTTGGGCTGAGCTTGATTATTGTGTTTGGGATGTGTATCAAGAGAGAATCCTAATGCTGCAACCGAGATTTGGTCCCCCAAAAAGCAAGATTCAACACCCCAAGCCAGGTGCCAAGTTCTAGTCTACTTCAGGGGGTTCCGCTGGAGATCTCTTTTTGCCCTCCAAACCACATGTTCCCAATTTTTCCCCTTTAGGATTCATGAGCTTGGTACATGAATCATGTCTTGAACGTTTTTGCCATTTATAGCATCAATTTGTTGAAATTTGGATAATTTGGCTTCTGCACCCCTTCCGCTGGAGGTACAGCTTTGAGGAAGATGATGGAGTTTGATCACCCTTTAGGCTTCAGCTGATATGACTGCCCTTTGGCACTGTTCACGTCAGGCAGAGGGTGGCAAAAACCTGATGGGACAGCCCTTAGTTCATTCTCAAAGACTTAGTTTTCTTGTTGGGGTTTCTAGTTGTTTTTTGGTTAAGGATGAACAAGGGCTGGTTACCCTCTCTTAAGACTCTTGCTGGGAACTTTTTGGGCTAGAAGCTTTGCTCCATTTCACCACTTTTAGTTAGGCCACATGTCCTTTCTTTGCTTGGGCTTGTTCACATGGGCTAGTTCCCTTGGGCTGGGTTGTGTGCACACGTTGCCATGGATTTTTATTAGTAAATATTTTTTGGGTTTTTCATAAATATTTGCAATGGGCCTTTGGGCAATTAGTTGTAGTGTTTGGAATAACAAGACAAGTTTTTTTTGAAATTCTTTTGTAAGCATTATTTACTATGATGAATTTCATAAAACAATGTTCATGGCTTCTAATAATCGCATCATAATTTGAATGATGAGCTTGTAGGTTCGAATGTTTTACAACGAGTGTTGAAGATATATGTCGTGATGCAAATGGTATTTATGCTCTTCACGAGTTTATAATATGAGAGGATGATCCTTAGGACGATCACCATGGTCCTTTTTGCCACGATAACATTTTACCATGATATATATATATATATATATATATGCGTATATATATATATATATATATTTTTTTTCTTTGCCAAGTGTTGATAATTTTGGGTGTTTTTCGATAAAGTAATGCCAATAAGAATTGGGCTTTGATGTTGCCAATGAGAATTGGGCTTTAATGTTGCCAATAGAAATTATGCTTTGATGTTGCCAATGAGAATTGAGCTTCGGTATTGCCAATGAGAATTGGGCTTTTAGATAAATTGCCATGGGTTTAAATCATGGGCTTTGATTTATGGATTTGAATTCCATTGATAAAATTGTTTTGCCATGGACTTGAATCATGGACTTTTCGAATATTACCAAGCATAAGTATTCTTGGGTTTTAAATAAAATGGTGTGTATAAATAAAATTAGGTGTAATAAAAAGTACCCTAACAAAGAGAAACTTTTGTCATTGTTATAAACCAATTAAAGAAATTAATTGTTTTTTTACTTTTCAATAAAATAAGTTTATAATAATATTTTCTAAATCAATACCCTTAAAACACCCATTAAATACCAAGAGTCTTTTTGTAGCTAAATTGACACTTTCTTATACACTAAGTGCTTGAGAGTCTAGGGTAAAAATAGTTCAAGTTGTAGAGTTAGCAACATATATATTATAATTATCTTATTTTAAAAAAAAACGTTAAATATTAAGATTTTAAGAATGCCAGTCTCAAACTATTTAACGGGAATATAAATTATTTGTACTACTTTTTGTTTCACCAAGTGCAACACAAAAAATAATACAGAGGAAATGTATTTATTTAATGCCCACTTCACATGGATACAATTAGTCATTCCCTACGACTTGGACTTGGAGTCATTATTATTGTGAATCATTGTCTTTTTTTTTTGGTTAACTTAATGCTTAAAGTCATTCCTACGGGTTGGACTTGGACTCATTATTATTGTGAATCATTGTCCTTTTTTTTTTTTTGGTTAACTTAATGCTTAAAGTCATTCCTACGGGTTGGACTTGGACTCATTATTATTGTGAATCATTGTTTTCTTTTCTTTTCTTTTTTGTTAACTTAATGCTTACAGTCATTCCTACGGGTTGGACTTGGAGTCATTATTATTGTGAATCATTGTTTTTTTTTTTGGTTAACTTAATGCTTAAAATTTTAGCTCTTTTCGCTATTTGTCTTATTTATTTCAGTCAATGGTCCACCACTTTTTTTTTGTTTTTGGTGAGGTCTATGTGTACAATGACACTGCCAGGCTTACTAAATATTATGAACTAACTGATTTTTTTTTTTTTTGGATTTTTTGTTTTCTTGTTTCTTTTTTTCCCCCTACTTAGCAATAATAATTATTATTTTGTGAAGAATATTGAATTTTTTAACAAACTGTTTGATTTAATTCACTAAGAGGGAAATTGTTGTAATATTTAGTACAGAATCAATCATAAATACTTATGAGATTCAAAAGATCGTTGAATTCAATTTTGATGGCATATTGCAATGTTTTTAAGAAAGGGTTCTTTTGTGTAGTTTCACTTAGGGGTGTTCACCAAACCGCATAAACCGCAAAACCGCACCAAAATCGTCTGCAAAATAGCATAACCGCACCGCACCGTACCGAAATAATAGTGCACCACACCGCATGGTGCAATGCGGTTTGCGGTTTTATAATAAGAAAACTGCACAAACCGCACCACTGCACCCTCTCTATATATTAATCTATTTACTTTTAATATTAAATATTTTATTAATAGTTTAATAACACTAGTTTTCAAAAAAAAAAAAAGATTAATAGCCCTAGCAAATGTTAACTAGAAAAGCCGACCCAATATAAAGAAAAACCAGCTCAATAATTTAAAACTTGACCCAAAAAAAGGAAAAAAATTAGTTTTAGGCTGAGTAAGAAACCGACTTCAAATCGTATTTTATACATAGTATCGCACATATGACCGCAAAAATGAGGTGCAGTGCAGTTATAGTTTTGGTTAAACTCTAAATAGCACCACACTGCACTGCACCGCACATGTGACCACAAAAATAAGGTGCGGTACAGTTATAGTTTTAGCTAAATCGCACCGCAAAGTATGGTGCTAAAAATGGCTCAAAACTGCACTGCACTGCACCGCGAACACCCCTAGTTTCACTTATAGACGTCTTGTTAAATATTAAATGGATACTAGTTTGGATTTTCTTGAAAAAATATTGTTCGTACTTCGGATCTCCTCATTTGTAATTTTGGTTATCTCTTTTACTCATATAGGGGTGCATCCCATACTATATCATAGGGTGCATCACTTTCATGTGAGAGGGTCGTATATAACAATTATACAAAATAATAAATTAGTGAAAACACGAGTGAAATAAAAGGACAACAGGGTCTATTAGAGTGGTCCACTCTTAATATTCATTGAAAAATGAAAGATATATATACATGGACAACAGTAAGACAGAAAATAAGGAGGAGAGAGAGATAAGAAGTTTGTAGGATCCTTTAAACATAAACATAACTACGGGCATAATAGGTAGATTTGGTCAGCTTGATTAATATATAGCTTCTAGAGCTCCATAATAATTTAAGGGTAATAGTTAGTGCACACACGTTATTGTACACAAAGCATACGAGCACGATTTTGCACTGACTCATGAGTGCAAAATTGTACATATCTATACTTTGTGTGCAATAGTGGGTGTGAAATAACCACCACTCATAATTTAAACTAGTTCCGTCGTTGGTTGTGCTTCGACTTCTGGTTGTGGTTCAACTTCAGGTTGTGGTGGTACCAAGTTTTGCAAACTAGTAACAGTTGCCCTGATTATGATGTTACAAACCGGAATTGTAGTGAGGACACCGTGCGACCACTTGAGGAAATTGAAAAGCCAAGGATACCAGATGAAGACACTAATGATAATGGGATAGAAATACCAAAAGAGAGCTTGTGGAAATAAGATGGAGCCAATAAATGCAACAGTGAGTTGAGTGTTAAACTCTCCAAACCGTAGGAGTATATGTCTGGTAGTAGATCGAGTACTGATGGGGAGTTTGATGGCGGTGAAAGGAAGTACTAGGAAGAGAAGGGCGAGAAAGGAAGCCTTCATCCAAGTGGGTTGGCCAATTGTTTGGTATGGATCCCAATCCCAAGGCGTAGCTACCTGAGATTTTAAGATGTTTATTACAAGAAGAACGGTGTACCTTAGATCAATATGGCACATATTCCTCACTTTTAGTGGTTTTTCTTATAGAATGTGAGGAAATAGATGGGGTGACCCCATTAATTACAATAACTATTTATAACGGAGTTCACACAATCTCATTTATTATTCAGTTTCACGAAAAGAGAATGGGAAGAGAGTTTCCTATTTTGTTCCTTTATTTAACTAATAATAAATGTTTGTGAGATGTGAGGGGCAAGGGTCGGAGTTTAAGTTTCCAGAAGGAAGCTTCACACATATATACACTAAAATTAGGTTAGAGTAGGATTTCTATCTTCTAAAAAAAAAACTAATAATAATTATAAATAAATGTTAGGCATTTTTACTACACTAATCTAAATTAAAATTGAAGTATCAATTTTTGAATGAAATTTGTGGTGTGATTGTGTTAGAACTCTATTCCCTCAAGTGGCAGTTTCATGATTTCTTTTTAGGGATTCATTAAAAAACTTGAATTTTACATAATCGAATAGAAAGACAACTTAAATATATCGACATTGCAAAGAAAAAAAAAATACAATTACATGAAGTTATACAATTGCCTTTTATGAAGTTTTATATTTTAAAATTGTTGCATGATAGCTTCATTACCAATGCTACCAACTACGTCTCTTCAACGTACACAACCAAGTAATCATGCATCAATTAATCTCTCATTCGATTACACAATCCATTTTTTTTTTATATTTCATTGTTGAAAATTTTCTTTCCGTTGTAGCAGTCACGATAGAAATACTTTAATTTATTATTAATGAGTTTTATTTTTACTCTTTACAATTCTTTTATTTAACTATGTAAATCAACTTTGATAACCTATTGGTCTTTGAAATTTATTAAGAAGAATTTTTATTTTGTCTATAGCATTACTCAATTAAAAATTTTTGTTGTGGGCTTTTCTTTTTGTTTTAAAAGGCCAAAATAAAAGTTGATGTTGACTTGGTTTGTTGTTGGCCTTCCTCTAGGGTGTCTAAAATTTTATTTTAGGTTGGACAAAACAAAAAATATATAATTTTTTTCCCAAGCCAAGGGGTTCAAAAATGTGGTGCCACTACTAACTCCCTCTCCTATGTGTATGCTTGTTTCTAAAAAGAAAAAAAAGAAGAAGAAAAAAAAGATAACTGTCCCACATCACATTACTTAAGAGAATGTGTTATATATAGTATAACTTGTCGCGTCCTTCTTTCAAAGTTATTATGACTTTTGTGTGAAGTTTATAATGTGTTTTTGGGTTAGAACCTCATTCTATCTTTCTTGTGTGTGCGACTTTTTGGTATTTTGATTTTTCAAAAAAAAAATTTTTTTAACTCGAGAGTGAAAATTGGAGAGAAAAAATTTGAATCATGATGTAATGAATAGCAAGAGATTCCAACAAGTTGAGTATTCGTAATTTTATTGGTGATGACCACTTGCAGAATCATCACCAGCAAATAAGGGATCAGTTCAATAAAGACAAAGTTACACTACTTGCAAGTAGTGTAACTTTGTCCTTATTGAACTGATCCCTCATTTGCTGGTGATGATTCTTTAGCAAATGCGGTTCATCTAGTCATTAATTTTTCTGAAAGAAAAAGGGAATAAGTGAGGGTTCTGCCAATAATGCCTACCCAAGATGAATCTCTCTCTCCTTTTCCTATATTTATAGTTTCTTCATTTGTCTTTAATAATTACTCTTTCTGAGTATATATTATGGGAGTACTTTTGAACCTAAAGCACTAGGGCTAAGTACACTTTCACTTTTGAAGCGATGATGAGTCCTGCTTTTGGTCTAAGCACGCACTATTTTCACTTGAAAATGGGTTTTCATTCGTTTGCTCTCTTATCTTATTTCTATATTTTTAACTTGATAGCAACTACACTCTTCTATTCTATCGTTCTCTTACTCTTGAGTGAGAAGGTTGATAATGCATATGCACGATGGGATTCGTGTGTACCTAATTCGTACGAAACTTCATTGCCTCAATATTGTTCATGAGCCAGCATATGCATGATGGGATTCGCGTGTACCTAATTCGTACGGAACTTCATTGCCTCAATATATATTGTTCATGAGCCAATGGGAAATCAACTAGCTCGCAGGTTTTTTGTTCACTAAGGATAATTTATATATCATGCATGTTGATGAGTCGACTCTGTCAACTTGCATGTCATGACCCAGTGCCGGCTCAACCATAGATGCAACTAATGCAATGGCTTAAGGCCCCAAAAAAAAAGAAGGCTCCTCAATGCAAATTAATTACAGCTCCTTCACCTAGGAAAAAAAATTTAAGGCACCACTAATAGAAATAAATTGATATGAAGAGCGAAATTTTTTTTTTTTTTTTTTTTTTTGAGAGAGATATGAAGAGTGAAAATTAAGGACGCTTGAAGAGAGAAAATTAGGCCCCTTTGTAACCGATGGTTTAAAAAAAAAAAAAAAAATTAAAGCCCCCTTGCCCAAAACATAGAAATTGAAGAAATAATGTTCCTATTTAAAGTCTGAATTAATGGCTTTATAAATAACTTCATTGATAGAAACTAACATTTATTACTTGAATCTATAGGAAAAAACAAATAGAAAAAAATATTCTTTCTCCATCTTAAATCTCAAGAAATCAAATACAATATCAATTAGTACTTTTTTTCCCTACTCACCTTGCTTCTCTCTAGTCTCCATCTTGATTCTATTGTTATAGCATTCTTCGTAGTTGGCTAGCTACTCTTCGTTGATCTTCATTCAGGTTTGCTTCTATTTGCTCTTCCTTTTTTTTTATTCTTCGTAGTTGGCCTAAGCCTAGGGCCAGCCCTGCTTGTTGCCGAGTTTCACTGATTTGGGTTTCTTTATTTTTGTTAAGGAATTAGAACTAAGAGCATTTGCATCAGCTCGTGCAAAAATTTTTGCATTTTACACCTTTAAAACCTACTTTTTCTATTTTACACGCTCATTTTTACAAGACACCCACATCAGTTTATCTATTCTATCCTCTACTTTATTTAAATAATCATTTTCTCACTTTTTTTATTATTATTTTATCTCTACCCTCTCTCTCTCTCTCCACTCACGGGACTTTAACTCTGAATCTCCTCAACATTTCATTTAAGTCAACTTCTCTCCTCTCTCTCTTCCGTCTAACTCCTCTCCTCTCTTCCAAACTCTGAAATTTTGATCCAGCAGGGAGCACGGCGATCCAAGCAGGGAGCACGGCGCCGATCCAAGCACGGAGCACGGCGCCCGGCGCCGATCTGAACTCCGATCCAAGCACGGTGAGAAGAACGCCGATCCAAGCACTCCGATCCAAGCACGCCGATCTCCGCTCCGATCCACTCCGATCTCTGCTCCGATCACTCCGATCCACTCCGATCTGCGCTCCGATCACTCAGATCCACAAAATCTCCGCTCCGATCCACTCCGATCTGCGCTCCGTTCACTCCGATCCACTCCGATCTCCGCTCCAATCACTCCGATCCACTCCGATCTCCGCTCCGATCCACTCCGATCTACAAGCTCCGATCCACACTCCGATCGTCATCTCCCTAGCTCCGATCCACAAGTCCGATCCACTGTCTGTGTTTTTTTTTTTTTTTTTTTTTGAGCAATAAGCAGTTACTGAGTCTGTTGAGCAAGGAGAAGTGAGAGAAAAAAACGAGCGAACGGGAAATGATTAAAATAATCTATGCACGAGCTACAGTAACCGTGCATATATGCACGGTTACTGTAGCAAATGTGTATTTTTGCACATTTTTACACTATCTGATGCGGGAGCTTTTTGTGCCAAAATGTATAAAAATACCTTCTTTTTCCATTATGCAAGACTTTACAAGAGCTGATATAAATGCTCTAAACACTCTCTAGTCATAGTCACCACCCAGGACTTTTTACTAGATTTTTAAAATTTTTAATATTTTTCTCCAAAGTACAAGTTGTACACGTTTATGGCTGGGAAGCATTCCACCTTTTTCAATGCCATGAGTTATCATGTCAATTTGCAGAAAGTCAGAACTTGCAGACTATAGTTACATGTTTACATAAAGCATTCCACTTTATTTTAGTGCTTCTATTTTCAACCTACATCAAGACTATATTTTTTGGCTTTTTTTTTTCCCATCCATTTAGAAAGTCATTAATTTGCTATATGTAGAGTGTTGTCTTAATTTAAGAAAATTATAAGTTTAGGATAATATATTTTGTATTAAAATTAATTTGTTAAGTTATGTGATAAATAATTTTTTATTCCAAAAAATTAATAATTTTTCTGTTACAGATCATGTTTTATTTTAATTATAAATAATTACTAAAAGATTAAGTGATATTAAAAGGAAATGTTAATGAAACTTAAATGTAAAAATTTAATAAGTAATTTTGTATCTCAAAGAGAATGATCAATAGATACTAAATATAAAAAAAAAAATTAAAAGTTAAATAAATATTATCTAATTAATATTTAAATAATTAAAAAAAGCCCCGCTTAAAGTTTTCGCCTAAGGCCTCCAAATTTGTTGAGCTGGCCCTGTCATGACCTAATTTAGTTAAGCAAAACCAATTAAACCAACTCATACACACATACTCTGGTTTCAGGAAGAACATTATCAAACAACAAACCCTTTTATTTCCAAAAAAACAATTCCTGAAATTAACGTTTGTACGTTGAGTTGGCTATTAGACCTATGGCTTAAAACTTAAACTTAAAACCAAACACATATTGAAGTTGGGTTAACTAACCGTTTTTTAGTCAGCAAAAAAAAAAAAAAAAAAAGTTGGGTTAACTACCCGTTTCTCTGGGGTGCACTACTCCAATACTTACACTTCCATGAGGCTTAGTCTTTCTTTTTTTTTCTTTTTTTTCTTTTTTTGAGAATCATGAGGCTTAGTCTATTGAAGTTGCATTTTTTTTTTTTTTTTTTTTGAGTTAAAGATAAGTTAACATTCATACACGCATATGGGGAATGAGAAAATGATTCAAACACAAAGGCACCCACAACACATCTCAACTTGCATATTGGGAATCAAAGTTTAATTATTCTTTCCTCGTTTATGTATCTCCCAGCCTATCATATATTTTCCCAACTCCCAAGTCCCAACTATATATATATATATATATATATATATATGAGATAGATTCAAGTTACACTTAATGTAACTCTTGTAAAATTACACTTTTTTTATACAATAGATTTCTAAAGATCTAACGGTTAAAAAAGTATCAATAAATGCTATTACTTTCCACCTCATTCCTAATTAATACCATCAATTTTTTCTCTCCCCTTATTTAATGTTTTATTATTTTTTACTTGATTAAAGACACGCCATTTTCAACAGCCTAGAAACCATACTAATCTACTTCAGAGCCAATGCACAACAGCCAAAGCTTTTTGTTGGGATGATTCTTATTCTTATTTTTGCCGAAGCACTGGCTGTGGGTGAGTGCAATTGTTCTACCAATATATGTTTTAGGAAGTTGCCTCGCTATGGTGATAGGATATAGAATTAGAAATTAGTTTCTACTCTTAAATTTTAATAAAGTCTTTTCTGATCTTTGTGATTCGGCATTGTGAGGATTTAATTTAAAGTTAAAGTTGTGTAGAATTATTGTATTATCATTTTTAAAAGGATTTGTCCTTGTGCCTTTGTTATCTTTATCCCAAAAAAAAAAAACTATGGCCAAATCAAGTGGGTTGGGTGGAGAGAGTTTAATGACTTATTTGAAAAGTGGGTTGTTGAAAATGGCAAGTGCCCTTTAATCAAGTGAAAAATAATAAATAAGGAGAGAGACAAAAGTGGAAAGCAATAATATTTAATGGTGTCTTTTTTAACCATTGGATCTTTTAGAAATCTACGGTGTAAAAAATATGTAATTTTATAAGAGTTACACCCAGGTGTAATTTGAATTCCTCGTCCTCGTTAATGTTTGTCCAAATTTCTGTACATATCTTTCCTAAGAAGGTTCATTTGTAACATAAAGAAAATTTAGAGAAATATATAGATGTAGCCTCTAAAGCTTTACACCATGGAAATAGGCTCACAAGCCAAACCACAAAATTCTTTCCCTTTTCTCTTCTGCTTCCACTCTACAATTTTCTTACATCTACAATTTATTTCTCCACAATTTTCTTTATTACAATTTTTTGTTTCATCTTTTATTTTAACATGGAATCAGCGTGCATGAATAGTCTTTCGGCTCTTGCAAAATATTCATTCCTTTTGTTCTTCTCTTTTTTGGAATTTTACTGGGCTTTTCCAACATATCACACAATACTCCATGGCCTTACATAATTCCCTGTCAACCACCAAACCAAGGCCTTCACATCGACACCCACAGTTCTGCTCATCAAAAGCCAGCGTTATGACTCAACTGTTATCTCTCATGCACACAACCGCTCCAAAACATATATATGCTTCTCAAATTACTTCAACTTAATTTCCTGTAAGGCGCTGCATTATGTTCAAAAGCCAATATATTAATCAACACAAAAACTATAAAGGTGAAGGGAAGGCGCACAAATAGAATACTAAAGGTCTCTTGGCCACTAATCACATCGCAGGGCTACTTGCATGAGGGTTGTACACTTGTGCTTTATACTAGGGAAAAGTACATGCCTCGTACGTCATTACGTACGCATCGTATGGAGAAATGTCCTACAAATTTTATTAAATAATCTGTGTAGACTGATGTGTACCTCAGACCTCAGTGTTTAATTGTTTATGTTATATATCACTATCTACTTAATTATTTTCCATTTTCGCCTTAGTCTTTGTAAACATTAATTAACTACAACGCATGGAATGAAAGGTCAAATGCCTAGTGTTGGATGACATTAGCATATTACATATTCGGCCTTAGGGGGGAACTCCTGATAAGTTATTTTATTTTGATTGAAATTGCCTTTATAGAATTGTAGGTGGTGGAGAATCCTTCTCTTGGGGTCGAAAGAGAATCTTCTTGTTGGCTTCTAATGTTAATAAAAGCAGCCAAAATCAGGAAAAAAAAAAAGACAGCAATTAGTACACACTTTTAGACAAAATATATACTCACTAGGAATTAATGCAAAAGTGTGAGTGAGCTTTATAGTTCAAAAACCACTTTCTTCTTCCTCTTTTAGTCATGAGTCAACATGCATGGGGAAAAATCAAGGTTCGTAATGAATGATGCATGCAGGCTTTCTTTCTTGCTTGCTTTTTGTGGTGCGAGTTTCAACTGCTTACCAGAAAAATATGAGGTTTTAAAATGCAAACAGTGAATTATGTAAGCTAGGGTTTCCGTGAATCCTCATCGACCATGTTGGCTAGGGTTGAACTCTTTGAATCCATTTGACATTGTTGTTAATTGGAAGCAAAGTTTTAGTAGCTAGTAGAGGTTTAATTAACTGTACAACTTTTTTGATAGAGAGCTTTAATTGAGAAGAGTTTAATATTGCTTCAATTAATTTTTTGACAAACTAAAAATCTCCAAAATACTTTATCTATAGATCATGTTTGGTAACCAAAGCTTTTTTTTTTTTTTTTTTTTAATTAATCAGTAACTAAAGCATTTTGATATGAGAAATGACAGAAGACACCATAATAAAAGTGCAATGTATTTTATTTTTATTATTCCCCCTAAGCCACAAACCCATCACAGTTTAGATTCTCATAGGGTTTGTAAAATTCAAAACCAGCTAGAAGATTATTATTATTATTATTATTATTATTATTATTATTATTAGCAAGACTTAGATACAGTACTTAAGTGCTGTTTCTTAGTTTCCCCTCTTAAGATTCTACCATGTGATTTTTTTCTCATGAGATGAAAGTGTATTTTTTAGTTAAGTAATCATATGGCTGAATCTTACGAGAAGAATATAAGGTACTATACCTAAGTTTTATTCTAAATATATATATATATATATATATATATATATGTAGGGATAAGAGCCCAAGTCGTAGGGATAAGGATCCAAAATCATATATTGGGTCTTGAGCTTTGTCCGATGATGATGTAAGGTCCGAGGAGAGATAAACAATTACGAAAAATCTCAGGCTAGAGTTTGATAAATATGAGATGAATGGGGACGATCCGAGGAAGGAAGTCCCAAAAATATTTAAGAAAAAGCTGCTACCACCGCATTAAATACGCTGCAACTATTCTTCTGGCCGCATTTATGTGGAAAAGACGTTTGAATAGTATGGCCTTAGCTATCACGACTCATAGAAAGCTAGAAAAGGATGTCTGATGGGACAGGCACTCAATGAGGGCTCGGATGATCAACAAGTGTAGGATCAAGATAGTCTAGAAAGAACTATATAATGTGAAGAAATCCTTCATAGAAAGGGAGAGAAAAAATCAAGAAAGAAACACTATAACTTCTAAGAACCAAGTGTAGAACCAAATTAAAACATTATATACCAGGATTAGTCTCCTCGGACCTCAGCCGAAGACCATTTCTTGAAGTTAAACTTGTCTATTATATTCTTCTTATAATCTAAACCCGTACTATTGATTGTGTCATTCAGACTAGCCCGGTTTTCTTTACCTACTCTCTACAAATTTATTTTTTTTTGGGCTAGTCCATTCGCTAAGTGGGCTTGAGTATCAAATCTGTGTCCATACAAAATATATATATATATATATATATATATATATATATATATATATATACACTTCTTTAGTGTCTTGCTTTTGCTAATTATTATCAATATATTATTTGCTATTTTTGCAATTAATAATACTATTGGAAGATCTTGCGCTATATGATGCCATCTAATTGTGAGAGACCACAACCATGGGGTTAGTTTTTGTTTTGACCAAACCCATGTAAATAGGTAAGAGATTGTAATAATTGTCTCTCAGAATAAAGATTTGACTGATGATATTTACCTCTCTAAATTGAGGATTATACATTTGAGGTTGCTACTTATTTTAATTCTTGGAAAAATTAAAAAAAAACATATAAGAAAATAATTTCTCAATTTATTGATAAAAAACGTTTAATTTACATTTCTTTGAATATAATAATATTACATAGCATTGATTCTAGATACAATCCAAGAAAAAATACACAGGTTCAAGTCAGAGTTACATTAAAAAAAATGAAAATTACAATGGACATTGCCTTGTTTATGAACCATAAATCTAAGATTGGGGGTTAAGTTAATTACGTGGTGAGAATGTATTAAGCAACCACCTTGCCCAAAAAATTAAACCAGTCTACTAAAATATGGTGGCCACCATCATGTCATATCATCCAATCATCCAACATGTCATAAAAAAAAAAAAAAACAAAAAAAAAAAAACAGAAAATTGCATGTAATGAGGGAAAATCTAATTAGATTTCAAATTGGAATTCAATTGAAGTCTAATTGTGTATCACGTGTCTCATCTAATCTAAGTTTTTAAATTTTTGTACCAAGTGAATTAATTCAGTGTAAAAATTGGATTTCAGTTAGAATTTAATTTTGCGTCATATGCCCCATCTAATCTGTGTTTTTTAATTTTTATGCCAAATGAGTTAATTTAATGTAGAAAATGATGAGTCAAATATAAATAAAGCATAAATAACATAATCATATATCTAACTCTATATATAAAATTAGAGGAAGAGAGAGTTTGAATAATTTTATATTTATGAGCCTTTTTATGTAATATATCATGCTATGTACGGTCCATTAATTATTAACTAAGTAATATATATATATATATATATATATATATATTGTAAGGACACAATTTTTAATGTTGGGCTCTCAAGTGAGATGAACTTAGGCTCAACATATGAACAGTATCCGTGTAATGAATTTGTAAAAGAGTAGATTCAATAAATTGGGCTCGAAAATGCGGTGGTTGATAGTCAAAGTATGATTGTAAACAAATCAACAAAAACGAAGTGCTAATATTATATAAAGTTGTCCTCGGCTTGGTCCGAGGAGAAATATTCTTACAATCGTTTGAATGGCTATAACTTTCTCTCTTTGTCCCTCTCTTAGTTGTTTCTTCTCTTTTTCTCCGAATTGTTCAATGAATCTTTTTCTTGCCCCTAGCTCTATTTATATACCAATTTCTCTCACGTGCCAGTTAGGTGATTTTTCCTTGATACTTGTGCCATCAAACTTCTCTTAAAGTCTTTACACGGCAGCTGTAAAGATTAAGAGTCACCGTTCAGACATCATTTCCTCATTAATGCGGCTAGAGGGTTAGCTGCAGAGCCATTAATGCGGTGGTAGCAGCTTTCCTTATAGTATCAGATAGCCTCCACCTGTCCTATATGCTCGTTGGATGTTCATATACCAGAAGTATCCTCAAAAATATCTTATTAAGTGCTAGAGTGTGCATTTTAGCTTCCTCTTTGATTATCCGAAGAGGTAGTTCTCCTCAGACAATTCCTCTCAGTTCATATGTTGGCCATATCATTATGAGGATCGTCACAATGAATCATTCGGGTAGCTTACCGTCCTCGGATAGACATGGCTCCTCGGACGGGCCCACGGCCCAATATCTAAAATTGGGCTTTTACCCCCTACATATATATATATATATATATATATATATATATTCTTTTTTAAACCAAACTTTAGAGAAAGTACATCAAGAAGGGAAAGTAAACTACATCTACCAATTATCAAAAACAAAAAAGTCTACTCTCTTTTTTTAGCTAAACTACATGGCTACAAACAGCAAGAAAAATAAATTCATATTTGAGACTTTCATCAAATTATAAATGTAATTTAAGATATTTATGTGTTTTTTTTTTTTTATAAACAGATATTTATGTGTGTGTACGTACAACCCAATCAATATATCATATATAGATCTAGATTAAATTAAGACTAAAAAAGAAGAGGGGGGTGGTGCCGCGGGGGGGGGGGGGGGGGGGTGGGGGGCGGCGGTGTGGGGTGTGGGGTGGGTGGTGTTTGTGGAAGGGGGGAAGACTAGTACAATCTCATACAAAAGAAAATTTGACATCAATTCCAATTCTACATCCTTGCCATTGTAGCACATGAATAGTTAATATCAACTATGGAGGAGAAAACTGGGTGCAATAATGTCACATATGTTATTGATCGATGAAACCTATTAATACATTAATTGACAAAGTATATCTTAAAACATAAAACTTACTAATTTTGTATAACTTTAATATATATATATATATGTGTGTGTGTGCGCGCGCGCGCTAAATGCATTTATTGAAGAAATTTGGTGTACATGACAAACATTAAAATATATATATATATATAAAAAAAAAAAAAAAAAAAAAAAAAGGCGTGTGATATAGCATTCGGGTTGACAAAAATATTAAGAAAAATTTTGCAAATACCACCCTAAGATTTTTAACATGGTAATTTAGTCCTTAAATTTTTTTTTTATTTAAACAATTAACCTCTCTACTTTATATTTCTAACAAATCAAGCCTTATATATGTTAGCATTTTCCATCAAAGCCTAATAAATCTAACTGCGTGGTGTTAATAATCATGACGTGATAAAAACTATATGCACATCATGTGATTGAATCCATTCATTTTTTACCAAATAAAAAAAATACTAACAATGGGTTTGATGTGTCATAAGCGCTGTTGAGGAGGTTAGCTATTCAAATTGACAGTTCATACTCACATCAAAATCCAATTAATGTTGAACGAAAACAATATCGTTTTACCCTCTCCCTTCAGTCGTCATCTATATTGTCAATACTATCCTTTTCTCTCTACCATACATGTTCTACCCTCTCAGAGTAGTATCCCTTTCTATTATTATAGAGAGAAAAAGACAAACCGTCCATGATAAGTGATGTTTGGATGTCATAGGTACCAATGAAAATTTCCTCCCATAACTCAAATTGCTTCGTTAGTGATTTTTCATTAGAATAGATAGAGAGACTAGATTGTTATGCTTTGTAAAATTTAGGGCTTTAATTGACAAGTTTAAATATTAGAATTTAATTTATCACAGATTTACGAGGGACTAAGTGACTAACTATGAGCCTAATTTTTGTCAAGTTAAATTAGGTGTAACATTAAAAAAAGAAAAAAAAAAAGAGTGTAACATTAACTTTTTTTTTTCTATACTTCCAAGAATAACTATCTTATCTTATTGAAAATGAACTAACAATAAGACAAGCTAAGACTCAAAAAATAAATACTACAGTGCATCCTTAATATGATAGTGACTCGACTCAATCCACAAGTACAAGTTTTTATGGGTGAGAGGGGTAAAAGTTAGGGTTTAAATCTTCAGAAGAAAGTTTCACACACACACGCACAATTAAATTAAATTAAAGTAGAATTTTATCTCAGTTCAAAAGATAAACTACAGAGGTAAATAAAAAAATTTTAATTCAGATTCAAATTCAAACCCCATAAACTTAGAGCACACATTTTAAAATCAATGGGAATATTAAAAATTCTCCACAGAAATCAAAACGAATAGTATAGTCCAAAATTCTCACCGTAATGGATAATCTATGAAAAGAAAAACTTATTTAAAATTTCTTAAATTATTAAAATATATATACACACACACACAATACATTAAGTAGAATATATTAATTTTCTTAGATAAATATAAATACATGGATTATCAATTTTTAAAAAATCGAACACTAAAAATGATTATCAATTTGCAAAAAGTCTTAAACCAAAAATACAACCAATCCCAAACTGAAAGAATACACCTTTGGAATTTTCAAATTAAATCGATTTGGTTGGTTGGTCGAGTTGTCAACTGGAAAGGATAAACTTTTTGTTTGAAAAAAAAAATTTCCCAGTTTTATTTTTGGACTGGTTAATGCAACCCTTTTGTCATGATGAAATTTGTCACAGATCATAAAAAATAAATAAATAAATAATAAGAGAGCATTCAACCTGTAATTTTATTTTCCCACAAAGAATCTGCTAGCCTTAAACCACCATTTCTACAGATTACCTTTTTTTTAAGTAGCATATTTGCAAATAGCCCAAATGCGCAACAATTCATGGTGAAATGGGAAGCACACCACTACAATATAAATATATACAATCTCACAATTAAAATTTCAATTCAACACTATTTAAAAGAAAATTGGCTACAATTTTCCAATTATAATGTTGTTTTACAATTGCCTGAGTCCGGCTAAATTTATATGCATATCTACCTACACTTCATAAGCCGATGTAAATAACACTTGTATTACATCAACCTACACTTCCAGGAAAAAAAGAGGGAGGGGGGAGACAAAAACAAAAGTTACAAAACAGTACCTTTCTTTTTCCTCCCAAAAGATTACACTAAAAAATTCCACCCAAATATCATCCACACTAAATGGATAATGTTCCTAAGCTATTTCCTTTTATGTTGCAATCTCATCAACCTCAGAGTTAAACACAAAACTTGGAAATGTTGTCGTTATGTCCCTGCATTCATTTCAAAATTTGTTCATTTCAAAATTTGTGAATTATAAAATGTCGGAACTTGGTGACTGATTTTTTGTATAAACAGGAGATAAATCATGTCATATATATACATGACAAATAATTTTCCTCATACCTCAAATAGGGGAGGGTCATGATCTTTAATAATGATGGATTCTTGACCACGAAATTATCCCACTCTGACTTGTCTATCTTCCCATCTTTGTCCACATCAGCATCCAAGAAAGTCTGAACACACATGAAAAGCTCATTGGTAAACCATTTGTTTGTAAAATTGAAAGCAATTAAGTTTCATACCATCAAGATCCTACCAGCAAATCACAAAGCATATAACCTTTCATATTTTCATTCAAGAAAAGAGAATATGAAGTAGAAGTGGGGGAAAATACACAGCAAGACAGTCTGAACACACATGAAGAGCTCAATGGTAAACCATTTGTTCATAAAATTGAAAGCGATTAAGTTTCATACCATCAAGATCCTACCAGCAAATCACAAAGCATAACCTTTCACATTTTCATTTCAAAGAAAAGAGAATATGAAGTAGAAGCGGGGGAAAATACACAGCAAGACATATATCCTGCCCTATATATGTTCCCCTTCAATGGACCAGACATTCATCCCAACTAAAATAGTATCAACAGACAGAAAATAACTAAATTGTTAAACCTAGCTATTAAAAATATCTAGGCTTCAACACACTCTGGAGTGGGCTGATAATCTTTCCCCATGTAATTGTTTTTACTTCTTACTCTCGGACGTATGCAACAACTCACCTTATCAAGTATCATCTCAATGGTCTCGTCAGCCAACTTCATTTCAGATTCACATAGAAGTGCGATTAACATTTGCTTGACCTGCCAAAATCACATAAAATGAAGATGCCTACAAGGATGTTTCAATAAAAGAATATGAAATCAAAAAAACAAATTCTCGAAGTTTGGCCACAACTTCTTTTCCAATTAGATATGTATTTGTACACCAGAAATAATAAAATCAATTGACAAGGTGATGACCTCCCTGGAGCTCATTTGATCTTGGTAAAAAATTATTATTTTTGTAATTGTGCTTGGATTGCTATGTTGTATTCCTACGAGTAACAAACTTTTTTTTTTCTCTTTTTTTATTTCTTATTTTTTTTTATCATAAGTGTAACCCATGTTATTTTGGAGATTGCAACAGGAAAGAAGGGAAAACTGACAAATCTACTTAAAGGGGTGGCTTTCTCTCTTGAGCATTTCAATAGAATCCCATCCCCACCTTTTCCGAGATCTTAACATAGGGTTGCAAACAAGATCATCACCAAACAAAATATATGATCATGTCCTATATACTCTTTATTTTGGAAAGTGACAAACTATAGAGACATCCAATGTGGATTCACAAGAAAACACCAATTAGCTACATGCACATTAGGTCCTGATTGAACTCATACTCTCAACTAGTCGGCAGTAACCACATAAATCTCTTTTTTCTTTGATAGGTCAGTAACCAACCAAATCTGACCAAGCAAGAAGGAAAAAAATTCTAGATGTAGTGATTTTCTCACCCAACAATTTGAATTACCATAGCAGAAAAGCAAAAGGGTCCTGAACTAGCATTAACAGGTATAAACAAGAAAAATTTTAAGCCACCAACATACCTCTTGTCGTTCAATATAGCCTGTATTATCCAAATCATAGAGCTTAAATGAAACTGCAAAATAAATCTAAATATTAGTTTTCATAACAGTCAAATATATGATACAAGTAAGGATATGCATACCACCGTGGAAAACAACAGTACTACACTTTACAATTGAAGGTCAAAATACGTCATATCCATGACTTACAATCAATCTTGTCTTCCTGTGGAGCATTGGGATGGAAGACATTAAGTGCTCTAACAAAGTCACCGAAATCAATGACTCCCTTCCTCTTAACATCAAACAGATCAAAGATCTGCATGTAAAATTACTCCAATCTCAAAACAAACACAATTGATTGAAAGCTTCCATACATTGCATAACAAAGAAGAGTAAAAAAAAAAAAAAAATTTATGCCGTAACGTTTCGATCAATATTAACCATAATTTCTTTTCCTCTTTACCTCCATTAAACTCATCAAATGACTAACAAAATCACAGAAAATAATTAAAATGAGATTAATACAAATTCAAATAATTAATGTTTCAGCAAAGGCTGGCACTTACTTTTTTGCAATCACCACTTAAAAAAAAATCATTGATACAAAAATATAAAAATATCTTATCCAAAAATTTAGAGAGTTTAGATTTGCTTTAAATTCTAATTAATAGTTACCATCAGTTTAATACTAAGTTATTGTCACAATATCCATCTAGACAAGTATATAAAAAGGCAAAATGAAAAGATTTAATACCCGATTTGCAAAGAGATTCTCTTTCTTCCTGTTCTTGAAAAGTGCCAACTGAAATTCTTCCTGCATATATAACAAAGTCAATGTCACATATTGATTTAAAATATGAAAAATCACATTTCCAAATCTATATAGATGTGTACTAAACATAGAAATGGACAAGTATAACAAATGTCATCCCAACAAATAACATGCATACAAACTGAATAGGTTAAATGTGAGGCTATAAACCCAGGTATAGAGAGAGAGAGAGAGAGAGAGAGAGAGAGAGAGAGAGAGTCTTATCAGAAAATTAATATTTGGAAGTAATATTATAAAAGCTAAGTTCCTTCATCATCACCACCATCATGGGATAGGATATCCATGCATGAAGCCACACTCAAAAGGTCCATGGCTCAACTTTTAAAAAAACACTGATGATCAATCACAGAAACAGAGTTACAGACAGCACATGCCCTTGCAATCTGAACATGGGCGCAGAAGCATAGAAGAAGCCTTACGTGTTTTTAGAAAAATAAAAAATATACACAAAGAAGTGAATGCCTTTATGTATTTTTTTCTACTCTCTCTCACTTTTTTCTCATAGTGGTAAGTTATACATGCACCCAATGGATTTGAATCCATGATCTCACTTATTGGGACTTGGTAATATTTCTTAGAACTAAATATAAAAAGAAACCAAGGAAATTCAGATAGAAGCAACGTGGTAGGTAATGCAACATGATAAGCAAACTGTTGAAGAGAAGAAGCCTTGGTTTTAAGCACAAACATACCTTGTTTATCAACCCATCATCAATTACAGAACTGCTAATGCTCTTGTAAAGTTCAAAAAGTGCTTCAACTTCACTAACAGTAACTGGGAAATAAAAAAGGCACACAAGATGAAAAAAATTAAAACTAGAAAGAGTTAAGAGAATGTACAATAAATAGAATATGTATGTATATTTATTATATATATATATATATATATATATATATATATAAAATATGTTACACAGGCCCAATGCTTCTTGAACTCACAACCTCACCCTTCACCCCAATATCATTAAATTGATACTCAAAGAATGAAGAATAACATTGAGATGGATTAAAAATACTGTTCAGCTCTCATTATTATCTAAATTCAAAGGTTAGTCTTAGAGTACAGGCAGACAAGTCAGTTGTCATTTCCTTCGTTCATTTATGATGTGTGCCAGGTATCTCCCATTTACAGATAATTATAATTGAATGTATTAAGTTATCCATTGAACCTATGATGTATCCAAGACAAGACAGGTTACATACAAGACTTGTAAATGGAGGTTCTTTCTTTGTATAGTCTTCCTTGCCCAAGCTGGATTAAAATGAAGTTCACAGGTTTTGGCATAGCCAAATCTGAATGTGTATGCCAACCAACTTTTTGAGCTTCTCAGGCATTACAAGAACCCCAAGGATGATATATAACTGGTATAGCAGTTACATCATGCAGGGATTTATCTATTCTTTTTAGCAATTTATCTTTTCTTAGGTGAAATTTCATAAATTATAACATAAAGTCCGATTAGATGTGACCAACGCTATAATCACAACCTTTAGAGAAATCAGAGTCTACAATTGCAAAATACATGGGACTTATGCTTGACCTCAATTATTAAAACAGTAAAAGAAGCAACTTACAAGCAGTTTGTGAAGCAAGAACAATTGGGTCCTCATGTCCCGGAACCTGTCTTCTTCCAGTAGACTGAAGACAGCCCATTTACGGAAGAAGATGGCGGAGGAAGCAGAGCCCTTGAAAACAAGCGCCTAGGCTTCACTACAATATATCAGCAAAACCATCTTAACCTTGCAATTACAAATCCAAATTCAAAGACCGCCATGCAGAAAATAATTAGTATTAAATAAATCCCAATTTAAAATTAAATGCAAAAAAAAAAAAAAAATCATTGAAATTTTCCACCACATGAATCAGTAAAAATTTGATTGATTCATTGTTTGATCCAAGGATTCAGTATAACCATTCAAATGAGTCTTCCAAGAAAAATTGAACTCTCTAAAACCGTTCCGTTGAATGAAAAATTAGAGGAAAATAAAATTAATAAATTAATAATAAATAAAGCTTTCCAACAACATCATTCTCTACAACATTTAATTCCTCAAAAACTGGAGGAAGAAAGTAAAAAAGGAAAGATTTTTATTCTTGTTTCCTCACCCATAGCTCCGCCAAATAAAACAGATCCAAGATTTACGCATAAAGATTTTATTTTGCATGATATTCCTTCATTTTCTCAGCAATCAAACAGATACTTATAATAAAAGACACAAAATCTAAACTTGCAAGAACACATCATATTCCTCCATTTACCCCAATAAAAATAAATGAGCATCAAAAACCCATCATCCAAATCCGAAACACATTACATTTTCCATCAATTTCTCAGCTAACAAACACAGAATTACAACAACAAACAAAACCCAAAACCCCAAAACCTCAAATTAAAATCCATGCAAAACCCATACCATAAATTTTTTTTTTTTTTTTTTTTTGTTAAAAGAAAAAGGAAGGAAGAGAAACTCACCGACCAACAAAAATTGGCCGAAGAACCGAAATCGAAGAGGTAGCAGTATAAAAAGAGATAGCCGGCACAGAATTGAGGACGAGAACAAACCAGAGGTGGTGAGAGAGAGAGAGAGAGAGAGAGAGAGATGGAGGGCTGAGATTGAGTTTGAGGAAGCGAAGAAACCGAGAAACTCACGGCTGATTTATTTGAGGAGCTGTCTAAAAATAAAAAACTCTGAGCTCTCTCTCTCTCTCTCTCTCTAAAAACGAGAGAAGTCTGTTGCGAAGTTAGAAACGACACTGCGAGTTTCTGAGAAAATATAGGAAGTGGATGTGGGTGAGGGCGCGTGTCCTTCGAGTTCTACTTCTGCGCGTGCGAAAGGAAAACTTGAAGAATTAGGCTTTGGCATTTCGGAATATTCCTTTTTTTTTTTTTTAATTAATAACAAATCTTAACGGGAATTCGTTACCATCTTACCATAATCATTTTTTTTTTTTTTTAGAAAGTACCATAATCATATAAATAAATAAATATTTTTTTTAAATTTGTCGGCAACCCCTCTCTAATTCTATTTTCTATCCAAAAGAAAAAAAAAAGTGTAGAGATTCATTGCATGTAAACACGAGAAGAATGACGGGTCGTCTAAGTTCTAGTCAATTGTTTGACAAAATTTTTTTTTTTTTTTAATTTCTAGCCAATAATTCAGAGGCCAAAAATTAGTATTTTATTTTAATAGATAACCTATCTATCAAAAAGAAAAAAAAAAAACAAAATTATTAGATAAAACCTTGTTGGTCCATTGGGAGACACTTGAGTAATAGAAGACCCAATAAATTGGAAAAACGTGTCACTATTATACGTTTAGAAATTCTTAAGTTTCATCTACCGCATGTGTGACTTTCACATGTGCCATAATAAAAAATGAAATAGTCTAATCAATAATATATAAAACTACTTTCTTATATTTAAAAAATTGTTTGGTTAATAGTTGTGCCTTCGGGTATTTGTTAATAGACTATTTTAAAAAAGTTTCAATACTACTTTTGTTGAAAATATAAAAAATTGTAAAAAAAAAATTCAGTTATTTTTTTCCAAAAAAATTTTATAAAAATATTTCTTAAATTAATGGACTTAAGAAATTTGTTATCTTTTCCCTTTAAAAGATATATATTAAAACTTTTTTTTAGAAGAATAGCTTATATAGCTTCTTTTTTTTAAATAGGGGAAATAATTTATATAGCTTAATTAGTCATACAAATAAATAAATGTAACTTGCACCTAAAATAAAACTAAATTCGGACTTATTGTCACAGGATGTGCAAAAGTTCCTGGCTTTAAAATAATTCTCTTGCACACTTCTTTACTCCAGTGTTAACCTTAGCCATTTGATTTTTAAATTACTATATAGTACATAAATTTCCTTTTCCTAAAAAAAAAATTCTACTACAGTAACAATCATTAATTGGGTTTCTAATGAAATCTTAAAATAATTGCATCACGGGTGGGTAAGCTAAGTTTATATAATATGGCTACAAATTTGGATATATACAAATTTTGACTACAAATTTAGTTGTAGTCGATGGTTAAAGCTCTCACTAAAAATATTAACATGATTATATGTTTTGAAAATCTACTCATTAGATTTATATGTTTTATGTTTTTAACATGGATGTCAAATTTTGTGTCAATCAAATGTTATTTACTATTTTATTCATAAACTTATTTTTTATACATATTACAAAAACTAGAAATTTAAATATTTAAATATTGATAACATAACTATTAATTTTAGATATTTTGAAAATTTTGTAAGTATAGAAGATATAAGAAGAAAATATATTTTAATAGTAGATTGGTCAAAATTCACATTTAATAAAAAGATATTAAGTAGGGTTGAAACCATTAGCTGCAACTAAATTTATAACCAAACTTTGTTCTATGAATTTATAAGTACAATTGAAGATCTAATATGTGTAAGATAAGGCATAAAACTTGTTTATAAGTTTGAATGAATCATATTATTAAAATAGACATATATAATCTTATAAACTATTGTGAGTGGAGATTCATTAATTTTTTAAAATTCATTTGTTATACTTGTGAAGGTTACAAATAAATTAATCACATAATACAAACTACACAGTGAAGATTCCTCCCTATAAACTATAAAGCTATAAAAGTAGGTGGAATGCTATTATCACTAGCTTCACACACCAGAATGTGATGTCATTTTCTCATTTACTAAATTTCCCCTAGCTTGTATCTTTGGCAATCTTAGCTACATTATTTCAAAATATTTCTTTCAACATTTCAATTTTTTTTTTTTTTTTGAGAAGAAGTTCATATCTTTTCCGTGTTTATCCAAAAACACCTACTTGTTTCACTTTATTTTCTTCAACCTTCCTTATTTATATTTTCACCAATTAGCATTCTAAGTAGATTTTTTTTTTATACACTAAGATTTGAATTTAGGATAATTAATTACTCTTTATTATTAAGATAAGATACCTATAATTGTTTTTTCCTAGACAGGTTTGTTCAGAATCCCTTAATTGACGATAAGTACAAAATTATTGACTACTTTAATTAGTTCTAAACTAATGTTCAGCCATGCCTTTATGTGCATGAGTAATGATATATCATTTGGTCCTGGCTTATGATTTCATTTTTTACTTTATTCTTTCCTTGTAACTACAATGCAAGGATCCAACATAGGTTATGCAGATTCTAGAGGAAGGAGTCCATTTTATCAAAAGCATCAACTTTGTAAATTACTATCATTTTGTTTCTAAGACCATGAGAATGGGCGGTAGTTAACAAAAGCATAAGCTTTCTAAACTGTGCTTCAACAGAATGGAATTTTTAATGTCTCTAACTCTTATCTCCACACCTTTAAGGGCCTTTATAAGATGGTAAAAATAATCATAAACATTGCTTTCATGAACCCCGCTTGTGATCAAATGCTCTTACAGGACTACCCTAGAATTCATATTTTTAAAGAAAAGAAGCCTCTATATATAATTTTGTGATTTGGTGCAATCCTCAAGATTCAAGAAAAGGACTTGATATACTTTGCTTGGCCACAAATGATGCTTGACTTGCCAATATATTTGGACAAAATGTGTAGAATAAAATGTCACAAGATCCGAAGAATCTTAAACGACAAGATCTAACAAAAATGTCTCGTTTTTCATGTGTTCTCTCCAACTTGTTTGTATTTGATACATTTAAGTTAGTACGTACGTAGCTTGAATTGATGCAGGGAAAATTTTATATTTTCAATATCGATAAGACTGAGGAAGCTTACAACTCATCACATGCCCTTGTTTGGTTATAGAGGATTGAACCATGTTACCTCTGCATGGATATAGATGTAGGCAACATGTGAAAAAAGATTTGAAAAGCAGAAAAGGTGTTCCATTATTTGTGGTGTTGAGCATAGATCGATTACTTCACAAATCGACAACAACAATCATAAATGTTTTCCCCAACTTTGTTGACGATGATCTATTAACAACAGAGCCGGCTCAACAACTTTGGGGGTCTTATGCAAAAAATTTAAGTAGGGTCTTTTTAATATTTAAATATTTATTAAATAATATTTATTAAAATTTTTTTATTTAAAATATATTTTTCTTGCTTTTTGAGATGCAAAATTACTAATTGATTATTGCAAATTTTCTAAAGCCGTAACCACTTTATACTATAAAGTCTAAACCTGCACAAATAAAAATTAATATATTACATGGTTCAATAAATTAGTATCATTATAATACAATTGAGTTGATATGATATGCATCAAATTATTAGTTAGTGTGATAATTTATAATAATCTATAAAATAAAAGCTTGCATAAATTTTTTTTTTATATATTTATATATTAATTTGAGTGGGTATACATTGGGTGTGGATGTGGGTGTGGCCCGTGTGGGTGGGTTACGGGGTTAGTGAATGTGTAGGCAATGTAGTGGGTGGGTTACGGGGTTAGTGAATGTGTAGGCAATGTAGCTGTGTGGGTGGGGGCTATCTAATAGCTATATGCAGACTAGCACAGTAGTTATGAAAATTTTTTCAACTTTTTTAAATTATAAAATATTATATACTCAACAGTCTATAAGCCTATCATTCTATTCTATTAAGCTGTGTGCAGTGTGCAGTGTATAGTATCACTGTGGATAAAATGTGGCCTTTTTAATACATTTTATTGACCAATAAAAGGATTAAAAAATTTTATTTTTGTAATTAAAATATATAGATAAATATAATATATATATATATATATATATATTTTTACAAATGGGGGCCTAAAGCGATTGCATCATTTGCATACATAGTTCAGCCAGCCCTGATTAACAACAACCTATGGTAGGGTTCAGAGTTTGTATCTTATATACCCATCCCGATGTTATATTTGTTGTGAATCAAGTGTGTCAATTTATGCATTAATTATGGTGTTTGCATTGATTAAATGACTATTAATGAATTTTTTTTTTTTTTTTTTTTTTTTTTTTTTTTTTTTTTGTCTCAAACACACTCACGCATGACCATGACCTTCTCTTCCAATTTGGTCCGATTCGCCTTGAAACCTATTTTGATGCTAATTTTATTCATTGCCCCATTATCGTCACTCCACCTTCTCTCCCTCCATCCAACGTAAGTTTAAATTCTATCATATTTGTTAAAGTGCCAAAATAGACACAACAGTATTCCGGCTCAAATATTGAAGGAGAATACAGTTAAATTGCACTCACATTTGCCTTCACTTCTCCTTTAAGATATGCATATTTTCCTCCATCAACCTCCATTCATTTAGCGTGATAACACCAATTAAATTTCTCTTCACTCTAACTCAATTTTTCATTCACGCATGAAGCTCTCGGAAGTTGACTATCATGATGTCTGAACGTAGTTTGTGCTTAAAAGAGCTCACCAAATTGCTGATGTGTTTTCAAAAGCTATATATCACAAGGGCTTGGGGGCGGAGTGCCTGACCTATTAGCTTAAGGAAGCAATCATGAAAATTCCATAAAAGAGGGTAATAGTCATGGATTGAGCTAATCTCACCGAAATAGGTAATAGTCAACTACCATTATTCTTGGATGGATCCAAGGAAGACAAAACTGAACTCAAGACTATTTATTTGTACCATTATTAGTGATGAAGCTAGGATTTCTATTGGGGGGGGGGGGGGGGGGGTTGCAAAAGTATGAACCAAATTTATTTTTATTACAATCAAAATTAGAGATGTAAGGATGCGATTCGATCCACGGCCCAAGAGATTTGGACAATGGCCCAATGAGCCCAAAACAATAAATTTGATAGAAAGTGGACCTATTACTGAACGTTCAATGAGTTAGAATATAGATCACAATAAGCTAGTTAGCATTAGAATGAGTAAGACAAATAGTTTAAAAAGAAAATGTACTCTTCGGTCAGGTCCGAGAATGGTATGTTCTTATATACTTCTCCTAAACTAATACAAATATTCAAATTCTAAGTTACACAGTGATTTCTCTTCTGGATTTTTGATGATCCCCCCTGTAATGAAATCCTTCCCTTTTTTATTTTTCTCCCCTCTTTCATCTCAGCCTTCCACATGTAGATCAAATTGCTAATCTCATTGATACTTATCCAATCAACACATTCCTGAAGTCTTTGTGGGTAGCTGTAAGACTGAAAGTCACTGTTCAGATATCACTTCCACATTAATGCGGCTAGGAGGGTAGATGCAGAGTATTCAATAGAATGGTAGCAGTTTTCTTTCCAGATATTTCTCAATTCTCTATTTACTCACCTCTCTCTAAAGCTTATCTTCTCAAGCACGGTTGCCCACTACCCAGTACTTGATGGGTGGTCAGACTTTAGACTTCCACTCTGTTGGCTGAGGGAGGATTGCTCCTCAGACAACGTCACCTGTTCATTATGATCAGACCTCTTTCTCGGCCCAGTAATCTATTTGTCTTCACTAATACGTGCTTGTCTTCGGGCTCTTTGACATCCTCAAGTGCGGCCCACTATCTTTATTTGAGCTCTTCATCACTACAATATTCATTTAATTAATAACAAAATATCAACAATTAAAAAAAATACAAAATATCTATTTCTTAGTACTTTGTAATGCAATTATCTATCAAAATGAAATTCATCGTTCTTTTAAATCTCATAAATCATAGTAATTAATTAATTCCGTCATAAATGTCACTAAAATTTCCATTTCAATGTATAATTCAAAGAGTGTGTTAAAAAACCATCTTCAATTAGTGAACAAAATTAAAGAATCTATTTGAATATCATCTTCCACTTTGTGTTGTGAACCCAATTTTAAATTTTTAATAATATTCATGGTTGAAAATACCCATTTTATAGTTGTAGTGGAAATAGAAAGATTAATTAAAAGTATAACTATACAACCACTCTATAAACAAATTGGCAAGCTACTAATTTTTTAGTCCTTACTAGTTATTGAAAAAATTAAAAAAATATTTAATAATTTTTGGAATCTAAATGTAAACCACAGTATTCTCATAATGGTGAAATTCTATTTTCAATGGTAGTTTTTCATAATTTATGAATCTTACTACTAATACTTGTTTAAGCATAAAAAATATCTAATCGATAATAATGCTCAATTGTAAAGTCAATTTTCTAATGAGAAATATTTTTAAAAATCTACTAGGTGGAATCAACCAACTGAATAACTTCCAAATCTCAAAGTTGTCCCAAACTTTTAATGTTGGATCCCAAATAAGCAAACAACCAAAATGTCATACCAATATTTTTTGTTTTTCATCGAAGATTTTTTTTAATGGATTTATTTTTGTTTTGTTAGTAAAAAGTGATGGGTTTTTTTTTTAAAGGGACCACCAAAATCTTGATTAATTTCTTATATGACCATTTATATTAATTTTGAGGTTTTTTGGGGTTAGATGACTATTTTAATTTTTGTGTTTTCAATTTTGGAGGGGTCATACGAATTTTTTAATAAAAAAATTCAAAAATCCACGGACTTTGGGCCAAAAAATACCTCCGTTGTTATGTTTGATGGCTTGGATTAATATTGTGCACCACGTCGCTTGGGATAATTGCCCATTGAATTCCCAACCGGCCTTAGATATTCAAGTTCAACTTGGAATTGATGTCTGGACCTCACGTTCTCAATGTATATTGACTGGTAAGAGAATACAATTCTGGTTCTTGAATGACTTATATCTTTGCCGACTTGATATCCTATATAAGTAGTGTGTTGCGGAGAAAGATTGGCTAGCTGGTACATATTTACGACAGTTTTCTAGTTTAGTATAGAGTGTAAGGTTTTTTCTATTTTTTGTATTTGTGAGATAGTTATTGGGTGTATTAGGGTTTAGGTTATTGTAAGAATATTGATACACCAACTTGTATATCTTCATATTTGATAGTGAAATTCCTTGATTAGTAGAATTCCTTGGTATTCTTTCATTTGTTTGTGTTTGTTTATTTTCAAATTTTGGGTTTGCTTCGTTCCTATTATTTATTTCTTGAAGATTTTTCTATAGTCATAATACTTTCACAATCAATATTGAAGTGAAAGTGTTATTTGGAGGCGCTTTCCTATAACTTCCATCCCTACCCATGATAAACTATTACTTAATTGCCTCAAAATCTTAAGATTAGAAAGAATGAATTTAATCACCATTATTAATTAAACCTACTATATTATATTTTCACTCCCACTCAATCTCCATGTGGACCATGTCAGTCACATTTTATAGTAACATATTACCAGAATTTTATTAGGCAGAGCAATTGCTAAAAATAAATGGCATAAAAAAATAAATAATTTAAATTTAAATTTTATAAAAAAGAAGAAAAAGAATAATGAAATAGACTTTTTAGTTTGATGATTACCGAGCCCTTAGAAATAAAAGTTTCCCAGGTATAATGTAAACTTTTTCAATAATTTTTCAATATTAATTAAAAACCACTTTTCTGACCAAAAAAGGAAAAAGAAAATTGTAACTACCATATAACCTGAGTACAAATAGGTTCGATATACCTAGTTTAATTCCGAGGTCAAGGAATTTAAGCTGAAGCCTGAAGAGGGCTTCTTGATTGCTTCAAAGAATGCCAAACAGTGAACATAAATGCCAGGGATGTATAAAGATTACCACCACTGCTAATTTTTCACAGAAAAACTCGCGTATGTTTCACACACTCACTTCACTGGCCACCAGTGCCACAACGCAAAAAATTGACTCTAAAGGTGTGAAAATTTCGGTTCTAAAAGACTAAGGGCACGTAATGTTATTTAAAATGTGAAAATGTGAGTTTGAGTAAGGCTATCAAACAGGTACTAAAGAACTAAAAGTGTTAAATGTGAAAAATAAACATCATCTTCTAACTTGACGAAGTAGGTATATTATGTTTCAGGTGTATGTAATGAAAAATTTATATTATGTGAGTTTTATCGGTATATAAGGCCCACAAGTTGTGATAGATTCGTTAATTATACCTGAAACACAATTTACTTTTTTTTTTTTTTGAGAAATGATATGTTCATAATATTTTTATAATATTTTTACAACAAATCCTAAATAACAGGTTGTTACTGATTGTTATTGTTGAGGCAAAAAAGTAATCTTAGTGTTAGGTTCAAATTTGAACTAATAACAACTAATCATCTATAATTTGTTATGAAAATATTGTAAAATTGTTATAGACGTAACACCTCTCATTTTTTTTTCCTATGCAAATTGCAAATTGCTCCACTTGTCTTTTTGTTTGACTTTGAGCTCTTAGAGCACTTACAGCAGTGCTCTTATATTGCTATATTGCTATAATATATAGCAATATAGCTCATCAAGCATCAAAACAATGCTCCAACAGTGGAGCTATTTAGTTATTTTTTAGCTCCACGTGAACAGTGCACATTTATAAATAAATGTGCACTATTCATCACAGCTAAAAATAAAAAAGATTATTTTATTACCTTTCTCTCTCCTACTTTATTTAAAAAATATTTCTTTCTTCTTTTACTCTCTCTCTCTCTCTCTCTCTCTCCCTCCGGCTTCTCTTCTTCTTCCTTCTTCCTTCACATTTTTTTTTCTCTCCCTCACCCACTCTCTGCTTCGCCATTCTGTTCAATATCGCCATCCTACGCCGGCCTAGTCGCCGCTAAGTCGCCGTCCCACGCCGTTGTCACCGATCTTCATCGCGGTTCACCATCGCCGATCTTCATCTGAGTTCGCGGTTTGCCGTCATCGCCGATCTTCATCTGGGTTCTGGGTTCGCGGTTCGCCGTCGTCGCCGATCTTCATCTGGGTTCGCGGTTCGCCGTCCACCGTCATTGCCGATCTTAATCTGGGTTCGTGTTTTGCCGTCCGCCGTCGTCGCCGATCTTCATCTGGGTTCGCGGTTCGCCGTCGCCGATCTTCATCTGGGTTCGTTGGTGGGTTTTTTTTTTTTTTTTTTCCTGTTGTGGACTGCTGATGCTGCTGGTGGTGGTGCTAGTGGTGGTGGTGCTGGATGTGGCTGTAGTTGATGGTAGATGTGGTTGTGGTTGGTATTGTGTAAATATTTTGGGTTGTAGGATATATTATTTTATTGTAGGGGTGTATTATTTTATTATGATATTTATATTATTTTATTGTGTTAAAAGTTAAAATAGATCCACTGTTATAGCACGTGTGTAGTTAAAATAGATAAAGTAACTTTTGGTGGAGCTAAATTGCTATAAATTTAGCTCCACTGTTGTGGATGCTCTTACAAATTGTAACTATCTAGCTGATGTCCCATTCAAACGCGCATGTATGCTATAAATTTCTTTTGAAATATTTGATAAAAATTCATTTTTATAAACAATTTATAATACTCATTAAGTTATAATATTTGAGAAATAAGTTTAAGTTACTTATCATTTGGATACAACTTATTTTGTTGAAAACTGAAAACACTATAGTAAAATAATTTTTAAATGTGTAAAAAATTACTGTTCACTCTTTTTATTCTGTTCATATGTCTTGATGCACTGTTCATGTCCCATGAACAGTACACCAGGCGCTAGTCTTTAAAAAAAAAAAAAAAAGAGCTGAAAATGCGCAAACCTTACAAACGTGAACGTGAACATGCTATCCAAACCAGGCTTTTTACATGTCATTAGAAATATAAATATAAATTTAAGATTAATAAATTAAGAATATGAACATATTGTAATATTGTTTGCATAAATAGGTAAATGTTTATTTACTTTTTTAATTTAAGAAGAAAATTAATCTTTTTATATTTTTGAATATTAAATTTTTTTTTTGTTAAAATTTGTTTTATTCTCTACCAATTCATTGTCAAGTGACATATATTATATAAAGATTAGTTAATTTGGTTGATAGAAATTATATTTTAGTCTAATCTAAATGTAAGCCTTATTTGGTAGAGCATATTAAACACATATTTTCAATTTTTAAACAATATTACACGCATTTTCACACACTTTTTCATCCACACGTAATTTAAAAAAATACAAATAACATTACTCAAATCTCTCTACCAAACGGGCCACCCCAACCCTTACTTTTACACCTTACAAGCACTTATACCCTTACACTCCGACCCATATCCTTACACTCCGACCCTTTCTCTTACACCCTACAAAAATTATACTTATAGAGTGATTATCGCATCAAAAATACACAGTAATATTGTATTATTTATTAATGTTCAATCCTTTTAGCCATCTCTTGTCACATCAAAATATTTTCCATATCATCGAGCCAAGGAAAAAAAAATTAATAATAATAATTCTTCCTCCATTGACGTCTACAGTCTTACACCCTACAAAAATTATACTTATAGAGTGATTATCGCATCAAAAATACACAGTAATATTATATTATTTATTAATGTTCAATCCTTTTAGCCATCTCTTGTCACATCAAAATATTTTCCATATCATCGAGCCAAGGAAAAAAAAAATAATAATAATAATTCTTCCTCCATTGACGTCTACAGTGAACCGCAATCTATTGCAAATTGATTGATGACCATTCTCGCTTCTTCGTTCATCTTTTTTTTTTTCTTTTTGATTGGTTGATGAAGCATTTTGCGTTGGCAGTTTGCCATTGCTTGGTGGACTCAGTCTTCAGACACTGTGGAAACCATGGGCAACTCCGTGTTGAGAGGGAAGGTTAGGCATTGGACCGACATTAGTTAATTTTAATTATTATTTTCTGTTAATCAGCCATGATTATGCTTGCTACCTTGTCACTTCTTATTCTTTACTTTTTGTTAATCGGCTATAATTATGTTCCCTGCCGCCCATTCTATGTTGTTTTCACTTGATTTTTGCTGCCTTGGATATTTTTTGTGCTTTTTAATTTTTAATTTTTAGTATTAGTTTCAAGTGAACTCTTGTAGGTTTGAGTTTGAGATTGATCGACTCCTTGAAAAAAAAAAATTAGGTCTTACTAGTCATTGTCAAGTAATATCAAAGTTAGGTTTGCCAACAATGTGCTTTAATTATTCCCAACAAATAAAAAAATAATAAAAACAAATTTTTTTTTAAGAGTTCATGGTTATAATTCTTTAATTTTGCTGCAAGAAAGTGATACTATTGCTAAAACATGTCGGGATAAGGTCTAGTAAAGTGTTTATGGCATATGTTAAAGCCTAATTGGATTAGAGGATATGAGAAAATAGACTAAAGAGAAAGAGAATATTTGATTTGAGAATATGCTCTAGCTCGGAGGGCAAAATTTTCTTTTTTGTGTTTGTATGGATAAAGTTTGTTTCTTCATACATAAATAATATTGTTATTGTTGATTTACCGGCTATTCAATAATACTCTTAAATCTTGATAATTTGATTTTCAAAAAAAAAAAATTATTTAAAGATGTTGTAAACTTAGTCTACCACTTAAAATTTATTACAATTTTGTAAACTTAGCATTTCTAATTCTATTTTAATATTTTACTCAATTTCATTCTTTTCTATTTTACTGTTCCGTTTTTTTTTCTCTATAAACTCCAAAAGATTCTTCTCAAAAAAAAAAAAAAATTGCAAAAGATCGTATGGCTAAGAGCAACTTTTTAAGAAAAACAAATGCGCCCAACCTTCTTAAATTAAAGTTTAAGAATGCATTATGGCGCAAATAACTTTAAAACCTTTGAGTATTATAATTTATAACTAGGCCCAAAAACCTAGGGCCCACTAGAGCCTATAGATAACTCATAACTCATTTTGCAACTCTTTCTTTTATCATTTGTCACTTTATCATCTATTGGGATAAAATAATAAGTTTACGTTTGCAAATTATCATTTATAATCTTGAACATAAATTTCATGTAATTTGTACTTTAACTCTCTCTCACACACACCTCAAATGAATCTTTCAATTTCTACTAATTTTTATTTAGATATAAGACATACAGTATGTTAATAAATAAAAAAAAGTCACATATCTTGCATCACGTCTAGCTAAAAATAATAGGAAACTAAAATAATTCAATCAAAGGAGATCATTTTCCATAAAGTTTATACCACCGTTCCCTTTTAAATTATTTTCTTATCAATGTGAGACTTAATGTTATTACTATAATTTATTATATTAAAAAAGGACTTTTTATATCTCATTATTTTTTTAACAAATATATTTTTTTTAAGATAATTACAATATGTTGCTAATTCTGCATCTTAACATTTTCTCTTTAAATCGTCACACTTTGTATAGGGGAGAAAACAATTAAGGTCATGGCTCTTGACATTTTTTTAATCAATACAGGATTCCATAACAACCAGGAAACCTCCAAAATTATTTCTTTAATGGGCTAGACTGACTTAACATAACATAAACTATTTAAGACTAACCTATCAAGAGTTCCATTGGATTGACGCAACCTGATACTAATTAAACAATGCTGATTAAATTATGTTTAATTTTCTTCCATGTTAACATTTTTAATTATTAAGGCTGTAAAGAATCCTAAATTTGTCATTGCATATGAAACCTAAGTAGAACTTACTTGTCATGAGTTATTTGACTTAACACTAAATTTTTTTTTAATTAAATTATATTCTTATTACATATGGTCATTCCTGCCAACTATCTGGATTGTAGTTTTTTTTTTTTTTAAATTGATTAGTTAGATACTTAATATTATTATTATTATTATTTGCAGATCTCACATGGCAAATGAGTTACCAGCTAGTTTTATGTAATAAAAAATAAAAATAAAAACTGATAAGTTGGAAACAAATATCTACACTCTTAAGAGCTGAAGAGCTATAATACATCAATCAAGTTATGAAATTTATAATTGGGTTGCTAAACCATTATATAAAAAAATATATTAATCAAAGTAGATATGTTAAAAATTAAAATGAATGGATGACCGCTAAGAGAAGGGGGGTAAAAGTGAGAATGGAAAAAAAAAAAAAATGTCATCAAAAATGCATTTGGCAAATAATTTTTTAAACAACCTTTATACATTAGTATTTAAGAATTTTGATATTTAGAATTTAACTATGAAAGAGATGTAATTCAAAGTATTTACATGGCTTGTAAATAAATTCTCTTAGAAAAATGGTTTATAGCTTCCCAAGAAGTTAGTGTAACCGGTGCACAGGTAAGAGTTTAAGGACCTTATTATTCTTCTAAAGATTGTATTTGTGGATTTCAGTTAAATTAATTGGTAAAATTTTTTATGGTTGAATAAGAGATTTGAGGTTCAATCCTCGCCTATACTAAAAACCGATTGATGTCTTAATTTGACGATAAAGATCTATTATCAAAAGTGTACACCATTAATTAAAATTAAAAAAAAAAATCAAAGGGAAAAGGGGTGGAACATTTCATGAATAATGAGTACATGGGTATTTTATTTATTTATTTGTTTAAGTTTTTACTGGTTGTATCAATCATCAAATTAAATAATTATCATTTTTTTATTAGTTGTGGGGACCATTAAACCTGCCGACATGATTCTTCCAGAGTACATTGAATAATTTATCTTCTGACATGTAATGGAACTCACATGGCTATGTAACTATTTAATACCAAACTCACTAGTAGGATACTCCATCTCCATGAGTACCATGGTGGGTTAATCAATCGCTCTCACACCTTTCAGACAGTATATTCTATACTACCAAAATAATATGCACATGCTCTCCGGTTTGGTCCAAGGTATCGTTTTAGGATCCACCCATCTTCGTGAGTGTCAAAGTTTTTTAAGTATGAAAATGTTAATACAAATTTTACCTTAAAAAGCTTACAAATTGATATAAATATACTCGGTATTACCTTAATAATACTATATACTATATAATAAAAAGTTTCACCACAAAAGTCTTGATTGTGCCAATTATCTTTTCTTTTGTGACAAGTGGTTACACTATTAAGAAAATTTAAGTAAAGGAAACTCAATTACCAATCTTCAAGTTTATCATAATTTTTCTTTTGAGAAAGTTTATCATAATTTATTCTATTACCTAATTTTCTTAAGATGGCTAAAATGAAAAAACTACCATTTAAGTTTCATCAAAATTTATTTCAGTACTCTAAATTTCAAATTTATTTAATTAAGATTTTTTCATCAACTTTTGCAAAATATTGCAGTTAATTGTCCAAATTTTTACTTTTTTCCTTCAACTTTTTTTAATTAAAAAAATACAATTGATGATTGGATTTTTTTTTCTACAATTTAAATAACTGAAATAAATTCTGTTAAAACTTAAACCACGTGTTTTGTATTTTTACTTTTTAAAGAAATTTAAAATTATACTCGAACCAAGCTCACTCGACCCATTTCAATTGTTTTTGTATGGTTTTGGTTATTTTATGACCCATGTCGCTGTCTTGACCGGAAAACCATGCAAACAAGGCCATGATTCTGCACATTCAATGGTTTTTGTTTGGGCCAGGTAGGTTTTGCGCCATCTTGAACCCAGTGGATATATGCCTCCAGCTAATCCCAACTCCCAATTTAGCCTACCAGTGGCACAAACGTCATTAAAGAATGCAATCGGATATGGTTTATCTTTGCTTACACTAAAAACTAATTGGTGTCTTGGTCTGATGATAAAAACTATTATCAGAAACAAACACTATAAGTTAAAATTCTCTCTAAAAAAAAAAATTAACTATAGTTGTAAAATATTACTATTTGACAAATCTATGCTATGAAAAAATTCGTTACCCAAAATCATGGCCACACTAATGATCCAATATACAATCACAAGTTCTCCATTATTTTTACTCTCTCTCAAAAATAAATAAATAAATAAACAAAAAACTCCATTATTTAAGCCCAAAAAAATAATACTAATTCAAAGCTTAAGCTAGGTCAAAAAAGAAAAAATTAATCAGCCAATCAGATAATGAATTATACCTGGAGATGCCCGGAATTTATTTATTCCAAAGATCAATTGGAAGGTCATATACTCAAAGATACAGTAAAATAAAATTAAAAAATGGAAGGTCATATGTTCAGACATGAAAGTTCAAACACTTTCAAATAAGGCCCAAAAAATCACTAAAAAAAAAAATCAATACTTTTCACTTAACCGTTTTTCCTTTCGGTGATGTTTCCGAAAATGAAGGGCAACAGGAAAGTTGAATCAAGGTTGGTCTATTTAGAGGTTGAGAATTTGGACAGCACTGAACGCAAATCAACCATTCCATTTGATACCTCCGTTATCTTTTATCTTATTCTGTTTGACTGTCCAAATTCTGCATATCAATATCAGATAATGCGTGTATGAAAAATTGACTGTGAAAACAATATATATATATACTATAGTGTGAAAATCATGAAAAAATTGAAGACTTTTTACATACAAATCAACAGAGACATGGTAAGCTTAGTAACGAAGAAAGCGGCATCCTAACCAAGAAGTGGGACCCAAAGCTCCAGGGCGGCACAGCCGGGATATCCACTAAAATGCGCCCCTTATCCTTAACCAAATTTTGGAATTCGCACTCGGGCGCGTGATGATGAGACTAACAATTTTAAGGGTTCATATGCACATGGATTAACAGGAGTTTCGGGCAAAACCAAAACCCAAATAAAAACAGGTTGTGTCATTTGAAATTTGAAGGACCGAGAGCCTCTTATTAGAGTATTTTAAGTATAGTTGTTTAAAATAATGTGAAAATTGTAGTTTAAAAAATGTTGAAAAAATGTGTTTAAGTATTTATAATGTAAATGATGTGAAAACTATGGGCTTAAAAAAAAACACATTTGGTATGAGATTTTTTTTTAGGAGTGTGTAAATTATGTTTCTTATTTTAAGGTGTTTGAACACTAAATTTTAAAAACTCTTACCAATTTTTAGTTTTTAAATAATATTATTCAATGACACTTTTCTAAATATATTAAAAATTGTAGGTCCCATCTGATTAGACCACATGAGGGAATTTTCTCTCTTTTCAAATAAAATAATAATACGGAGTAATACTTTTACGGTACTTTTCAGCTTAAAAAAAAAAATACATGTATATACCAAACACACATAACATATTTTAAAAGAGAGAAATTTTAAATACACATACACATACCAAACACACATAACATATTTTTACACATACCAAACACACCTAACACAACATATTTTAAACAACTAAACCAACTTTTTCACATTTTAAAATATGTTATTTGAAACAAAGTATTAAATACATTTAAACAAATATGTTAACATAGTAAATTGGATAAATTCCAAATTACACCTTTAAAGTTTGGGAGTGTTTGGATTTTACACTCTGAAATTTTAAATTTTAGATTTTATCCCACGAAATTTTGGGGTGTTTAGATTTTACTCTCTAAAATTTGAGAGTGTTTGAATTTTACACCCTAAAGTTTCAGAATTTGAGGTATAAAATCAAATCACCCCCAGATTTAGGGGGTGAAATTTAAATTCTGAAAATCAGGATGTAAAATCCAAATACTCCCAAACTTTAAGAGAATAATTTGCAATTTATCCTGGTAAATTTTATGGATCAATAGTGAATAATAATAATAATAATAATAATAATAATAATAATAATAATTACTAACTAAAATGCTAGTCTAAAAAATAAAAATAATTAAACTAATTAATATCTATAATTTATAGGAGGTTTGGTTATTGATGCTAAAGAAGTAAAACTCAATTGGATGGAAGTGTCAATTAGCCTTGTAGGTATAGTTTTCAAAATGTAAATTGTATTGTGATTTGATTTTTGATTTTTTTATATTGTGTAGCAGATCTTGTATTGTAAGACACATAAATATTTAATAAAATTTATATAAAAATTATAGATATATATATATATAAAGAATATATTCATTGTAAAATTGGAATATATTCAACTAATAACTAATCTAATATCACTTATGTAATAATATTAAACAAGCTAACTAAATAAATCAAATTAACATGTGTTTATAATATACATATTCAAATTAATTAAACTCAAAAATAATAATACATGACAAATAACCCAAAATAATAATTTATTTTCATCATATTCTTCAACTTTTACTTGCCTAATCAACTACACCTAAGTCAGTGTTATCATAATATTTTCTCTCTTTTTTTTCGTAGAATTTATCAACATATTCATTATTTTGAAAATTTGTCTTTTCATTGAACTTTTCTTTATCATCATCAACATTTACTATCTTTTTTTTTTTTAATATTTCTTATTGGCATTCTAGCTTCTTAGACTTATAGTTATAATAACCCAAAAATAAATTATATTTTCAATTAATACCTTATTGATAACATAGAAAATAATTTTGCAAATATGAAAGTAAAGTATAAGTCTGTAATCCTAATTTTGTACGAGAAATAAAGAGGAAAAAAACTTATGAACATTGTTATTTTATTGGGTTAAATTAAGTAACCTAATATGTTTGTGTTATAAACAAGTATAACAACTTGTTGGATTCAAATAAAACCACAAATTTTAACCCCAAAAAAAAAAAAAAAAACTCATTTTAAAATACATGTCTATATATCGTATAATATATACGATACGATATGCTTTGACGATTCACGAAACACACCACTGTATTTTATGATTCATGAACACTTACGATACACCCTTACAATATAGAAGTTTACACAATACTGATAACTATGGTTATAGCCATTTTTAGTGGGTTCAGTTAACGAATATCCTTAAAATATTTATTAATGGACTATTTTAGAAAAATTTACTCTACTTTCACGACAAATATAAAAATCAGTCAAAAAAATTAATTCCTTTCTAAGTTTCTAAAAATATTTCTTATCCATTAACTTTTCCCTTCTTTAATTTATCTTCAAAGAAAAATTCCACCAACCTCAAAAATAGCAAACTCAGGAACTTGAAATTTGAACATATGATTCAAGAACACTTATAGTACACCATTACAACGCAAAATTTTTTGTACACGATGCTAATAAATATGATTGTAACAATTTTTAATAGGTTTAGTTAACAAATGTTCTTAAAATATTTATTAATGGACTATTTTATAAAAAATTTATACTATTTTCACGGCAAATATAAAAATCAGTCAAAAAAAAAAAATCAATTCCTATTTTTTAGTTTCAAAAAATAAAATTCTAGCGACCTTAAAAATGACAAACTCAGAAACTTAAAATTTGAACTTTGAAATTTGAATTAATGATAAAGAAAGGTCGTATATAAGAGAATGTTCCAATAATATTCCTTTTTCTCCTATGAAAGAAAAACTAGTGTACGTTTTGATGTCCACAGAAGATAAAAGAGCGTAAGGCAGCCGACTTAACCTTAATATATAATACAAAACAAAAACAGGAACAGACACTAAAAGCCTACGCCCATGATTAGATATTAATATTATACTCGTGAAAGCCGACAGCATCAACTAACTGCCATAGTCGGTACCCACGTGGTGTACGTTAGCCGATTACTATATTCGGACAGTGAAAGGGACGTGTCGTGCGCCTTCTTGGACCGTAAACCTACACATCCCAGAAAGATAGAATTAGAAACTCGTTTCGTGTCGTGTCAGAAACGTTAAGAGTGGTCTGTGTAGCGTCAAGAGTCAGAGTCTTAAAAACACTCTTTTTATCGAGCGACACTTGGAAGCCACCCTTTTATGGCATACGTGTCGTTTAATTCTCTGCCAAAAGACAGATCCACCTTAAGATTTCATTAGATTAGATGTATACGACTTTCTTAAAAATCTTCTTGATATTTTTCCCTCATTTAGAGAATGACCGTGTCTCAGATTCTCTTTCAATTTTTGGACCTTTTCGAAAGTTCCTGGAAGGTTAAAGCTTGAGTCTGTCTTCATTATTTGCAGCACTCCCCTTCTCTTGTTGTGCTTTTTATTGTTATCTATGGGAACTTTAGGATTTGTTAGTGCCTGGTGTCTATAACGTTAACGGGGTTGTTTGGTTTTTACTTGCTTTGTGATTTTTGGCATATTGGTATTGTGATTTTTCTGTGTGTGATTGTTGTTCATTGGGCTGAGTTGAGATGGAGGAGCGATATGAGCCATTGAAGGACCTTGGTGTAGGGAATTTTGGGGTGGCAAGGTTGGTGAGAGATAAGAAGACAAAAGAGCTTGTTGCAGTCAAATACATAGAAAGGGGAAAGAAGGTAATTTCAATTTGGAGTAAAGTTAATTTAGTCATGCTTTGAGTTCTGCAAATGTTGGTGCAAGAAGTTGCAATGTGTTTCTTCATACTTATGTTTTACTTCTTGCTTGATCTTATATTGTAAATTAGGCTAGTTTCCCCCGGCTGGTACATAGAAATGGCGTGCTGGCTTTGTTAAAATTAAGCATTGTCTTGCTTAAATTACCAATTGCTGCTTTATATAGCTTATTGTTTGATAGAGATTTTCCATTTTTTATGGGCGTCAATAAGAAACTGTTTTGCTCATTGTTTTTGTGTACTCAAAACTTGTAAAACACTATATATATATATATATATATATATATATATATGTATGTTTGGCACTACAAGTACCATAATGTTATGTTTGTGCGTATTAGATAGTCAACACAAGATTTGTGGTCAAGCAGAAGTAGTGATTTTGTGAATTCGGAAGGAGGCTTGTTTAATGCATGCTTCACCCAATCAGTAAAACTTTTTTTGTTCAATTGCTCAGTAACAATTGAACACCATGAGGTGTTCAACACCGTAACAATTTGTGTTCCTTCACTCAATGCATTCTCTATGATAATAGCTTGCCATGAAGGTGTATTGCCTGGTTGAACAGGTGTGACCTATGACAAGTGCTACAACCTTATCAATCTGTCAATCAAAAGGTTGTGACCTTGCACGAAGGGATGGGTTTGTGTTTATAAATGAGACACAAAGACTGAACTATTGATTATCAAGCCATTCTAATTCTCCATTTCTGGGACAACATTCCTAGATTTGATTTCCATCCACACAAGTCTACCTTCCACAGTCCACACAATGGGACCAACACTTTTCTGTTCCCATGCTTTGTTTTGCAGCTGGATATATGCAAAATTTCACGATTTTTCCAGCCAAGAGAACTAGTTAGTTTATGGTGTTTCACAACTACATTATCATGTCATTTTCATAATTCATTACCTCATATGTAGTCAGGCCATGGTTAATAACTTAATATTGCATAACAACTTTTTCCTTTCAAGTCATTGGGCTCCTCAAATGTGGATTAGGTGTTTGGTCCTGGAATTTCTTTCCTACCTTTTCTTACTTTCTATAGTTTGTTGACTACTTCATATCACAATGGATGTAATTATTGATTTATTATGAAATTATTCTTGTTGACCTATGAGTTTTGACTCAAATGGGTACTTCCTCTTCTTATAAGAAAAAATAGAAAGTGATGTGTAACTTATTAATAATTAAAGAAATATTATGATTTCTGTTCTGGGTTTCAGATTGAAGAGAATGTTCAAAGAGAAATCATTAATCACAGATCTCTGAGGCATCCAAACATTGTCAGATTCAAAGAGGTAAGAGTTCAGTATTCTGTATGTTTATTGTGTACCTTCATTAGGTTGGGACTCTTAAGGTCTTTTTTTAATATCTACAAGGGTAGGTTTTAGGTATGTCACAATCTGATATTTATAAAGTTAGGGGATGACATTGACTCCAAATCCTGTATGCAAATGTACACAGACTCATGAACAGAGAGACTCTTAATTAGCCTCATTTTGTCATTTGTGTCCATGCTGTTTATGTCATTTTAATTTCATTAAGGAATCATTTGCATTTTGTTTCTAGAAATCTAGTTACACCAACATGTCTATATAAAAAAATTTTAGTTACATGTGGGGAAATATTTTCTACAAATAATTGTATGAAGAAAACTAAATCATGCTAACTAAACCAATACACAAGGATGTGAAACAGACGTATTCCATAATATATTCAAGTCAAACATCAATTTGAATGCACAACAATTAAACACTTCCAAATTTTGTTGGTTAGCAATTAGCATGTTCTTTTCTATTTTCTATGAGGTCTATGGTTGGTCTCCTATAGGCTTAACTCTGTGAAATTTTTCTGTACTTGATGATATATAATTAAACTTGAAACTTGCAGAGAAGATTGTAGATAAACCTTTATTGAGTTGTATATACACTGATACACAGGAGCATACTTTAAATATCATTTTGGCTGCAGGTATTGTTGACTCCCACACATTTAGCTATTGTCATGGAATATGCAGCTGGTGGTGAACTCTTTGAGAGAATTTGCAGTGCTGGCCGATTTAGTGAAGATGAGGTTGTAAACTTGCAGTTTGTACATATATGTTTAACACATTGAGTCAATTTGTCCTTCAGTTTGATGCATATGGAAGTCATTTATTTGAAGTTCCCTACTGACTGTTTGATGGTGACTCTTACGGCAGGCGAGATTTTTCTTCCAGCAGCTAATCTCTGGGGTCAGCTACTGTCATGCCATGGTATCATATATGAATTTTTTTTCTTCTAGTTTTGGATTACAATCTTGTTTTTTCTTTTGTCATCTCGCTTTTATTGCAGGAAATTTGTCACAGGGATCTGAAACTGGAAAACACACTTTTGGATGGAAGTCCAACACCTAGACTTAAGATATGTGACTTTGGTTACTCCAAGGTTAATGAATTTCCCAGATTAAATAAGGCTATATTCATTTGGGCTCAGGAAATAGCTTTTGATGCTTTCTTACAGCAACTATTTCTATTCAATTTTGATATATTAGATTTTGGATTTTTCATGCGTTGCAGTCTGCTTTGTTGCACTCCCAACCTAAATCAACAGTAGGAACACCTGCATACATTGCCCCGGAGGTACTCCAGCGAAAGGAATATGATGGGAAGGTACCTAATTCTCTAAGTTCTATTGCAGAATGACAAGAAAGCTTTATTGGGGCATTCCACTTATTTGCAGGGAAGTCTAGGGTGGTTCTGAGCATCTATGTATTAGTTATGGTCATATTGTAGCCATTGTTTACTCTCATAATATCAAATCAAATGGATATTCCTACCATATATTTCATAATTTGATCTATTTGGTTGATAATTTGGTAGTGTTTGTAGATTGCAGATGTTTGGTCATGTGGTGTGACGCTATATGTGATGTTGGTAGGAGCATACCCATTTGAGGATCCTGAAGATCCTAGAAATTTTCGTAAGACTATCGGGGTGAGTCACTTCTGAACACTAAAATTATGGTAAAAAAAAAAAAAATCACCTCTGACCGTCCACCCACATTATTGTTTATTCTTGACTGCTAAGTTAATTTCATTTCATTGTTATTAACAGAGAATAATGAGCGTCCAGTACTCCATTCCCGACTATGTACGCGTGTCTGCAGACTGCAGGCAACTCCTTTCTCGTATTTTTGTTGCCAATCCTGCCAAGGTATCCTGTCATGTATCTGTGCATATAACTTAACAGTTTCATATGCTTTATAAAGCATTTGATATGAGCCCACATAATTTCTTCTTATAAATGCCTATAGGATCTTGTAGGTGAACATGAATGCAAGCTTATTCTTATTTAGAAGATTTTGTGTTATTGATATTGGTTCAAATCCATCTTGTATGCCTCCAAAAATATCTACTAACTAATCCTTTCAATTCTCTCTACAGAGGATCACACTCCCAGAAATTAAACGGCATCCTTGGTTTATGAAAAATTTGCCAATAGAACTAATAGAGATTGAGAAGACTAACTATGCAGAAGCAGAAGCAGAACAACCAACTCAGAGCATTGAAGAAATAATGCGGATCATACAAGAGGCAAAGATGCCAGGAGAAGGATCCAAAGCTGGTGGTCAAGCTGCGGCTAGTTCATCGGACCTTGATGATATAGAGGCAGATATTGAATCTGAAGTTGATGTCAGTGGTGACCATGCCTCTGCTGTGTGAGCATGGTTTAGGAATTATGCCGATAGAGGATTTGTGTTTTAAATTTAATTACACAAACTTTGGCTTTCATTTCTTGTGTGGAAAACATTGTACAGTTGACTATATCCAAGAAACATGTGTACACCGTACACGTAAACTTGAACTGTGTATTGAGCTGGGTTTTGTGTGTATGAAATATATTGCGTGCATATTTTTCCACTGATTGAGATTTACTGCCTGAAGTGTTTATGCTTATGGTTGTGTCTCTCACTTTTAAAATAAGTTATATTAACTAATTGACCCTTGGATAAAATATTCTATCGTCATAAGGCTAAGAGGTGGGAAATGAATTTATTTCATGCATCTGTTCTTTCCATATTAGTGATCAATTTGGCATTTGAAAATTTATCAATATGATCAGTTTCATTGTTGCCTTAACATTAGTTTCAACTTTCAATATTTCCTTTACAAAAAAAATGTAAAATCAGAAAATAGATTACCAAAATATTTCAATGTTTTAATATATATATATATATATATATATATTTTTAATAAAGTTTGGCTACAAACTTTGCTTGTTCTTTACGTTCTTAACACACATGTCAAATTTCTTATCAATCAGCTCATAAACTTATTTTTTATGTATATTTTTTTGACTATAAAAACTTGAAATTTAAATATTTGATTGATAGTTATTAATATTTGATTTTCTGGAAATTTTGCAATCATGGATGATATAAAAAAAATATGTAATCCAATAATGAATTTATCAAAATTCATATCTAATAAAAAGATATTGAGTGAAGTTGTAGCTTTAGATTACGATTAAGTTTTGTTGTCAAATTTTATTCTTTTCTTAATAAGTGTTTTTTTTTTCTTTTGCTGAATTTCTTAATAGGTGTATTTGTAGTTGGACTTACACTTAATAGTTTTTTCCATGTAAACATGTAAGTTCAAATCCCCCCCTCCCCCCCCCCCCCCCCCCCCCCCCCCTTCGGTTATAACTGCCAAATTTATCAAAAAAAAAAAACTAATATGTAGTGTCTCAACTTTTAATCAAACTATTTAATTCTCTATTCATGAGACATTTCTGAAAATCAAATGGAACAATAACAAGGTGTCTTAAATCGAAGACCTCCAGATCTAGGTCACAACTCATAACATCAATGAGCCCATTTTTTACAATCTAATGCACACTCTTTATAAATTTGATGTTATAAAATAGGAATTTGGGAATTTTACATGCTATACACTGAGAGCATTCACGTCTGGTTTCTACATAGGCCATCAAGAAATCAACTAAGCTGTTTCTATTTCTCTTCAAAGAAGTCAAAAATAGTTGGTCTTGGACAGAACTTTACTTTAAGCACGCGCTATTGTTTAGCTTTGAAACGAAAAATTGAAAAGGGGAGAAGAAAAGAAATACCAATCCGTTAAACGAAAAATTGAACCCAAACACGCGCTATTATTTAGGTTTGAAACGAAAAATTGAAAAGGGCAGGAGAAAATAAAGACCGATCCGTTAAACGAAAAATTGAAAAAATAAACGAAAAATTGAACCCGACGTGAATCGAACACGCAACCTTCTGATCTGGAGTCAGACGCGCTACCATTGCGCCACGGATCCTTGATATGGAAAGTGGGACCATACAATTAATATACCAATACTAGCCGGTCTGTGAAACATAAATGATCCAATCAATTCCATGGTAAACCCGCCGTTAAAATAATGACACTTTATCTATTTTAATTCATTATTTCATAACTCACCGTACTTCTTATATCTTATTTTTAAAACATAGTCGAACAAAATTTTTCTTTAAACTAGTTTAAAATAAAATCCTACAAACTAATTATATATTTTTATATTGAACGTGAATTTTGAAAATCTAACCATTGAATTGCCTGTTTTTATTATATACTTCATAGTTATAATATTTTAAAAAGATTAATTATTATGTCATAAAAAAAATGTTAAATTTTTAAGAATTTGTGACTTAAAATTATGTATTAAAAATAAGTTTATTGATCAAATAGTAAATAACATTTGATTTGAACAAAATTTTATATGCATGTTAAGAATATAAGGGACATGAAATTCAACAGTTAGATTTTCAAAATTTACACACAAAAAATAGATATATGAGAAATTTGAAAATTTTCTCTCAAAATTAGTTTGGAGAAAAACTTTGTTCTAACAAAACCTCTTTGACCACCATCACCACAATGGCAGGAGCAAATCCACTATCATAAAAAAAAAAAAAAAAAAAAAAAAAAAAAAAAAACAACAACAACAACAACAACAACACAAAAAAGTTGCAAGATGAACTATTGGTCTAACCTTCCCCTACACATTTTTTTTTGCTTTTGATGGTTACAAGAGACCATGTTGTAGATTCAGAGACACAAGTCAACATGATTTCATAACCAAAGACATTCACTTCAAACAGAGAATGAAGTTTAGCGACAGAAACAAATTGCATTGAATGTTCTGACTTTAAACCAGACAAAGCACAACACTAGGAAGACATCATCGAGCATAACAATAATAGTTACGGTACAGGACAGCAAATTGTAGTCCACAACACTACAAAGTTAATAGAAAAGAACACAGAGACCATGAAGAAACCCATTTATTTGTAGTAACAGGAATGGAAGTAGACACCACCAAGTAAACTAGTTAAATGAGAACATATCATTCCTCCTCAGATTCAGACTCAGCACTCTGGAGCCATTCAATGAAAGGTCGAGCATTCATCCATATCTGAGAGTCTTTGTTGCCTCCCTTCAGGTATGTGAAGTGGACACCACAAAGCAAACTAGTTAAATTTCATCGGTATTGTTCATCCATTTTTGTAAAAATTCAAATCCTAGCTTTTTAATCCTTATTATGTAATGTTTTCAAATTAAAATGTGTTTTTTAACGGAAAAGTTAGAGGTGAATTATGACAGCCTAATGGCGCATATATCAAGTGGGTAAAGTGCAAACTTTTGAACCACAAATAGATAATTTAAAATCAAGTTAAACCACATGTAGATAATTTCTAATTAACCCAAATATAAAATCATTAAGCCTAATTTTCTTTGGTTTAAATCAATTATTTATGAGCACAAAATATAATAATAATAATAATAATTCAAACCAAAAAAGAAGACAAATGGAGTAATTTGCGCTGAAAAAGTAAAGATAAAAAATTGTTAATATCAATGTATAGGAAAAGACTTCTTCAAAAATATAAATAAATATATATATATATATATATATATATATATATATATTGTGTTTCAGACGTGTGTAGTGAATCTCTAATAGCCTGTGAGCCCCACGCACCATTGGGACCACGTATTATGATTGTTTTCACTTCATAAACCTGAAACACAATATATCTTCTCGGTCAAGTCGGGTATTGATATTTAATTTCTAGATTTGACGCTTTTAGGTCTTAAGTCTTTAAGAAAGTCCGGACTTTTACGCTAAATTTTTACCCCTTAGAGAAGTTGTTATTTAATTTTTGAAACAATGCTAGGGCCACAATTTTTATCATAACTTACCATATGACAAGTTTTGGGTAACGGAGAAAAAAATGGTGGGTCTATGCGTCCACCACTCACAACTTGCTAAATAGTGAGTTATGTAAAAAGTTGTGATTCTAGCATTTTTCTTGTTTCGGCAACTAGTGAAGTGAGTATGTGAAAGATTATGCGGATTTTCTGTGAAAAATTAGCATTGCTGGTAATCTTTATACATCGTTGGCAATAATGTTCACTGTTCAGATTGAGTGGCATTCTTTGAAGCAATCCAGTAGGCATCTTCAGACTTCAGCTATAATTGCCTGACCTTGGAATTAAACTAGGTATATTGAACTAATTGGTATTCAGGTTGTATGGGTGTTTGTGTGTGTGTGTGTGTTGTTCTTACAATGGGGTTTTTTAATATTGAATAAAGTTTTTGGGAAAAAAACTTAAGAACCATTACAAAAATAATATTGCGAACCATAAAGAATGTTTCAGTGCCAATGACTGAAAGAATGATTACCTAGGGTCCATTCGGTTGGAGGAGTGGAAAAGTGGGAGGATGGAAAATTATGAGAAGATGGAAAAGTGGGAGGATGGAAAATATTTAGTTTTCCCTCTTGTGTGTTCGGTTGGAGGAGTGGAAAAGTGGGAGGATGGAAAACTCTTGTGTTCGGTTGAAGAGAAAAAGGGAAGGATGAAAAATGTAATTTATATAAATTGACTATTATACCCTTGTTACATAATATGTAAGAAATAGATTTATTTCTAATCATTAAATAATAGAAAATTTATCACATCATATATATAAATTTATATTATTATAATGTAAAAATTAGATTAAGTCACGTTGAAAACAATATTTAGTAACGTTGAAAAGAAAAAAAAAAACAACAAAAACAACAACGTTACTGTACAATAACATTGAAAAGAATTAAAAAAAAAAAAAACAAAAACAAAAACAACAACGTTACTGTAACGTTAAAAAGAATTTAAAAAAAAAAAAGAACGTTATTGAACTGACGTTGAAAAAAAAAAAAAAAAAAAACAACTTACTATGTAACATTGAAAAGAATAAAAAAAAAAAAAAAAAACAACTCAGTAACGTTGAACAGAAAATATATATATATATATATATATATATTTAGGTAACGTTGAGCAAAAGAAAAAGAAAAAAAAAAGAGAAAGTTGATAAAACATGTGAGAAGAGGGTATTTTTGTAAAAGTGCTACTATAGAACTTTTCTCTCCAGATTTTCTTTCCGATTTGGAAGGAAAAAAAAAAAAAAGTGGGCCTGGAGAGAAAACTTTCTCTCGAGTTTTCCATCCTTTCTATTTTCCTTCTCCAAACGAACAGTGGAAAACAGTATTTTCTATCATATTTTCCTTCCTATGTTTTCCATCCTCCCTGTTTTCACTCCAAACGAATGGAGCCTAAAGCTCATAAAAGTTAAACAGCCTAAAGCCACTGATTAGTAACTAGTTCAAATAATTATGGCTTCTTATATAAACTGAAGAACATGAGCCCCTCCATCGATTTGTTCAAACTTGAACAGCACTTCTCTTCAATAAGTTCAATGTAAACGCCGTGGATGGCTTTTGGTTATGGCCTATCCTATTGGTAACCATAGTCCAAAAGGGAGGCTTAGACAAAGTGGTTACCAAGATTTGATTCTCTTTGTAATGGTGGGGTCTGATCAGCAAGCAAATCAAGAAAAGAAAATCAAAAGGGAGGCGAAATTCCATGTCCACGCCTACCTTAGATGTTCTATGCTCAATTGAGGTGGAAGTTTCCGTATCCCTTTCCTTTGATCTACCACACTCTAGACACGCCTTAATCATTTCAATCGTCTACTTTTAATTCTCTTCCGCTATTCTTTTTCTCATGCATTTAATCAAAAAAAAAAAAAAATGATGGGACATGCAGCTTGAAGACTCAATGTCAAGTCTTTTCCGTGAGAAATGAATGAGCAAGCTTCTCAAGTTGAAGAGAAATGGGCTGCAAAATGAGCAATGATAGTTTTACACTGTCTGTCCTAGATACACAATGTCATGTTAGGTGAAATAATGTTTTAAAAATATGATTTTAGTTAAACTTATGAAGTCGTATTTCAAAACACAATTTCATCATTTCAAAATTATAACTGAAATCGTGTTTTCATTTTATAAAGTGTGTAATAAGATTTAACCCAATTGTCAATAGAGATTACATCCTAATCAATGAGTTTGAGCTCAATTTACACCTCATGTTCCTAAATTGTTATAAAAAAAATTGTGAAAATTTTTGTATACTTATTATTTGATTTGAACTTTAGAAGAAAAAGAGATCTAATAGATTCCTGTTATGTGTTATTTTTTGTACTTGGTGTAGAGGGAGTTTTTAGGTATATTTTGGATTGGGTTACATGAGATGCATGTCTAACGTTGAACTGTATAAGTGGTTCTTTATTTTTATAATTTTACATCAATTGTTATAATTTATTTCAATCAACCAGTTCTTTATTCTTTCCAATTCTTTGTAATTATATTTAAAAAAAATCTAAAAAATGTTGTGAAATATTTTCTGGACTTCTAAGAAAACCCTAAAATATTGGATTGATAAAAACTCAACCCAATTGAAACCCTAAATTGTTTAGAAAAAAATATTGTAACTCAGTCTATTGAATTATCATTAATGAAATTTTTTTTATAGCTTGATAGTTCAATTTATGTAAACTAATCATCATACACACATAGATTGTCAACATTAGTCACTTTTAATCTTTCACACAATTACATATATCCTTTATAGGATTTTAGTAATAATCCTTGTTACATTTGTTTATGTTGAAAGAAAATTTTCAAAAAAAAAAAAAAATCCTACTTATGATCAATATCTACGTCACAAAAAGATTAAGTATATTATTATCAATTAAAAATAAATGTTCGCAAAAAATTAATTAGTTATTTAGCATTTTCAAAAATAAAAAGAATGATTTTTAAATGAAAAGATAAAATATCAATTAATAGAAACTTTTTTTTTTGATGGAACAAATAATAGAAACTTAAAAACAAATATTATTTAATTGATATTTAAACATAAAAAATACCTCACTTATATTAATTGACTTAGGCGAATATTTAGCCAGCTCTGCTAATAAGAGGGGAGGGCTGCTTAATTGGTTTGCCGAGGGTTGCAAAGGGACTGGTGTGTTTTGTGTGTGTGTGTGTATGTGAAAATGTTTTATGCCTGAGCCCAGATGTAAAGTATTATATTTTACACCTTTCTCAACAACAGTGTTTTGTCAACTGAAAATATTTTCAATTTGATCAGGATTTTATTTTAATTTGCGCAAACACTCAAAAACACTAAAAATATTTTTGGAAAAATATTATTGGCTGTGCTGCCATAAGCAACCTAATTAAGAGCTGTACTTACCAATTTTTCCCTTGCTATAGCAATATTGATGAAAGACCACTGTTATTCCGATATAATTTCGGTCACAGGTTTGTGCCCAGTGTCCACTAAACTCATTCTCCACAATCAATGGTCTGGAATCTAGAACTACTATCAAAGTCTTCCTGCACATGGACACATATGATGACAAAAGCCTAAAATATTGAAAGTCCAACACAGCCCCCAAAACCACTTTAACAGAGAGAGAATGAACAAAGAGCATCTTGCAGCACAGGATTTAAGCCCTCCCATCCCCTATATATATATTATCAGTCATATTCAATCGTATTAATTCATTCTACCTTGTAGAGAAAAAGGAAATGGGAAATATGATGAAAGGCTCAAGGGTTTTCATGCTTTTGCTAGTGATCGTCATGGTTGTTTTAAGCATGGAGGGTGGTGTAAAATTGGCCAAAGCTGCAGGACCAAGCGCTGCACAATGCAAAGAGGAGAGGAGGCTTGGGATTAATGCATGCAAGCCAGTTGTTTATGGCAAACTTCCAACGCCAGAGTGCTGTGAGCGTGTAAGGGTTACCCATATTGAATGTGTTTGCACCGTCGTTACCCCAAAGTTGGCTGCCCTAATTGATATCAATCGTGCAATTCGCCTCATTGAAGGTTGCGGTCGCAGGGTTCCTCGCCACTTCAAATGTGGGAGTAAGTATTCCGTCTCTCCTTTATCTCGAGAAATTATTCACTATTATAGGATGAGTCCTTCCTTTCAATCTCTCTATATATCTTACAAAATATTGGAAAATTGGACTAACTCTTATTTAGAATTAAGTTATTTTCAATCAACAGAGAGTTCATGAATTAACCAAGCTAATTAATTACATATATAGTTTGATATGAAAAGTTTTGGTCTTTTTACCTAAATTAAACATTTAGTTAACTGAATACATGCTTTGTGTTTATGACTTCTTTTTCTTTTTTCTCCTTTTTGCAGGTATCACTACTCCATGAATCAAAGTTGCTAAAGCTTTGTTGGCTCTCTTTTCTGGTTACTATAAAAATATGATTAGCTATTGTCAACGTGGTTGAAGAGAGGATGGGTAGCCTTGGACCTACAGATAATAATGGATTATTCTTATTATTAATAATAAGTTCTTGGGTTATTTCCTAGCCTCATGATTGATGATTATGTAATGTACTGTTCTTTCTATGAATTAAACTTATTTATTATACTAAAGAGTATATTGCGGGCTTTGTTACATTTTTTTCATTCCTTCGGATATCTCAGCATCATCATTTGCGGGTACGACAGAGAAGTAATTTTTCTGTTTTTGTTTTGTATTTGTTTTGTGGGTTTCTGACGGGTAGAAGTGTTAAGAATATGAATCCTTAAATCACCATTTGTAAGCTATTGAAGATAAAGTTAGAGAAAAAGATAAAGAGCCCGTTTGTTTAGGCATATTGAGAGAGCTAAACGCTCGTTTTTCAAATCGCAGAAATCAGAATATGTTTGGCTGGGCGAAATTTGTGGGATTGCGTTTTTTAATCAGCAGATTTTCGCGTTTCAGGAAAGGCAATTTCCTGTCGCGATTTCGATATCGCGCGATTTGCGAATCGTAATTCCGCCAAGAGGAAGCAAGATTGTTAGGAGGGCACTACTTTGGCACTTAGGGCGTTTTATGTTTTAGCCTATGAATAATGTATTATGGAAGAGAGATGTTTAATGTTTTATTGTTTTATCCTTTGAATAATGTGGCTTTTTGGGAGGTCACTACTTTGGCACTTAGGATGTTTTATGTTTTATCCTTTGAATAATGTTTTACGGAAGAGAGAGATGTTTTTAACATTTTATTGTTTTATCCTTTGAGTAATGTGGCTGTTAGCGTGTTTTAACTTGTTGGGTTGTTAGGTTTCCTAATAACAAAATTAAATCAGTGCTGTGATAGGATGATATTGTGTAGTGATTGACTAGTGCAGTGGCACCATATTGTATCTGAGTGTTATAATCTTTGTGGACTGATTGAGTAGTGTAGTACTCACCGTTGTGTTAACATAATGAAAACTAGGCTTTTCCATGGGACAATCTTTAGCTTGAATTATTTTCCTTTCTATATCAGTGCATGATTAGGGTGCATTCCAAGATAACTGAACAACTTGCTCCCAGCTTTGTCTTGGGCCACGGCACTCATTATTATTATTTTTTTTAAAAACACTATTCAGAGTTGATTTTAGTGCATAAATTAAGCTACTTTACAATGATTCTCCCAAAACTTGAGTTAGATTTAACTCCCAGGGACAGTGTTAATATTGTTTAGATTGGTAATGCATAATTCTTTTCAGGAATGATGTTTTTTTTACCATGTACTTGGGTCTGGCTAAATATCCTTCCTTGGCATCATTGCTGTCTTTTCAAATCTGTATCCTTTGGATTACTTTGCTGCAAATCTGGGTTGATTAACACTACTGCTGGTTTGATCTTTGGCCAAATTATGAGTGTGAAGGAAGTGTACTTGAACACTGCTTGCACTTTATATCGGAAGATTCAGTAGATGAAACAGTTTTATTTAAAAGCTATTAGATTCTTGCTTATTTTCTTTATAACAGCCGATCCCATTACATATTTGTAACTAGAAACTTTATGCTGCATAAGTTCCAAAATGAATTTCTTTTGTTACTGCATTTCAGTTTCAAGTTTTAGTGACTTAAGAGAATTTTGTGGTTTCAACTTCCAATGCATGTGTATCAAAATTGGAACATCCATTAGAGGACAATCTTATGAATGTTTGTGCAGATTGTTGTGCTTACAGACAAGTGAATGCATATCATGTCAGTTACTATTGCTTTTTTTTGACCAAGCCACTTCTCCTACTCCTATAATTTGCTTTTTAACATTATTATCGCCAAGTGCCAAGGTCTTAACTTTTGTAGTGATGTGATTCTGCAGCTGCCTTTAAAGTTATGTCATTCTGCAGATGCCAGTTTTTATGTTGTTTCTTTGCTTGACATACAAAATTGCATTGCTGAATGACACTGCCTACTTCCTGATGAGCCATTTTTATTTTTTCATGATTCCAGGTTCATGCCCTACTGAAGGATCTAATTCACAAGGCTATTAGTGAGACTCTGGTATGTTCCTTACCATGCCAAGTTTTATGGCTACCATTGAATTTGTCTATATTGTGTTATTTAAAGTTCAAATTAGATGCCTTTCATTAACTCAATATACATAAAAGTAGTGCAGAAAAAAAAAACATGAAGCATTTCTAAAATTGAGTTGATTAAATATTATTGTGGCCATGACCGAAAGTATTTGTTGTAGATAGAAGTATGAATTTTTTGCCTTAGTTTTGGCCTTAGTTAAGAACTTTCTTGTCCTTGCTAACAACAATACACACGCCTATCCACCCACACCCAACCACCTGCAAACATGCACCAGCACATACATGCACACACACCCCAAGGATATGAGCCTTCCAATGTGGCTGTTAGTGTGTTCTTTTAATGTGTGGGCCTTTGGGTACATAAAATGTGATTAATATATATATATATATATATATATATATAAAATAATACATTCTCCTGTTCAGGTTTGCTGGCTGTATCATTATTGCAGAGAGAACAAACCATTCTGCAGTACAGTGTCATACTATAGTACCTATCATTTAAATGTTTGCTCATTTTCTTTATTGTGATTTATCTAATTTATTGCTATAATATTTTAGGTGATATTTCTATGGATTACAATGGTCATATTGATAATAGTGATGAAGATCAGTATTATGATGTGGAAAACGATGAATATGATGATGAGGAATTTTATGATCTTGCTGTTGCTGGATGTCATGTTGCAGTGACATATTATATGAAATATATTGACAAACAACCTTGTAGAGATTCTGAACAAACTGGCTATATGTGGTTGATGGATTGTTTGACGGGTAATGAAACGAAATATTACGAAATGTTTAGAATGAAGCCACATGTTTTCCTTTAATTGTGTAATGTTTTACAACATACATTTGGGTTTCAGCACACAAGGCATATTAGGCTTGAAGAGTCAGTAGGTATATGTTTAATGATACTTGGACAAGGAGCTTGTTATAGGATGGTTCAAGAAAGATTCCAATATTCTGGTGAGACTATACATAGACACTTTCATAGAGTTCTAAAACGCCTTAACATAATGTCAATGGATATCTTCAAGCCTTCTGACCCTACATTTAGTGTAGTTCCAAGACATATACAGAAGAATCCATTATACATGCCACACTCTCAGGTATTCATTTCATACATTCTAATTTGTTTCTAATATTTGTTAGGATTATTTCCTAAGTATCTAAACTTTATATTCTATTTTAGGACTGCATTGGTGCCATTGACGGTACACATATCCAAGTTGTTGTTGGAGATGACAAGAAAGCTTTATATTATAATAGAAAGGGCGTGACATCTTTTAATGTGATGGCAGCATGCGATTTTGATTTACTTTTCACATTTGTTATGGCTGGATGGGAGGGTGCAGCACATGATACACGTATTTTCTTAGATGCTATCCGTCGACAATTTGCCAACTTTCCGAAACCACCACCAGGTATATAAATTTTTTTATATATTAAATACGTATGAAGGATATTATTTATGTATATCTTATTTTTTTTTTCTTTTACTAAGAAAATATTATTTAGTTGATGCTGGATACCCCTTAAGGAAAGGATATTTGCCACCATATAAGAGACAGAGGTATCATCTTTCAGATTTTCGACGAGCTGGTCGAGGGAATCACAAAGAAGAGAGGTTTAATTATGTTCACTCATCACTTAGAAGTGCAATTGAGCGAACTTTTGGAGTGTGGAAGAATAAATGGAAAATTTTGAAGCAAATGCCACCTTATGACATTAAGCACCAAAGAAACATTATAGTTGCTACCTGTGTTTTGCATAATTTTATTAGAAAACATGATAGGGAAGATGAGGGATTCAATTGGGATGAACATGGCTTGGACAGACCAAGAAGCAATAGTAGTGGAGAAGGTAGTAGCAGACAGGCAAACGTTGAAAATATACAAGATGAGGAGATGAAATTTCTTCGTGACAAAATAGCTCGATCCATTTGTGGGTTATAAACAATATTTTTATTATTTCTATTTTGGTGTTTTGGTTTTTAATTTTTCAGATAAGAACTTTTTTATTATTATAATGGATTGTCTAGATTGATATTGTTGGCAATTAACATTTTAATATAATTATTTTCCTAATCAGTTTAATATTTTTTTCTTGATGAGTTATTTTTAATATTTTAAATTTGATAAACTTCTCTCCATGAATTTCAACAATGAAAACATCATTATTGTTGTTATTATTAATGTAATTGTTAAGCTTAATTACATATTTTCAATAATAAAAAAAAACATTGATCACAAGAAAAATGGCAATATAACCTTCAAAAAATAGTAAAGTCCTTTTTTGAAATTTACACTCAAAACAGTTATTTTTAAAACAGCTTATCCAAACGCTTAATATGGCTTTAAAAATAGAAAACGCATATTTTCACTTTTTTACCAAACACTTATCTGTGGTTTTTAAAATGGAGTTTTCAAAACGCACGTTTTAAAAACGCTAGTTTTTAAAACACACCTTTTGAAACAGCTTATCCAAACAGGCCCAAAGTCTCACATAACATCAGAAAACTAGAGTTTATTCCTTTTTGTTGTAATCTTTTTATTTTTCAAATGCTTGTAAGCCTGGAGATTGATTTGGCTAGCTTTCTTTACACTGTTTTTCAAGCTAGAAGAACAATATGGTAGGGAATGATTTTATTTTATTTTTTTTAGAACCCAATTTACTGCTGCTTGGGTATTTTTGCTTCTTAGGATGCAAAATGGTGAAAAGATTTCATCATTCACTTTCATATTTTGACAGTAAAAGTTAGCCAAATGGGTTGAATTTCTGTAAAATTTTCTGGCTGTGATTATAACAAGTTTTCAGTTTTTTAAAGTGGTATTAAACCTTTATACCTGCATTCTTATAGTAAAAAAATAAAAATAAAATAAATAAATAAAGGTTCTCTTTGTTGATTCCTTTGAAACGCTCAAGTTCATAAGTGATGAAGTTTGAAACAATGAGTTTGTAAAAAAACAAGGAGAGAATGGGTCTGGCAGTGGTGATGTTTCAGAGAGTAGAGGGAGGCGAAAGGTAGAAGATTGTAGAAATAAAGATAGTTTGAGTTGGCTTTTTTTGAACCATCATTTAATTGCTACATGTTCTTTTATCTAAACAAAAAAGGGAGAGAATGTTCTAACGGGGGAGGAGCCTAACCCCAAGCTAAGACCATTTAATTAAAATCCATATTGAGTTAACACCAGTTGAAACCAATCACAATCGATTATGCAAATTATGAATAAAAAGAAAAAAGAGAGGGAATTTTTCAATTTATTTCTTGAATAATGATGCAAATTTCATTTTATTCAATAGTTAGTTATTTCATGAGGTTTTCTTAATCTTCATCCTCTAATATAATTAAGTGGCAACTTCACTAGGAGGTATGACATAGGGCTGGCAATTTTTATCCATATCCATAAACCCGCCCATTACCCACCTTATTTGGATAAGTCTTAACCCAACCATTTGAATATTTGGGTTAAATGGATAAAGACTCATTTGGTTATTTAATTAGATGGGTTTAAATGGATAAATCCACTGATACCCACTAAACCCATCTAAAATTTAAAATTAAATAAACCCACAAATACCCACTTAACCCTTCTAAAATCTAAAACTTAAATAAACAGTGTAACTTAAACACTTTCACTCAAATTTTCTAAGCCAAATCATTCGGCCCTCTCACTCTCAATCTCCCTCTCCTTAAACCCTTTCCCTCAGATTTTCTCAGTAACCAAACAAAAGTAAGGAAATTCTAGAGAGAGATGGAACATACCTGAATAGCGATTGGAGGTCGGGCTTCGACGGTGGCGTAGAAGGTCGTTGAAGGCATCATATTTCTCAGGTAAGTCACTTAATTCTTGGGTTCATTTCTAAGTTAAAGTTTTCGAGAATTTTGGGATTGGGGTTTTTGGAGACAAAAAAAATTTTGAGTTTGGGGTTTTCGTATTTTTTGTTTATTGTTTTGTGATTGTTGCTAACCATGATTTTTTTTTGGGTTTTCGTATTTTTTAAATTGTCATAAGAAACACTACTAGTAAGCAATGGGCAATATAATCTCTGTTTTTTTTTTTAATTTTTTTATTATTATTTATGCGCGATAGCCTCTGGAAATGTTATGTTAAGGATGCAGCTATTTTGGTTTATGTGGGCATTTTATTTTTGTTTTGAAAGTTGTGGATGGTTAGAATAGTTGTTTGAGATTACTGATCAAGTGTTTGATAGGATGCCTGTGAGAACTATACTCGCATGGAACTCAGTTATGGGTTGTTCTCTGTTATTAGTGTTGGTAGTAATGGTTTTAGTACATGCATTTTTTTGTTAATAGAATCTTTTAACCTTATAACCAAGAACTTTGTAATACAGTGTGCCTTTTAAGCTTCACGTGGGTGTCTAAGGTCTAAAGGTTGGTGCCCATAGGTGTCTCTAGCATTCTATATTGATTGTTTGTATAATGATTGGAAAAAAAAAAAAACCACTAATAATAGTTTACTTTGTTCTATTAGTGTAGACAAAGTGAAATTGACAGATTATATTGAAGGTTTTTGTTAATTTTTTTCTTTTGGACAGAAAACAACCATTATTATTGTTTTATAATTTGTTGATATAATTTTTAGTCCTGTAATTTGCAAATTACAATATTTCTATTCTCTTTCCATTTATTTGTGTTTAGTTATAAGCATGCTACAATTGTATGGAATTGAATTAATATTTGAAATGCTCATTACTATGTGCAATCGATAGTAATGTTGCCTTTTATACGTCTTTAAGCATGTTTCTTTATGAAAAATTTAGAGGGAAGCAATGAAAAAGACCTGGAGAAGATAGCTCGACAAGAATAGAAGCTATTTCCCATTGAGGCCTTAGTTGTTGCTAAAGATTTTCACAACTCACAAGCTTGGTGAAGGTGGCTTTGGACCGTTAAGATTTTCAAGGTAAGTTTAAGATCCCTCTCTCAATTGGGTTTTGAGTTCTAAGTTAATGTCTTTTTCTTTTTTGGGTGTTTGATGATTTGCATCTATCCACTTTTACCTCTTGGGTTCTGTTCAAATTGCCACCTATGTTTCTGCCTTTTGTGATTTTGGTAAATTTGAAATTTATATTTATAGAAATTGTCATTTTGATATCAACAGTTGTGCATAGATTATGTGATAGAGATGTTCTAGTATTTCAGTTGGTCCTGCCTTTCAAGTTGAAGGTAATCATGTAAACTTCTTTGTCATGATTATGTGCATTCTTTAAATTCACTATGGTACTCCTCTAAAAAAAAACACTGCGGTACTGTGAATTTTCTCCACCTGTTTTGATTTTCCTTGAAAGTACTTGTAAGAGGCAATCAAAACTTCCAAAACCTTTGAAATTGTACTGCAGAAAGATTTTTTGAAGCTAATAAATGGCAGATTAGGGCTTAAGTTAGACCCTATTGTAGTGGAAAAGGATGCCAGTCTGTTAATGTTAGTTACATAGCTAATGATTTCTAATACTATAAATAGTTGGGAAAATTTATAATTCAAATTGAATTATTTGACCGAAGCGCTAATTTTGTTGAAGTTTGATGTTGCTTATCATGATGAAGACTAAAAAGTTCTTTGATAATATATCGAGACATTTTCTTGAGCAATTTTACTTTCATTACTCTTGTTGCATCTTCCCCTGCGCACAAATGGATTGTTTGGTCTAAATAAATAATTAGTGCTATGTTAAGCTGCTACTTGATTCAACTATAAATTCCCTCTATTTGCTTATTTGTGTGGATAAAGTTTTGGAAATGAAGAGGCCATGGCTGTGAGTTTCACATATATTAATTTTTAAGTATTGTTAATATGTACCAATCATAATTGACGATATCAACAGTTGTGTAAAAAATTTGTAAAAATACCTCTTAACTAAGAAGTTAACATATTGTTGTCCACTTGTCCTATTGCTTTATATTGGAAAACTATGCAGCTTGACAGCCATTACTCAGCTTGTTCACCATGGAATAATTTTTGTGCCTATTGGGTACACATTTGGAGCTGGCATATTTGAGATGGAGAAGGTGAGAGATGGCTCCCCATTAGGAATGGCAACGGGTCTGGTTCGGGCTGGGTTTTTTCATACCCGGACCCGACCCGCGGACCATGACCCGCGGCTCGTTTATCAAACGAATTTTTTTGCTAGGGCCCAGACCCTCCTTGCGGGCCCCGCCTAGCCAACCAATCTTCATCCCCTAACAGTGGCCAAATCCGTGGCCGAATCAATTAAAAAAAAAATTCCTAAGAAAAAAGAATCACAGCAGCAGTGCAGCACAAACAACAAATCCAAATAAATCTCAAATCAAGTCCACCATACCCATTCAAATTTCCTATTTTCACAGAAACCAAATACATTTGAAATCAAAATCTAAAAAGTACATGCAAGGAACATCAAATCTTAACAACAAAATCTAAATCCCCAAACCCATAGGTTAAATAAAGAGAATCTAAATCTCCAAACCCACTAATCAAATAATGAAAAAATGGAAGAAGAACATCAAAAACCATTGCCATAAATCACCGTGGTTGTGGTTGTTGGCTTCAACTATCACTGAACTCGGTGCATAGCAAATATAGGGAGCAATATTGTGAGATCGGAGAGGCTTTGCGGCAAGAATCTAAGATTTTCGTCTTCGTCTTCTTCGGCAAAGAGAGTGAGACCGAAAGGCTAACTAGCTAAGAGCATTAGAGAGGGGCGGCTGACGGCGTCAGCGGTGAGACATGAGAGGAGAGTGAGTGAGAGTGGGGGAGGAGAGCATTGAGAGGCGGTTGAAGACTCTGAAGAAAATGTGCGTGAGGTTAGGTATTTTAGGTATTTACACATATATATATATATATATATATATAATCGGGTCGGGTCGGGTCTGGATTCGGGTCGGGTTTTTGTAAAAATCTGGACCCGACCCTATTTTTAATTGGACCGGGTAAAATCCGGTCCATTAGGATCGGGCCAGACCTGGTATCCGTGGGTCGGGCAAAAATTGCTATCCCTACTCCCCATATGGTGAGGAACTTATTCCAGGGATGGATCAAGACAACGTTTTGAACTAGAGTTCGACTTAGCTTTCCACCAGGGAAAGTATTTTGCTGGAATTTCAAAGAAACTCAAGGGAACAGCTTGATTTTATCCCTCACCATATATACAACATTTCCCATCTCAGAAATTGTTTTTATCTGCCTTGTTGTATTAAAACTAAAATTATGTTCTTTGCTGATTAGTTTCTCTTCCATTTGCCTTGTTTGTACTAAAACTATATTTGATTTTATCTCATAAATCGTTTCCCTTCCTTACAGTATGTGTTGTGTCGTGTGTAAGGCCAATATATGCAAAGTCAAGTTCTCTTATCAACTTGTTGAACTATGCTATATGCGTATGCATTTGAAGATGGAGATGTGCCACATTTGATAATGCCAATTTTTTTCTCTCCCTCGTACTCAGAAAATATGGTTTGGATTTATGGGTCCCTTACATCTTTAAATGCATCACATTTGGTTGCCCATTAGTGACATGGATAAGCATCTTTTGCCAACAAGGCTTAATCAAAAGTTGAAATGAAAACTGCAAAGCAGATTTCCCAGACATAAGTACTTGTTCAAAGATTTTGACCAACAGAAACTGCATAACAAAGAAGCAAAGTATAAATAATCAGACAATAATAATATTAACAATAATTTTAGAAGTGAACTGCAATGTGCTCTACAAAGCACATCTTTTTTATTTTAAATACAAGTTTCTCCACAAAGCACGTGAAATATAATTGAATGTGCACAGCATAATAAGATAAGACCCAATTCTATAATGGTGTGAAAAGGCAAGAAATAAAAAGTAATAAGGCTTCAATCTTTAATTCAGTTGGAAAAGGTTCAGGTGTCTTACTGGGCATGGGCAATTTCATCAATCTAATGGTTTTTCGAAAAGCTCAGTTTTATAATTCTAGGGGTATTTTGGTAATTTTGGATATCTAAGGGTATATTGGTAATTTTGAAAGTGTTTGGGTTATTTGGGTCATTTTGGGTATTTAAGGGTACTTTGGTAATTTTGGAAGTCAATAGGATATTCAATTAGTTTTAGTGGTATTTGGGTCATATTGGGTTAAATGAGCAGGTTACTAATTAAATGGGTTAGGTGGATAATGGATAATTAATTTATATATAAACGGGTCATAAATGGATAAATAGATAATTACACACCCAACCTATTTATGACCCAACCCACTTAGTACTACTATGACATCGTTTGTTGAGTAATCATCTTGAAGACTAGATCGCACCCTGCCTTTTTTAGAACATTATTCTCACGGTTCCTTGAGCTCATTGCTTTGACATTGGTAATAATACTATTACTAACCATAAGTCCATTAAGTGATACTAACAGCTATGGGTTATTAGTCCATTTCATCAAGTGAAGAAATTGTGAGTCGTGATCCCGACTTGAAAAGCATGAGGAGTTTTTGAAAAAAAGCTCATTCCTTGTAGTTGTCTCAAAATCTGTTCTTTTTTCTTTATAAAATATAATGAGATGACATGAATTGACTAATAGAATAACACCATGAGAGAGAGAGAGAGAGAGAGAGAGAGAGAGAGAGAGAGAGAGAGAGAGAGAATTATTTAGAAAGTATGTTGTGAATTAAATAATTTTTTGAGTTAGAAAAAGACTAAGTCTATGTTTGAATTGCGCGTTTGTGCGTCCACGATTGTGTTTCCTCCTTTTTTTCTTTTTTCTTTTTTTTTGCTGCGCACATTTCGAGAACAAAATGCACTGTTTGGCTACTGTTCATGAACAGTAGCCACACTATTTGACTTTTCAACTCATTTTCAGCACATCAGTGTATCCCGTATACTGTTCACGGGACCCACAAATACCACTTTTCAGCAACTTTTTCATTAAAAATGAGTCACACGACACTATTTGCACATTTAAAAATTATTTTGCTACAGTGTTTTTCAGTTTTCAGTGTTCAGCAGAATCCAAACAGACCCTTAATATAGCAATAGTAGAAAAAACCATCTTATTGGCCCACTCTATGGAGTGGAGATAAGGGATACATTCTTCAACAATAGGCCCCCTATGTCTCAGGTGTGTGTGAGGGCATTGCCGCATTTGGGGGGTGTGGTAAAGACTTTATTGAAGAGATTATAAAATGCGGCCAAACCATGTGATTTATCATAAAGTAATTAATAATTAAAGAGGAAATCCATCAAACCCTACATAATACGCAAGGCTTCAACTCCATGCTACAAACTCTATAATTGTTGTTGATTCAGTATTCTGCCCCCAAATAATAAGTATCACATTAATTGTATTTTAGAAGTATCTAATAATTACCTTTTAGTAAAGATCGAAAAGCCACTTAATAATGATGTGATATAGTACGAAGAAGTAATTGATTAAGAAAGAAATCCATACAACCTACGTCATGAGTTGGGCTTCAACTCTATATGGTAAACATCCTATACTTTTTACTCCCTTCCACACAATAACTCTATTATCCCGTTCGTTTTCTGTTTTTAAGAAAAAGAAATTTGTTATATTTTTCAATGTAATAATAATGGTAATGTTCTTCAATTAATCTTCATCTTTAATTTTATAAGACTTACACCACATAATTTTTTTTTTTTTGGGATGGGAATAATGGAGAGAAAATAAATGAAATGAAATTAATAATTACGTTCTTATGTTTGAATTTTGATTTCGTAGAGAAAGTGCTGGAGAGAAACTGTGTATGATATGTATTAGCATTACCTATTTAAAATGATAGTTTAGCTCGAGGAACAGATAAGAATTGGGTTACTTTCCCTACTGATAGTCACCAGATACAGCGAGCAAAATATAAATTAAGACCATTTAATTAAAATCCATACTGAGTCAACACTGGGATAAACCAATCACAATAGGTTATGCAAATTATGATTTTAAAAAAAGAGGGGGGAAATTTCAATTTATTTCTTGAATAATGATAAAATTTTCATTTTATTCAATAATTATTTATTTCATGGTGTTTTCTTAATCTTCATCTTTTAGTATAATTAAGTGGCAACTTTACTAGTAGTTGTTAGTATGTATGTTAGTCTAGCCTATTGGTCTTAAGCCCAATGTACCATACTACACTCATATTACTTGTACTTCATACATATTATGCCTATATAAAACTTTTTATTATACAGTGTTATACGCATCATATATATAGAAAAATATACAGTTTATTCTCTCAGTTGCTCTAATACCATGTTAACATTATAAAGACAGAAACTGAAAATATAAACTGTATATGATGTGTATAACACTCTACAATAAAAAACCTTATATAAACACTCTACAATAAAAAAAACCTTATATAAACACAATATATGTGAAATACAAGTAATATAAATGTATTATAAGTACAATACACTAGACTCAGCCCAGTGAACTAGACTAACAGGTGGTATGACATTGTTTGTTGATTAATCATCTTGAGGACTTGATCTCGTCCGGCCACTTTAGGACATTATTCTCATAGTTCCTTGAGCTCATTTCATGACGTCGATAATAATACTATTACTAACAATGAGCCCATTAAGTGATGTTAAAAACTATGGGTCATTAGTCCATTTCATCAAGTGAAGAAATTGTGAGTCATGAATCATGATCTCAACTCGAAAAGCATAAGGAGTTATTGAAAAAAAAGCTCAATCCATGTAGTTGGATGAAGTATGGCTTTTTATGGGTTTATGTGAACTTGTCTCAAAATCTATTCTTTTTTCTTTATAAAATATAATGAGATGACATGAACAGACTAATAGAATAACACCATGTGGCTGAGAGAGAGAGAGAGAGAGAGAGAGAGAGAGAGAGAGAGAGAGAGAGAGAGAGAGAGAGAGAGAGAGAGAGAGAGAGAGAGTATGTTGTGAATTAGGTGATGACTTAAATAATTTTTTGATATAGAAAAAGACTAAGTGCCTATTTGTTTCAACTTTCCCAGCCCCAAAAAGCCTGTTTTGAAACCTCCAGTTAAAAGCCCGTTTGGTAAGTTTCAAAACGCAGCTTTTTGTTAAAAGCTGCATTTTGGATTTGTGAAGAAAACGTGCATTTGCAAAATGGAGCTCTGAGCTCCATTTTGCAAAATGCACAATCACGTTTTCTCAAAACAGAAATTACCGTTGGTGGGTTTCTTTTTTTCCTAAATTGCTCGTAGTTTTTTTTTTTTCTACTCCTCTATGCTGCTGTGCTACGGCATCTCATCTTCTTCTTCTTCTTTTTCTATGTTGATGGGTTTCTTTTTCTGTGCTGCTTCTTCCTCTTCTCTTCTCTATTTTTTTTTTTTGATTTACGCCTTACATATCTAATCTAAAAAAAAAAACCTATTGAATTCGGTAGAGATTTTGATAAATGGAACCTTTGGAGACATGGAGTAGAGAGAGGGAGCTCGAGAGAGAGCTCAGACTGTGTGTGTGTGGGGGGGGGGGGGGACGAAAGTAAAAGAAAAGAAGATAAGAAGATAATGATGAAGTGAACGTGTGGATGAGAAAAAAGTGAAAGAAAAAAAAAAAGAGTTTTTGGGTTTGGGTAAAGCAACGTGAAGGAAATATAGAGAGTACAGCACTGATTATTTTACAACTTTTTTTTTCATAATTGTGATGTTTTTTTTTTCATAATTGTGATGTTATAGAGTATGTGGTGGAGAAAAAATTGTGAGTATTAGAACAATTCATTTAAAAGATAAGTGTTAATAAAATTTTATTTTACAAAGATTAATTTTAAATTAATATTGTGAAAATATTGTGACATTTTATTATATCTCTAAACTTTTTAAGTTAACACTATTTTTCTTTAGAAAAAAAAAAAGTATTATTGACAGAATATTTTTATAACAATTTCATAATAAAATTTACATAGTAAGTTGTTATTATCTCATCTAGACCTACTAGTGACATTTTTTTTTCCCCTACCATTAGCAACTTGTTATATAGACTTTATTGTGAAATTTTTGTGAAAATATTATGTCCATAATTTGTATTAAAAGAGGTAATTAAAACAAATAATTTTCTTTATATAGATATTGTCCTTTTTAGTAATTTATCTCTCAAATGACCACTTTTATAAGTTCTAGCCAAACACTCAGCTTTTTCAAAAAACACTTTTTAACGGCTTTTACCAAACACTCAATTTTTTGAAAATGTACTTTTTTATACTACACTTTTTAAAAATTTCACTTTTTTAAAAAGTCCAATTTCAAAAAGCTCAATCAAAATCACCCTAGATATAGCAATAGTAGAGAAAACCATCTTTATTGGCCAACTCTTCAAAAATAGGCCCCCTATGTCTTGCGTGTGAGGTCAGTGCCGCATTTGGGGGGTGTGGGAAAGACTTTAGTGAAGAGTAATTACAAAATGTGGCCAAACCATTTGATTTATCATAAAGTAATTAATAAAAGAAGCAATCCATCCAAACCTACATAATACGCAAGGCTCCATCTTTATGGTACACACTCCGTCTATTGCCTTAAATCCAAAAAAAGAGAAAAAAAGTACACACCCTATAATTGGAGAAATTATAAGGTCCACATGGTGGACAAGTGATATGGTCCACCATTCTATTAAAAGACTCACACCTGTTTAAAATTTCTGAGTTGAAAATTTTTTTAAAACACTGACTCAGCAATTTTAAACAAATGTGAATTTTTTAGTAGAATGGTGGGCAGATAACGTGGTCCACCAGAGGACTGTATAATTTCTCTTATAATTATTGTTGATTCAGTATTCAGCTCCCAAATAATAAATATCACATTAATTGTAATTTGAAATTACCAAATAATTAGTACTTTTTAGTGATTAAAAAGCCCTTAAACAATATGATATATTATGAATAGCCTTCCTTAATAATATGACGCAATGTCTTTCTTAAAAAAAAAAAATTATGAAGAAGTAATTGATTAAGAAAGAAATCCATACAACCAACATCATGAGTTAGGCTTCAACTCTATGGTAGACATCCTATACTTTTTACTCCTTCCACACAATAACTTTATTATCACATTTGTTTTTTGTTAAAAAAAAAAAGAAATTTGTTATACTTTTAAATATAATAATAATGGTAATGTTCTTCAATTAGTCTTCATCTTTAATTTTATAACACTAACACCACATAATTTTCTTTCTTTTTTGGGGGGGGGGGGGGAATAATGGAGAGAAAAAAAATTAAATTAATAATTACATTCTTATGTTTGATTTTGTAGAGTAAGTGTTGGAAAGAGCAAAGAGAATTTTTAAAAAAATTCAATAGATTTTTTAAAAAAATTTTTATTATTGATTGGCATTTTGGTGAAATTGAGAGTTAAGAGTTAAGACCAACATTCCATATATTATTTTGTCTCCCTTTTAAATTTTTTATCATTTTTTGGAAGGCAAAATTGGGTGCAGCTAATATCTTTTTGAATTTCAAGCATAAGGTTACTCCTATAATAAATCTAGGGTAATTCAAATTCTATAACTTAATAGTTTCAAACGGTTTAATAATAGATTGAATATCCTTTTTTTTTTTTTTTTATAAGTCCCTATTTAGAACTTAGAACGCTGAGAAAGAGATGATTCGAATTTTTACTCTCCTGATAAAGGATCCAATGTTAATCTTGATAATATTAAACTCAGTGCATGCTTCATTTTTGCAAATATTTTTATTATTAATAATTTCATTCATTCTTGCTTATTAATTCTTAATATGATGAAAACCTTTCTTTATATAATGATATAAGCTAGATAGAAGCAACATGTCCTTTAATTTCATTCTTTCAGAAGTGGTGTCTTTTTTTTTATAGAGTTTTTGGATCGATTGCAGTTTAAATTTTGCTTTCTTCGTACCATAAAATTATTCAATGTATTATGTGTATTGACTATTAAGTCATTTTCTCAAATAACATGAGATTTTTTTTAAAGTACATGGAACTTACTTTTATGTGAGAAGAGTATAGTAGCATACAAAGTAATTTCTTTTATGAACTCCCAAAAAAATTATAGTTTATACCGCCTTATTTGCATTTCCAATTTTTAGGAATTTTTTGACCATCGACATATTTTTCATAGTTTTATCAAAATTTAGAAACATTATATTTTTAAGCTTATCATTTAGGATGTAATGTAAGTATATACGTGTAAGATATTAAATCCTTAATTAATAAATTAAAGTTTGAAATTTGAAAATGTAAGTAAAATCAAACCCTCAACCTCAATTCATATTAATAGTAAATTACTCATGGTTTTAAAAATCGATACGGTAAAAGAATTGAAAAATGGACTAATTACCGGTTTTTTAGTCGGACCACGATCCAACCAATGGTCAAACCGGTTATGTCATAAATAATTTAATTAATAATTATGAAAATAAATAAATAATTTTATAACTGGTCATTTAAAAAATAATAATAGTAAAACATTAAACTTGAACTTACTACAATTCAACCAAAACAAAAACAAAAAAAACATATACAAGCACCCACAACTCAGAAGCCCACTATAAAATATTTCAATTATTTTTTAACCTTTCAAATAACAAAAGGTAAGTGCACCAATGGGTAGCAATATTAGTGCCCGCTTGATATTTTTTTTCCCTCCACATATTCTACACGTTAATATCCCAACTACCACATTTTGAAATCCATACATCCACACACTTGGTTCAACAATGGTTCTGCACATATAATTTTCTCATCTCACTTTTGGCTTTTCATATATATCTCTCTCTCTCTCTCTCTCTCTCTCTCTCTCTCTCTCTCGTGAATAAGTTCATGTGCAAAAGTGAATAAGTTCACTTTTGGACTTCTTTGGTTCTTCCTTAACACAAATATAGTAAATTTGATTTTTTTTTTCTTTTGAGCAAAAGGTAAGTAAAGTAAATTTGATGTTCTTGGGTCACTGTGGGTGTCTTAGGTTTCATCATTTTATACTTGAGAGAGCATTTCAAAATCAAAATCTCTCTTCTTAAATCTAAAATAAGATCTCTCTTTTTAATTTTTTTGGGTTAAAAAACACAATGTCTGAAATATTTATGAAAAAATGCTAAAACCGGTTTAATCACACCGATTTTCGATTATGTCGATTGAACCGGTAATTTATACTATTTATCCGGATTTTCTTTCATTTTTGGTTTTAACTAATAACCAGACTGGATTAAGGTCTGGTTCCTGGTTGAATCGGCCAGTCTGGTCCAGTTTTTAAAACCATGAAATAATTTTATAAAAAATTTAAGAATGCATGATTTGCTCTTGTATGACTTTAATTTATGCTACAATTTGATGAAGAAGCCATAAAATAAATTTTAATTATCAATGTTTGAGTTTGAGTTTAAGTTGGACTTGTTAAAAAGATAAAGTTTCACTCTTTATTAAGTTTGGATTAAAGAAAAATAATTTTATTTAAAAAAATGATAATGATGAGTTTGAATTTGAGTTTAAGTTGGACTTGTTAGAAAGATAGAGTTTCACTTATTGTTAAGTTTAGATTAAATAAAAATAATTTTATATAAATAAAATGATAACTTTATTTAAATATTAGGTTAACGTGGACAATTGTGAGAGTTTTAGAGGCTTCGATTATATATATAATAATATATATAAAATTTAAATAAAATGATAATTTTATTTAAATATTATGCTGACATAAAAAAATTGTGAGAGTTTCAAATGTTTTAGTTTATATATAGAAATATATAGGTGAGATTTAAAATATTATTATTTTTAAAGTTTTAGGATTTAATTTGTTTGAAAGGTAATTTCCCCCGAAATTTTTATTGGTAAAGCTTTAGAACATTATCATTTTCACTGTCCAGTCAAAGGCTGCTAAAGAAGGAAGCACAAACACCTGTGAAAATCGTTGATCCACTCACCTGCTCCACTCTCCATGGTCATTCATTGATTCATTCACTCTTCTTTGTTAGATTCTTCGTCCTTACTTTAATACGAAAAGAAGTTACTGTTCTATACACAAAACTTAACCTCCTCTGTTTTCCACAGTCAACTCCATCCAGATCTCAACGTCCAATTCTCTCCCCACAATCCAAAGACTCCAAATTCCTTTCTGGGTTTTACTCTTCTCCCCCAAATCTCAAATGGGTCGTAAGCCAAATGACTCAGAGTCCACCAGCAACACCTCTCTGATCCTCCTCTTGGTGGTTCTGAGTTCCTGTGCTCTGGTCTACTTATTCCTCTCTGTGTTTCTCACACCAAGTAGAGAGTACTATATTCAACTTGAGCCAGAATTTCTTGAAGAGGATGCTGTTGCAGGGGAAGATAATGGAGCTTGTTGTAGAGGGATTGAGAATATGGAGCTTTGGGGTAATGCTGTGAAGTGGGGTTCGGACTTCAAGTTCAATTCCTCTGAGGAGTGTTGCAAGGCTTGTAAGGCTATGTGTAGTGGCAATGATGGGCCGTGTTTGTGTGATTCCTGGGTCTTTTGTGGAAATCGGGAGGCTTGCGGGTCGAAATTCGGAGAGGTGAGTGTAATTTGGTTCTTGGATCTCTATAATTTTTTGATGTGTAATTTTGGTATAATATGTTTGGTATGTCATTTGGTTATTCTGATGAATTGCTTGTTTTTTTGTGAATTTTTGGAGTGCTGAAACAATTTAATCGAAAATGAGGAATATGCGTGAACTCTGTTTCAGTAAGTTGCAGTATATTAAAATGTAGAAACTCCTCCTTCAAAAAAAAAAAAAAAATTGTTGAAACTCTAATAGTAATAGATTTTCATTCTTAATAGAAACGACTAAGGTTGCCATCCAGTAAAGCCGTATTCCGTATTTACTGAGCTTTTATAGGTTCACAAGTTAAATTTGATTTGGAAGGTGTGGTCTTTGGTGATAGTTGTTCAATGATCAATATGCAATTGCTTAATGAGTTCCATAATATGGTTCATTGGCAAAGAGATCTATTGAAATAATAAGAATTCATCTAAATGTAACTTATTCCATTGGGATTCCTAAGATTAGTTGGATTATTCACCTTTTAAAGCACTTCCGGAATTTTATTTTATTTTTCTTTTCTTTTGATGATTGGTGGTGGACAGTTATGACACAATTTCAGAAGATGTTTGTGATTTTTGTGAATTTTAACCAGATATTTATATTTTCTCATCCCATAGTTGCCCATAAAGTTCTAATTGAACAATATACTACATTTCACAACTAAATGAGTTATAACTTCATTTCATTCACTTCAAATTGCTTCAGTGTTGGCTGAAGAAACAAAAGGACACCTTGGCCCCACAACGGCAAGATTTGGGGCAGAAAGTTAGTTGGACTTCTGGGTTCATCTTTGGAAAAGGAGAGGTATACAATAACTCTTTGGCTGATGTGAATAATTTTCATATTGTGAAATCGGAAGGTTCTCATTATTTTTGTGATGGTTTTGTCTCTCTCTTTTTTCAATGTTGAATTTTCAGCATTTAATGGTATGGTTAGCTTATATCTTAGTTTTATATATATTGTCTTTTCTTGTAGGGCATTGTGGGCTTGGAAACAGAATATGGCACTCTTCATATAAAAGTAAGTGTTCATGCTCTCTGCAGCTTTAAGTTCCTTATGTTTTTTATATGGTAATAATGACCTGTGGCACTGGTACAGTTAACTGGCAATGAAGCTAGAATCTTTTCTATAGATGACAAGTTTAGGTGCACTAGCGTACAAGCTTGCATTAGTTGATATCCTCCTTTCCTGTAGCAAATATCAAACTTTTGTTCATGGTCTACATATGTTTTGATTTGGTTTTCTGGTTTTATATAACATTCTAATATTTCCAGTACATAATGACATTACTGCATTTTGTGCAGCTTTTCCCTGACTGTGCCCCTCATTCTGTGACCTACATTCTTGAGCTGTTGACGTTGCGCCATTGTGCAGGTTGCCAATTTTATCGGGCAGAGAGCCGGGGTCACTCTTGGGATTCAGAAGGAAACCACATAAAAAATGTGAGGCTTCATTAATTTTCTTTTTACTTATCCATCCCCAGTATGATAGGAAATTGGAGGAAATGCACGTGTACCACTTTCTGGTTTAATTGTGTACTTTTGCTCTATAGTTTTGCCTATGTTAACTCGGTCATACTGGTATTTGTATTTAGGCTTTCATCTAGAGTCTATAGTTGCTCCTCATGAACTTTAAAACTTTGATTTGTCATTTGGCCTCAAGTTTTTTTTCCCCTCCCCCAACATAGTGTGATTCTACTATATATAAAATTCGAAATTAAGGGGCTTCACCAATCACATTTATCACGAGAGAGAGAGAAAGAGAGAGAGAGAAGGGCATAATCCATCAACATAGCTACATATAAATTTAGAGCATCCAATGGATAGTGAGGATAGTACTTGAAATTAATTCTCTCTAAAAATTCACCCATACAGAGACACATGCATGTGGGAATATCATGCTTTAAAGTTTAAACTTGAAAGCCAATAGAGTAACTAAATAGCCACCAGAAATTAGCTGGTCCTAAATAGCCACCGGAAATTAGTTGTTTTTGACTATTAATGTTTACATCAATGATGCAATTTATGTCCTTTTCATGTGTTTTGACAAATGTGGAGGTTCCTTACCTTTTGAAGCTTTGGATCTATGTTAGCTTCTGGACATACCAAAGGGATGAAGTGTTGTGCAGACCATATGTACACATACATTCTCTCTCTCTCTCTCTCTCAACACCAGCTTTTGTTAAACACTCCTTGGCCTCCTCTGATTTACTGTGTGTATTGACTGCAGTAACACTGTTTTTATAATAATTTGAGTATTTAATAGTTATAACTCAACCTTGTTTTGTGACTTTCCCAGGCGCCTTTAGGCCCTCCTTTTGCATTGATTCAAGGAAAACTGGAACCCCAAGGAATTACATTCAATAAGATCCCAACTGAAGTATGCCCAATTATAAGAAGGGGTTCAGTTGCTTGGATTGGTTCTGGCCCAGAGTTTTTCATAAGCCTTGCAAACCACCAAGAGTGGAAAAATGCATACACAGTGTTTGGTTCAGTCCTTCCAGAAGACATGGAAATTGCCGAGAAAATTGCTCAGCTCCCTACTACACCAGATGTTTGGAACAATATCAACGTGACCGTCTTGAAGAAACCTGTTCCCTTGTCGATTCAAAGAATCAAGAAGAGTAATGGAGATCTTAACGGCATGTAACCTCATATTAAATCCATATGTAGATGTTTGTGTGTAAAGGACAATTTTTGTTGCATTTTTTTCCACGGCTCCTTTCAGATGTTACAAATTCTATTTTCATATCTTTGTAAGTTTGTGGTAGTAATAAAAAGAAGCTTCATACATTCATAAAAAGAAATACAAATGAAGTACTACTACTTGCACTGACTAGCATCTTGCGTGTAACTCCATTACACAGTATAGCAGGTAGTTGATCATAAATTTGTCAAAGGATAAACGTATGTGTGATGGTACAGATTGTGTTGAGATTACAAGCTGACCAGCTTGTGTTAAGTCAGTGAATGGTGCCGTTACATAAAGCCTGAGACTGTAAGACACGACATCGTTTTGCTTTCATTCAATTCACTGTAAAACTGATACGGTGCCGTATCTCTATATTTAATCAATCACATGCTAAACATGTGTAATTCTGTTAGACAGCCGTTGGGTTTAGTTAGTTTGTTGTAACAGTTATAGGCTCTGTTCTAGCTGTATATACGCAGTGCTTCATGATTGTAAACCATAAGATACCATTTTGAGTAAAATTGATTGGTGTGCATTTTATTCATCTCTCTGAAATTACTCTCAAAGTTTACATGGTATCAGAGCCAGCGTGGCCAATTTTTTGAACACCATTGATTCTGCTTCATAATCAAACTCTTCCACTCAAGCCCATTAGCAATCTTATGAAATATGTCTTAACTTAAAGTCAATCAAGGTTGATAGCACGAATTAGCTGCTATGGAAGAACCAGTTAACTTTGATCTTGAAAACCTTCTCAATATTTGAGTGTATCGATGGCTTTCACTCTCCTCCAAGTAAGTTTATCCTCGTTAGCAAAGGTAAATTCAATGGAGTCAAGAATCCAAAGCATCAAATTTGTTTAAATAGAGATCAAGCACTGCTAACTTTGATCAAATCTACTCTTACACCTTCAGCTTTGTCCATCGTTGTTGGACTTAAATCCACTCATGATATTTGGAACACACTCAAGAAAAGGTACACCTCAATTCTCACTCTAATGTGCTTAATCTAAGAGTTGGATTGCAATTGTTAGGTCCATATATTTAGGTTGGCAAACCGTGAACAATTGTAATAATTAGAATCTAGATTGTCTACTAAATTGGTTTCAAGGTTAGTTATTTGAACTAGAAAATTAAGGTTCGAGCCGTTGAAGACTCAAGGAAGAGTTTTATTTTGGCATGTTTTCTTTATAATCCATCAATTTAAAGAAGAGAAAAAATTTTTTTTTTTCTTTTTCTTTTTTCGTTAGGGTTCTTACCACAAGAGAGCCTTCAAGATTCTATTAGCCTACTCTCCTTAGTCCTTAGCATCCTTATGAAATCTTTTGTAACTTGTAGAAAAACTAGTAGACTAATGGAGGCTACTATATTAGTCTACTAATGAATGTTGGTTGTTTCACTTTGATAGAAGGCTATTCATGATCTGTTTAATTAATAATTAATGAATTAACTGATATAATTGGGGTCTAAAAAACTAAAGAGCTACTCTCTTTTTGCGCAAAGTTTCAAAATAATTACTCTCTTATGAAATCTTTTGTAACTTGTAGAAAAACTAATAGATTAATGGAGGCTACTAGTGAATATTAGTTGTTTCACTTTGATAGAAGGCTATTCATGAATTGTTTAATTAATCATTTGGCCTTAGAATTAATTAACCGATATAAAAGGGTATCTAAAAAACCAAGAGCTACTCTCTTTTTGCGCAAAGTTTCAAATTAATTAAATTGCTACCCTATTTTCTTTTAAGACATATGCAACACATTATTCCATCAAATGACTAATATCATTTGGATTTTAAAATACAATACAATTTGGAATTTCTTCTAGTAGGTGGGCAACCACATTACAATGTCTTTTCTAGGGTGTAAACTCAAACCATTACATGTTTGCGCTGTCACTTTGGCACTCTCAAGAGTATGTCCTAATCTTGACAACAAAAATATGTTATCATATAACCCTAGTGTGGGGTTTAGTGGTCAAACACTTTGTCCACCTTATCTCTAACGCAAAGGTTTGAGTAGTTTGAGACATTTTAGCATAGGGTGGTGGGCTATGCACAAACAAGGCTCATCTGGTTAGATAAATAGTGACTTGCTCATATAATTTCACTTTTTTTTTTAAATTATATAAAAGAAGAAAAAAAAAGGGATGTGTTATTATGCAGTACCTTCTTAATGTTTAACTATTACTCTACTTAAAATTTGATAATAAAAAATATTAATGTAAGGACATAGATTTTGGTGTTCCAGCCCAAAAGTGGATGAACCAGCTCAAAAGGCCCAAAAACAATGAATTTGTAGAGAGTAGGATAAGAAAGTTGGGTTAGATTAAATTAGACTATCAACAAGATGGGTTAAGATCACATGAAGAAAGAAATAAAGATCTTAATTTCAAGAAATTGTCCTCAGCAAGAGTCCGAGGAGGTCAACTTTGATATTTACTGTTCTTAATTTAGATACAAGTTCAGTTCTTAATATCTACAGCCTTTTTGTTTTTCTTTTTTCTCTCCCCTTCTCATGAAGGGTTTCTTCATATTATATATTCCTTCCTGGATTATCTTTTACTTACACTTGTTGCTCATCTGTGCCAGTCCCATCGCGCACCTTCTTGGGTTTTTTGTGAGTTGTGGTGGCCCAGGTTCCACTGTTCAGGGGTCCTCTCCACATAAATGCGAACAGAAGAGTAGGTGCAGCACATTTAATGCGGTAGCAGCAACTTTTCCTCAGATGTTTATGGGTTTCTTTCCTACTAGTATACCCATGAGACACATTCCTATAATCGGGGCTTACACAAAGATCATTCTCAACGTTGGAACACACTCTCGGACTGTACTTATAATATCCGAGGAGGAGTACCTCCTTAGATCACCTACCATTTATTGTAAGTACATCACCTTCCAGACTGAGATCTTCTCTAACTATTTATCTCTCCTCGGACTTTTCCTCGTCTTCAGATGAGGCCTAGGCTCAACATATGATTTTGGGCCTTTGTCCCTATAATTAAGAAATTCAAATGATTTACTCTTGTTAAAGTTAATGGCCAAAATTTTTAATTATCCACCAGTATCTTTATTTTAATAATTAAATTTAGGTCTTACTTATTGTATGTGTTATTTTGTTTAAAGTAAGTGTCATATATATTGTATAACTCGTTTTTATCATGTGATCGTACTTTTAAGTATTTGTCAAAATTTTAACAAATTTAAAATACTACTCACCCATAAAATTTAAAGGCTAAAAGCTTTAAAAAAAAAATCAAAAGATTTTTATTATTTTGTAGATTATTTCAATAATCCTAATATTTGTTTTAGTTTTGATTTTAAAAAAATAATACATTTTCACCATTTTAATTTTTTCTCTTTTATTTTTACTTTGAATTTTACTCTATTTCGTTCGTTTATCTTATATCATGTGATTTTTTAGAATCACATGTAACCCTTTTTTTTTTTTTTAAAGAGAATGAAACCACATGTAACTTGTACTTGGAGGAGTCTTTGACTTTTATGAAGGAACGTCGTCGTTTTGATCTACTATTGACTCCGAGCAAGCGCCTCATCTCGACTCCTAAATAAATAGTCTCCCAATTCCAGAATCAAACAGCCCCGCCACAAACAACCGCCAAACCCTCCTCTTCACCACCACCGGCACCAGAATGGTCCAATTCCACGAGCAAATAATCGGAGAACTTCTAGAAGACCCGAACGGCGGTCTAGTAGTCCTCTCCTCCGGCCTCTCCCTCCCAAAACTCATCTCCTCTCTCCTCCACCTCCACTCCTCCACCACCGGAACCCTCCTCCTCCTCTCTCCCCCTTCTCTCAAGTCCCTCATCCTCCACCACCACCACTCTAACCACCCTCAACTTCCTTCCGAAATCTCCGCCGAATTCCCCGCTAACCACCGCCTCTCTCTCTACTCCTCCAACTCCGTCTTCTTCATCACCCCTCGCATCCTCATCGTCGATCTCTTGTCCAACAAGCTCTCTCCTTCTCTCATCTCCGGCCTCGTCATCCTCAACGCTCACTCTCTCTCCGAGACCTCCACCGAAGCCTTCATCGTCCGCATCCTCCGGTCATCCAACAGAGACCTCTACGTCCGAGCTTTCTCCGACAAGCCTCACGCGATGGTCTCCGGCTTCGCCAAAGCCGAGCGCACCATGAAATGCCTTTACCTCAAGCGCCTCCACCTCTGGCCGAGGTTCCAGGTCCACGTCGCGGAGGAGCTCGAGCGGGACCCGCCGGTTGTGGTCGACGTTAGGGTTCCGATGACGAAGTACATGGTTGGGATTCAGAAGGCTATTATTGAGGTTATGGATGCATGCTTGAAGGAGATGAGGAAGACTAATAAGGTTGATGTGGAGGATCTGACGGTGGAGAATGGCTTGTTCAAGTCGTTCGATGAGATCGTGAGGCGGCAGTTGGATCCGATTTGGCATACCTTGGGGAAGAAGACGAAGCAGCTTGTTTCCGACTTGAAGACCTTGAGGAAACTCTTGGATTATCTCGTTAGGTACTTGTACTTGCTTTGCTCAATTCATTCATTTCGAAGAAACTTACATTTTGATCACTCTTAACAAGCGAATTCGCTTCGCTAGATTATGCTTTCAAATATGACTTATATTTCATTCGTATGCGTATCGTGAATTCATGATTTATTAAGTCTAAAGATACCATGAATTTCGTGACGTTTTTCATAACTATTGAAGTAGCACTGATCGGTGTATATAAAAGTGACGTTAGTAGTAATCCAAGTGAAAAATGCTGTGAAATTTTTTGTGCTTGTAGCATTGCTGATTATGATTTTGCTGGTAGCTTCAGTTTCCAGTGTGTTAAGATTTTTATTTTTTTATTTTTTTTAATCAGTATGATATGCGTGCACCTAATGATTTAGAGTTTATTGAGCAATGTGTGAATTTGAAGGAATTGTTGGATGTCTTAGTGGATGAATTGATTTTTCTTTCCATGTTTCTGGTCAAATAGATTGTAATTCCAGTCTTTGGAGTTTCTTGTTGCATAAAGAGTTTCTGTTTGTTCTAATGTAAGAACTTGAGTAGAGATATGATGGCTTTTGTGATTACTTTTGTGAAAATACTTGGGTAGGTATGATGCAGTGACTTTTTTGAAGTATTTGGATACGCTGAGGGTGTCAGAGAGTTTTCGGTCTGTTTGGATATTTGCAGAGTCGAGCTATAAGATATTTGACTTTGCAAAGAAACGGGTATATCGTTTTGGGAGGTCAGATGGTGTGAAACCAAGTGGGCAGGGTAAGAGTGTGACAGGCAAAAAGAGAAAATTAAAGGGGGATGACAAGAATGAGAAAGAAGGTGAGTGGTTGTTATTATTTTTACTATTCTGCTTTGCTCTGGCTTCCATGTGTATTGTTCTATGTCATTTTAGCTTAAATTTTGAATTTTGTCATCAAAGACATAAAAAAAAAAATTTAAGAGGGCAAGTAAAAAGGAGGAATAGTGGTGCACTGGTGAGCTCTTGTGAACCATTTTTTTTTTCTTTTCCTTTTTAACTCTTATTCTTTAAATGAATATGTGGCAGTTGGCGGTACTTCATCAGCAAGTACAAGTAGTGGGTTAGTTTTGGAGGAAGTCTTGGAGGAGGCACCAAAGTGGAAGGTGTTACGTGTGAGTGAGTGAGTTCCATTTTCTTTGCAATCTGTTGGCTATTTTTTTTTTTTTTTTCTAATTGTCGCAGAACATTTTTTATTTTGCAACCTTATATTTGTAAGCGATTGATGTGTCCTACAAAGGAAAGATGAGCTATGATTCTGTCCTGATGATCATATTTATTTTGTGTTTTTAGTTTCTCCTATTGTTTCAGTTTGATGATTTTAGTTCCAAAAACTTTGAAGGTGTTGATCTTAGAAGTCCACTCTAAATTTAAGAGTTACAATTTTATTACAGGAGGTTCTTGAAGAGATAGAAGGGGAAACACAAAAGCAGAGAGAAGAGTTTCAGGTTGAAGGTGAAGAAAATGATAGTGGTATTGTTCTAGTGGCATGCAAAGATGAACGCTCGTGCATGCAGCTTGAAGAATGCATCTTGAACAGTACACAGAAGGTTTTTCCCACATTCTCTTCTTATGTGTTAGATTTCCTTGTATTCTTTAGCGGTATTATATTCACTTTGTATCATGCTTGTTTGTAAGATTATGTATTTTTTTTTTTTTTTTTCAAATATCATACTGTAGTCTAGTCAATTGGCTAGCAACCCTCAGACCTAAGCTAAACCAAGCTATTGACATCTTGAGGATGTTTTGAAGGTTTTATCAAAGCACAGATATACACTTCTTGTTTCCTTCAACATAATGACCACACACACACATCCTTTGCTAATACTTATCGTGATTGCACTTTCAGCCCACCACAAATATTTGTGATTGTAGTCTTTTAACTGATAAATACTATATATGATAAAAATATGAAATGAAACTCATTTATTCTTCTATGCAATGAAATTCATACGTGCCTGGTCACAGGTTCTCACAGATTTTTACATACTTGCACTGAGAACCTGGTTGCATTTTGATAAAAAAATCTTTTTGACTATTTCGAAAACTAAGTGAATGATACACAACCTTAATTGACTTATAATTGGTTATTAATTAAAACCTATGACTTTAAATATATGTGAAATAGCATGTGTCCATTTTGATAGACTTGCATTTTGCATTTTGATAGATTTCTTTCAAAAGCAATTCCATATTTGATCAAACAGGTTTTTAAGCAACAGTATGTAAGTAGAACTTTTGGTAATATTGCTTAATAAAATTTTGGGTTTTCTTAAAAAAGATTTGTACAAAGAGTAGGCTGGTATGGAATTTTTGGTGTACTCTTTTATCTTTTTCCCCTTTTTTTGGGAAATTGATAATGAATGGATGCATTAAAAATAACTATTTAATGTTACATTTCGTGCTGAAGGTCATGCGTGAAGAATGGGAGAAGTACTTACTAAACAAAGTAGACCTGCGTGACCTACAAACACGTTATAAAAAGAAACCAAAGGATCCCAAAGGTTTTGGGGTTCTTGATGGCATTGTCCCCATAACACCGGCGCCAAATGCACAGGCCAGCAGCAGCATAAACAAGCAGGAACATGATGCACTTTTGGCTGCCGCATCAGAGTTAAGAAATCAAGCTAAAAAGGATTGTGCTATTGGAGATGATCCGCAGCCTCATGATAGCAGCAAAAAAGGTGGAAAAGGAAAAGGAAAAGGAAAGGGAAGGAGTAAGAAAGGCCCAGCTAATGTTCAGAGTCCTGGGAATAAGAAGGCAGCAAGAAATGATAAAGTTGAAACATCAGATTCAGAAAATGAAGGCAAAAAAGATGAAATCAATCCAGCCACTGTAGACAAACCAATTCTTCGGAAGCATACTCAAGAGTCTAATGGATCCAGAACTGCTAAGCCACTGCCACCGGTGCACTTTTATGCCCTAGAAAGTGATCAGCCTATTCTGGACACTTTGAAGCCCTCTGTAATTATTGTATACCAACCAGACATAACTTTTGTCAGGGAAATTGAAGTTTATAAATCTGAGAATCTATCAAAAAATTTGAAGGTTTACTTTCTTTTCTATGAAGATTCTACTGAAGTGCAAAAGTTTGAGGCTAGTATAAGGAGGGAGAATGCAGCATTTGAATCTCTGATCAGGCAGAAATCAATGATGATGATTCCAGTTGATCAGGTATGACTTTTGTAGTTCAGTTTATTTTTTAACATAGAGGATGTTCTTGTGGACTCGTTTGTCATGGTTATATGTTTACTTACAATCTACTAGTACCGACCATGGCATTAATCTTGCATGCATTCAGAACAAATTCAACAAGTTGCTAATGTGAATTCATTCTTTTGTAGCTGATAAATTACCATTTTTCCTAAAAGTTTAAGCTATAAAGAAATTGTGAATTTAATCATTTAACCATAATTCTAACACTCCCCCTTATCTATGGTAACGTGGAGGTAGGGATTAAACTCAAGATCTCTTGCTTTGATGTCATGATAAATTACTGATTGTCCCAAAAGTTTAAGTTATTAGAAAATGATGAATTTAATCATTTAATAATAATTCTAACAGTAGCAATAATATTTTGTATTATCTCCGTTTTGAACATCCTAGATTTATAATTTGGATGATTCTTTTAATGCCCCCAAAATGTTTTCTTGAAATTATGCAGAGATGCCCCCTCTCACTTTTTGACATGCAAAGCCTGATTGTGTTATCTTCTCCTTTTCAAGTGAAATAGATGATTCTCTAGTTCTTCGATACAGATCTCAGTGATTTTAGCGTGTCCTTGAAGCAGAATTTTGGTTGTCTATTTGGATTTATGAATTTTTCTAGCATCATATACTAGTTGAAATGTTGTTCATCCTACATTTTATCCCTTCGCAAAAAAAATTAAGTACTTATATGCTTCTGTATGTTGTGGGACTCACCTGGGTTTGAGTCAGGATGGGCGCTGTCTGGGATTAAATTCTTCTGCAGAGCCACAAGCCTCAAGTTCCCAAAACTCAATAACAAGAAAGGCAGGTGGAAGGAAGGAAATTGAGAAAGAGATGCAGGTGTCTGTTTTTCTTCTTCCTCTGCAATCTCTCTCTTCAGATAATGCATATTAGGAATTTTATTTTACTTTATTTATTTTTTCTCTTCTCAGGTAATAGTGGACATGAGGGAGTTTATGAGCAGCCTTCCAAATATTCTCCACCAGAGGGGCATGCGCATAATACCAGTAACCTTGGAAGTAGGGGATTATATTATCTCACCATTAATATGTGTAGAGAGAAAGAGTATCCAAGATCTTTTTATGAGCTTCACATCAGGTCGCCTTTACCACCAAGTAGAGACAATGGTCCGCTATTATAAAATACCTGTTCTCCTGATTGAGTTTTCACAAGACAAAAGTTTTTCATTTCAGGTAATTGATTTACATTTATGAACAGAAAGCCATGGTTTAGGCTTAATATTCTGCTGGTTTGATTTTTTAAATTTTGGTTTGCAGTCTGCAAGTGATATTGGTGATGATGTGACGCCAAACAGTATTATATCGAAGCTATCTTTGCTCGCTCTCCATTTTCCCCGTCTGCGAATCATCTGGTCTCGGAGTCTGCATGCCACAGCTGAAATATTTGCTTCACTCAAGGCAAATCAGGATGAACCCGATGAGACTAAAGCAATGCGAGTTGGTGTTCCCTCTGAAGAGGGTATTGTGGAAGATGATGTGAGGTAAGTTGTGTAATTTTAATTTGGTTTTCACTGCCAATAGTTGAGGTTTTCAATCTGATGCTCCTAGAGAGAACGGGGAGAAAAATATAGTGGTAACTACCATTAGCTGGGTTATAGGTGTGAATCCAGAACTCTTTTCATGGCTGACTCAAAGTCAAAACTACTACAAGTTTAGGCGGTGGAAATGATCAAAATTAACAGTCCTTGAGCAAATAAGCACAAATATGATTTAATTTTGTGAGGTATGTTTAATAGAGCAGGTGGTACACTTGAGGCCTAATGGTGTGTGCTGCAATAGAAAAAGAGGACCTTTTGTTCTTGAGCCTTACAGGGGTTTGAATTAGTCTAGTTAAGTTGCTTGATTTCACTTTTCATCTAGTATATGAATTTGATGGTATGTTACATTCATTTTTACAGAGCTGAAAACTACAATACATCTGCAATCGAGTTTCTGAGACGACTCCCAGGTGTGACAGATTCAAATTACAGGGCTATAATGGATGGATGCAATAGCCTGGCAGATCTTGCCCTTCTTCCTGTAGAGAGACTAGCTGAACTAATGGGTGGTCAGAAAGCTGCTAGGACTCTCAGGGAATTCCTTGATGCAAAGTATCCAACCTTGTTATGAGGGATAGTATCAAGTGATACAGAACCGACACCTAATTAATTCATTTGTTTGGATATTTGATTTGTTCATTAGTGCATTACAATTGAAATTTTGTATATAGGGTTTTATGAGATCATTGTTGTTGTAGTAGCCTGATTGGCACCTACCCCATCCGTGTCGCAGGTCCAAACTGCCTCTTCCCCCTCCCTGAAGAGCCAAAGAAAAAAGAGGATGATTAAGGTCTCCTCTATGGTTCCCATGTATTGCTAGCTGATCCATTGTTATTGTAATTTCTAAATTAAATAGATTATCTGGCCGTTTCATTGGCAATCTATTGAATGCCTAGAGTGTAACATTTAGACCTTTTTAGCTGTAATGTAAATCTCTCTCTCTCTCTCTGTGTCTGCGTGGTTTTTGGGGTGATGACTGATGGTAATGCTCGCGAACGAGTTGTTCCTATGAGATTTGATTTTTCAGCTCTAACTCCATCTTTTCCATTTTTCCTGTCCCCACTCCACAACCTTTTCAATTGTTTATCAACTAAAGCCAAAATTTTATAGATAAAATTATACGTTATTTTAGAATCGCAACAGAACTGGCCATTGGCGTCCAATATTGAAGTAAAAATGAAAACAAAAAGAAAAAGAAAATCGTTACATAATGATTCCATAACAATATATATACACACGCCCACGAAATATACATATCTAAGTTCTAATCACATAGTTGTATAAAAAAGTATTTAGTCCACACAATTTTTATTTTTGCGGGGTTTGATAGATGTCATAGTACTAGGTAGTTTTCCTCATAATTTTTTTGGTGACACTAATTCCTGAACTTAAATTTGTGACTTATTGCTTTTGGTGGAAGGCACTTGCCATGACATTTAAAAAAAAAGTTCATACCCAGTTTATAAAACTCCCACTTTTGCGAGGCGTGGAAGAAGTTATACAGTCATAGTAGGCAATCTTAGTCTAATATATATATTTTGGAAGAGGTTGATTGTTAAACTTGAATTTATGACTTGTTGCTTTTGATCATGTAGTTGTATATGATATCAAATTATCAAATTCAAAACCAAATAATCCTATTCTATCCTATCATATCATATATTGTACAATAAAAGTTGGATTTAGAAGCCGTGGTTGTACCAAGTGGCTTCACCAAATTACAACAATATTTTGTATAAAAACAATTTTTTAGATAGAGATAACAACTTATTTGTTCTTATCAATTTCTTTAAATAAAATAAAATTAAGATTTTTAACAAAAGATGCAACATGCATCTAAGTTTCAGTTAATAGAGATAACAACGGGACGGGCTCCTCTCCCGTTTCTTTTTCTCCCGTTCTCTTCAGTTTTTAAACAGATGCGTGACATCTGGCAGTTATATAATCTAAGGATGTTCATTAAGCCACGTCACATGAGCAAAATTTTATCTCATTTAACAGAGATTAGCACAAAACTCAGCTTCCCGCGCTCAAAATTTTCACAAAATGCCATTCCGCTAAAACCTTTGAGCGACCCGCTAAAATATCTAACAATTCCAAAATCTTCCAGTCATTCGAATTCCAGCCTAACAAAGAAGATTTGCTTTCTACTGAGTGTACCCAAGATAAAAATCTTAACATCATTCCAACTTTAGTGAGACCACAAAGCAATCCCCTGTCTAGCGAGACCACAAAACAGAGCCGCTGTAGATTTTCACAACTTGACTGGAATTGAAAAGTTTGAATTCCAATAGGTGCTCAATCATTCTTTGCATTATTTATTTGTGTTTTTTTTTTCTCATAGTTTTTATACTCTTTTGCTAAGTCTTTAACTGATCTCCTAACAAATAATTGAATCCCCTGTTTGATTTGGATTTGTTTTTCTTTTTGCTTCACTACTGTTTTAGCTTTAGACTTTGAAAATTATTTCCTAAGTAATCAAAACAATTGCAATCAGTATTCTTAAATCTGATTTGACTTCTTTATCTAGTATTATCTAGTATTTGTCCATAATTATTTTACTTGCTACCATGCTCAAGTGATTATATCTAGAAAGCATGGACATAACATGGGGTAAAGTGCTCTCGTCAATGTACAGAAAAAAGGGATTTGTTCAATACTAGTAATTCAATATTTAGTAATGCAGCAAGTAAACATGGGTATTCAGTTTCTCATTATTTGTTTTATTTTTATATCATTGACTGTTTTATCAACAACACTAACTTGTTTTGCTTTAATTTGGTTTTTGAATTTCTCTTTAGGTGTTCTCTTCTTTTCAAAGTTACTAGTCAGTATAATGCCTATAATTAGTGATGAACAAATATGCCCCGAAGGTGATAAAGAGAATGAAGATATTTATGCAAATATTATGCAAAATTCTGATTGTCAAGGGGAAATATCTGTTTGGAAAATGGAATTTGACTCAGAAGAGCATGCTCACCAATGGTATAATGAATATGCTAAAGAAGTTGGATTTAGCATTCGAAAGCAGTGGAAAAATGAGGATAGATTTAGTGGAGTAATATCAAGTAGAAGATTTGTCTGTTATAAGGAAGGCTACAGAAAAAAAGACAAGCGAGTGGAAGTGAAAAAGCCGCGAAAAGAAACCAGAACTGGTTGCTTAGCAAGACTAACCATTTCTCTTCAAGTTAATGGAAAATATCGGGTCATTGATTTTGAATCAAATCACAATCATGAGTTAGTGGATAAGTCATGTGTACACATGTTACCTTCTCAAAGAATTATTACTGATGTTCAAGCTATTGAAATTGAGTTGGCAGATAATTCAGGTATACCACCTAAACTAGCACATGAATTGATGAGTCGTCAAGTTGGAGGTAGAGAAAATCTTGGTTTTACTAAGCAAGATCATAAGAATTATTTGAGGACTAAGAGGAAAAGAGATTTGCAGCAAGGTGAAGTTGGGGGTCTTTTGAATTATTTTCTTGGTCAAGTATCAGAAAATCCATCATTCTTTTTTCGAGTTCAATTGGATGTTGAAGACCAGATCACTAACATATTCTGGGCTGACGCTAAAATGATTTTCGACTATGGTATATATGGTGATGTGGTATTCTTTGACACAACTTACCGGACCAATAAAGAATGTCGACCTTTTGAAGCATTTGTTGGAGTAAATCATCATTATCAGCTAGTTATATTTGGGGCCTCTTTGTTATATGATGAAACTAGTCAGTCATTTGAATGGCTATTTCATACATTTTTTGAGTGTATGTCCGGTAAAAAGCCAAAGACAATATTTACTGATAGAGATCCTGCAATGGCAAAGGCAATATCTTTAGTGATGCTAGAGACTTATCATAGATTGTGCTTATGGCATATTTATCAAAATGCTCTTAAAAATCTTAATCATCTATTTAAGAGCCAAAAAACCTTCAATGCTGATTTTAGAAGTTGCATATATGATGGTGAGTATGAAGAGGAGTTCATCAGTGCTTGGGAGAATATGTTGGCAAAATATGACCTTCAAGAAAATGAATGGTTGCAAGATCTATTTAAAGTGCGAGAAAAGTGGGCTATGGTGTATGGGAGAAGTACTTTTTCTGCAGGTAAGAAAAGTACACAGCTTAGTGAGAGTTTCAACTCTCTTTTAAAAGATTATTTGAAGTCTGATTTGGACATAGTACAATTTTTCAAACACTTTCAAAGGGCTGTTGATGATGTCCGTTATAATGAAGATCGTGCAAACTATGACATGAGCCAAAAAACTCCCATTTTGAAGGTTAATGTTCCTTTGCTGAGACATGCCAGAGATATCTACACAGAAACTATTTTTATTATGTTCCAAGATGAGTTTGAAAAGTCATTGATGGTGGTTGTTGACACTTTTCATCAAAGTGGACCAGTTTCTACATATAAAGTTCATAATTGTGAAGGTTCTAGGCAACATATAGTTACATCTTCAAATGGTTTGATTACATGTAGTTGTAAAAATTTTGAGTTTGTTGGAATTATGTGTAGCCATATTTTGAAAGTACTCGATGAGATGAAGATTAAGTTGATGATCCCTGAACAATTCATATTGAAGAGATGGACCAAGAATGCAAGGGCTGGAATTGTCTTGGATATTCATGAGTGTGAGGTACAAAGTGACCCTAAGCTAGAAAAGCGAGCTCGTTATAAAAATTTATGCACCACTTATGTTAGATTGATGGGTAAAGCTGCTGAATCTAAAGAGGCATATGATTTCCTTCTAAGTCTTGCAAGTGAGTTAGATGCAAAAGTAGAAGAATATTTAAAGATTGAATCTCCGAGTGAGACCCTTACGCCTTCCTCAACGTCTTGTGAAAATAAGGTTGTTAAGAGCACATGTACCATACAAGCAAAAGGTTTAAAGAGAAGGGAAGTTTCGCGTGGGAGAAAACGGTTGAAAGGTTGTCTTGAAAAGGGAACTAAAAAAAATAGAAGCAAAAAAATCCAAAGTCTCACAGCTGGCTTAACTCCTCCAACCACATGTTCCACCACCATGACATAAACCTTAGGTACTTATTGTGATTTTATATCTCATTGTTGAATTTGTGACTAGAATTGAGTGTGTGCAAGAAACTATTGCTCACTTGATACCACTATGTTATGTTTTTCTCTTTAAAAAACATAACATAAAAAAAAAAAAAAAACAAAACAAAATCAATATGGAATTGAATTTTTGGACTGTCTTAGATGCTACCATCTCATAGTTTTACTCATTTAAGTGACTAATAAGAGATTGGATGATTGCAGGGGAGGGAGTGATGCCCAAAACAAGATCCTTTTTTTGTACAGCCATGTGCTCCATCTCCTTCAACTTAGAAGCTAATGCTGCAGCTAAACTGATTGCTCTTCATTGTTTTGTTATTTTTGGTAGAAGTAGGACATTACATATATGCATTGTGTGATAATTTTACAACCAGTGGTGCTAAGTTTTAAGCATGAAAAGTAATCTGTTTTTGGCTTTGTTTATAATATAGCTTTTGGAGAAATTTTTGTAGCATCCAAGTTGAAGAGATCAAATGACCCATTGTTCTCTTTCTTGTGTCTTAAGAGAAATTTCTTTAAAGTTTCTTGCAAAAATATTCCTTTTCTTATGCTCTCTTGGAAATTAATGGAGTATTAGCTATATCTTTAAATAATTTTGTAATCAATTGCTTAACTCAGTTTAAGCCAATATGAGATAAGCAATTGTGTAGAGAAGTGCAATATTCCAGTTGCTATGATGTGCTTAACTTGTAGCTCATGCAGCAAAGTATTTCTCAAGGCTTGCACTCAAAAAGGAAAGCAAATACAACATCACTGTCATAGTGATGACTCTAGAGAGGCACAATGAAGAAATTGCAAGATTCAAACACAAAGTCTAATGCATTTGCAATTCTAGAAGCAAACAAGTTTTGTCAAATTGCTCCATCAAAATTTCCTGCAATTAATATTTTTATACCTATTCTATAATATCTCACGCAAGGATACAAAGAAGAAACAAATATAGAGACCCCATTTGTACTAAACTCCAACAAAAAAATTTCATTAATCAAGATAATGTACAATGGTTACATGAGCTGAAAATACAGAAACAAGCCTTGCATTCACCCAACAAAAAAAAAAAGACCCTACAGCCTTGCATTCACCCTTGCTGATGGGGTACTTTTACAAAAAAAACAAGCTACCACTAGCCTAAGCATTTTCACAAACACCTTCACAGCATTTCAAAGGTTACTATTGCTTCTCTTCACAAGTTGCTCAACTTAGTCCTCAAGGGTAGTACATTTTAATCAGAGAAAGGAAGCTTTCAATACAATTGTTGTGCTACATAGTAATGCAAAATGAAGGAAGTCATAAGTATACTCAAATTTCTGCCACATGTACTCCACCACTATCTTTTCATTCTCTATGGAAATCATCAATAATTTAACACAAACTGAAAAAAGAGCTCCAGCTTTAACAAGTGATGAATTCTTTGATCAAATTTATCCCTTTTAGAGGAATACACGATGCGAAAGGAAATGCTGGAAGGAGTGATGTTGAAGCTGTATCAAAAATCTGAGAGTGATGTTGAAGGAAAGGAAAAAGTAAGAAATACTGTGCAAGAGTGATGTTGAAGCTGTATCAAAAATCTGAGAGAGACGGAGAGCAATATTACAGGATTTTAGTGGGAAGGAGACGATGGAAGGAGTCAAGACTCAACAAGAGCAGTGAATGTGTTTGAGTTTTCGTGGGAAGCAGATGATGGAAGGAGTCAAGTAGTATTTGTGAAATATGACGTGGCTTGATAATTGATCTTTAGATTTAGTCTTGCCAGATGTCACGCATCTATTTAAAAACTGAAGAGAACGGGAGAAAAAGAAACGGGAGAGGAGCCCGTCCCGATAACAACTTATTTGTTTTTATAAATTTCTTTAGATAAAGTAACAATAAGTGTTTTAACTTAACAAACATGAAGCATACATCTAAGTTTTAGTTAATAGAGACAACAAATTATTTGTTCTTATCAATTTCTTTAAATAAAGTAACAATAAGTGTTTTAATAAAACATGCAACATGTATCTAAGTTTCAATTGATAGAGACAACAACTTATTTATTCTTATCAATTTCTTTAGAAAAAGTAACAATAAGTGTTCTAACAAAACATGCAACATGCATCTAGGTTTCAGAATTTTAATCATACTTCAAGTAAAAATATATTATCAAAATTTCAAAGCTTATATAAGCTTATATATATATATATATATTCATCAATGGTGTTTCCATAGAATCTCTCTACCTATGTTTTGTGTTTTGTGTTTTGTGTTTTGTGGTTTTTTTTTTTTTTTTTTTTTTTTTTTTTTTTTTTTTTTTTTTTTTTTTTTTTTTTCGAGTTACAACTTATCGCATATATATATATATATATATATTTATAAGGAATAACTTGAATTTTTCATTAAAAAATTAGCCGAAATCAGCTACAAGTACAAGCAAAAGGTGTGGAGGAATATCCTCCATCCACACTGAAAAATTTATGCATATATATTTGTATTAGAAGGATATACATGTTGTATAGACTCGTAGGAGTTGATAAATTTATATGATACACACACACTCTCTCTCTCTCTCATTTAAATTTTAACTACGTTAAATGATATTTATAATTTTTTTTAACTTCCTTCCTTAGAAAAAAAAAAAATCTAAACTAAAATTTGGAATCCCACACAACACCCCATGTTTTTGTTTATTGTTTTTTTCAGGTTGCAACTTACGCATATTTATTTGGAATCCCATATAACACCCCATGTTTTAGACAATATTTGGCTAAATTAGATTCACCGGTCTAAATTTCTATGTAAGTCTCTCTTTGCTTAACCTTTTTTTTTTTTTCATTTTTTTTAAATTTCAGAAATATAGATTGTTTTTCATGTGTAATATTAACATATGTGTTCTTAAAGGTTAAAACACAATACAATTAGAAGCATTACTCAAGTTGTATAAGTTAGGGTGTTAACCATTTAAATAACATCAATACTAAATCAGATGATTTAAATATCAAAATAAGACCTTTTTTTTAAGAATCCAAACCCGAGAGTCAAGTTTATTGCAAAAAAGAAATAGCAGCTTACAAAGAGTCACGAATGACTGGAGGAGCTATATTGTCAAGAGATGATTTAATCTAACCCTGAAGCTCATTGTTAGAAACTGCTTTTCTGGCTAAAAAATGGGCAACCGAACTGCTTTATGCTATGTAATGGAATACTATTTTATTTTTATCTATTATTTTTAACTTTTTATAATGTAATCGGATAAAATTTAGCAATCAAAGAGCAAAATAATAATAACAATAATAATAATAATAATAACTTAAAATACAAAACTAAATCGTATAAACCTAAATTAGATTTCTTAAAAACACAAAAATTAATCAACCTAAAGCGGAGATGCAATAAAAAATAAAAATCCACCAAAACATTGAGAGAGAGAGAGAGAGAGAGAGAGAGAGAGAGAGAGAGAGAGAGAGAGAGAGAGAGAACCTTTTTGTGAGATAAAACTATACAAAGAAAGGAAAAGAGTAACAAATTTATAATAAGAGGAAAGGGATAAGAAGAGACAAATGAAGGAAAATATGAATAGCAATATTAAAATAGAGGGTAGTGGGGAGATGAAAATGTAAAGGAAGAAGAAAGGTTGAAGAAAATGTAAATATTTGAAAAATAAGTGAATGTAAAAAAAATTATAGGAAAATTGGAAATAAAAAAGAAATATATATAGATGTTAAAACTGACAAAAATGAATATGTAAAGTCAATAATCTATTTATATTTTTTTTGTAAAAAAATAGGAATAAATAATAAATAATAATTATGTAGCTAATGACGTGGTGATGAGATAGCGCAATAGCAGCTCAGCAGCAATAAATACCACGCTTTAGCTATTTTACAACCTTCTTCTAAAAAAGAAAAAAAAATCCATAATGAGGCACAATTTTTAAACTCAAACTTTTATTATATATTATATGGTATAAGTATATAATATGATATATATATATATATATAAATTACTTATTATGGAAACAAAAAAAAAAAAAAAGTTGATAAAGAAGATAAGATAATAACAACATTGGAAAAAAAAAACGATAAAATTAATCAAAGCAATATATTGTCTGGGGATTGGTGTTGATTGCCAAAATTTCCCCTCGTTTGTATCCCAAAATAGCGCGCAACTCATTCCACACTCCACACACAAGCGCAGCTTCATTCCTATCCATCCTTATCTCTCATATCTCATCTCTGAGAAAAACAAAAAGAAACAAAGAAAGAGATGTCTCTGACTCACATTCTCAGAGGCTCTGTTTCTACAACCCCACTTCTCTCTCATTCTCACGCCACTACTCCCACCACCAAACTCCACTTCCTTCACGTCACCACTCCAAAACCCACCTCCACCACCATACCCTCTGTGTCAGTCTCTGACATTTCTTCTTCAGAAAGCTGGGCCCCACACTCATGGACGTCCAAGAAAGCCCTCCAGCTCCCGGACTACCCGGACCCGGAAGAGCTCCGGTTGGTCCTCAACACCCTCGAGTCCTTCCCTCCCATCGTGTTCGCCGGCGAGGCCCGCAACCTCGAGGAGCGGCTGGCTCAGGCCGCATTGGGTGAGGCCTTTTTGCTTCAGGGTGGTGACTGTGCCGAGAGCTTCAAGGAGTTCAGTGCCGATAACATCAGAGACACTTTCCGGGTTTTGTTGCAAATGGGTATCGTCCTCACCTACGGGGCACAAATACCTGTCATTAAGGTTCGGTTCGGTTCTCTCTCTCTCTTTCTTTCGTTTCTTTTTTGGGTTTTTTCGTTAGATGATTTGGGTGGGTCTTTCGTTGTTACTTGCATGCTTTAAGATTTTGGGAATTCGAGTGTGTTTGTTTTGTGCCGAGGATTAGGAATGCGTTTTGTTCGTTCTTTTGGGTGCTAGATGCTTCATAATTTAGAATTTTGATAAATGGATATGTGGGTCTGAGTTGCTTAATGCTTGTTTGTTTAGTTTTTATGTTTTATTTTAACATATAATTTGCGTGCGTTTGGGAATTATTGAAAAATGTTTTGCTTTTTGTCTCAGTTTTTTTTTTTTTGGCAAACACTCTATCTTTTAGCCTTTTTGATTCGTAGATATGGCGTCCTTACGACTTACCAGGTTTTGGCCACGGATTAATACACTATCCTCAACTTATTTCATGAATAAATTAATACATTTTCCTCATGAGTTGCTAACAACTTTTTTATTAGTGCCTGACCATATTGACTGACACCTTATTTTATACACACACACACACGCACACATGGGTGCTTTCTTATAGTTTTATAGGATCTTCGTACTATTATAGCAGCAAAATGATGATTGAAACTACTCTCATATTGATTATACTACAAACTATATGGGAAGATAAAGTGGAAAGTTGAAGTCTTATATATGATGAAATTGCTACACATGAATCATTATACAATCCAATGAACTGGCATTTTGCAAATTGTAATTCTGGTTTATTTTAGAGTAGAGTAGTTTATTGTAAAAATTTTCAGCAGTCTTATAAATATAATTTTTCTTGCATTATGTTTTCAAGAATTCTTTTAAATCTGCATTTCCTGCTGTTGTGTCCCATAGGCTTCTCCCTTGATTGTTTACCAAACTAGTAATTTGGGTTCTCATTAATATGTAATGATTTGTGGTTAATTTTCTTATACTAAGTCAACTCTTAGTTCTAATATTTTTTTCCATGACCTTTTGTGTGCACCTTGCTTACATGTAGTTGACAAACTCCAGATTTGGGATTGAGTGATCAAATTCTGACTGAAAGTTGCTGCATTTGTTTAACATTTAAAGCTTAGTGTACCATAACAAAATGTGCAAAGCCTTGTGTGCTAAAATCACATATATAATGCCATGTGTAACTACAAGACATTTAAGTGAAATTTGCTTTACTTTGTTTACTTCATGACAGGTAGGAAGGATGGCAGGCCAATTTGCAAAACCTAGGTCGGAAGCTTTTGAGATTAAAGATGGTGTGAAGCTCCCTAGTTATCGGGGAGACAATATCAATGGTGATGCTTTTAATGAGAAATCTAGAATACCTGATCCGCAAAGGTTGATCAGAGCATACCTCCAATCTGTTGGCACGCTGAATCTCCTTAGAGCATTTGCCACTGGAGGGTATGCTGCCATGCAGAGAGTCTCACAGTGGAATCTTGATTTTGTGGTTCACAGTGAACAGGGAGACAGGTATTTTATTTATAACACCTCCATGTAATGCACTTTTTCTGTTGTGCCTCAATTTCTTATCTATTGTTATTCTGATTATTTTTGTCATTAACCTTATGCTTTAACTCAAGCACTGGATTTCATAAATATAGTTGTTATTTTGTGGTCCCATATTCTTTATTAGCGAGAGAGTTGCATGAAAATGATTGCTTTCAGTATTCAAATTTACCCAGGTTGGTTTCTTTTTATATCATACTTACTGAACCTTACCTTGTTGAGGAAAGGTACACAGAACTTGCACAAAGAGTAGATGAAGCTCTGGGGTTCATGGCTGCTGCTGGGGTTACTGTAAATCATCCGATGATGAACACTGTTGAGTTTTGGACATCTCATGAATGTCTTCATTTACCATATGAGCAAGCCCTGACGAGGGTGGATTCAACAACAGGGTGTTATTATGATTGTTCTGCTCACATGCTTTGGGTTGGTGAGAGGACTCGGCAGTTAGATGGAGCACATGTTGAATTCCTCAGGGGTGTATCTAATCCTCTTGGCATAAAGGTAAATGGCAGTTGCACTTATAAGGAGATAAACATGGCAGTTGTGTTCTTGAGAATCTACAAAGGCAACCTCAAGTTATATAATTTTAATTTAATAAAAATGTTGCTCTGACGATATTATTGTCTATAAACCTCAATGGTGAGAACAAGGGGGATTTCCAGGTTAAATCACACACTACTCAAATTATTAGAAATAATGCTTAAACTTTAGATCTATGTAAAAGTCATAAAACCCCTGTTTTACTTGATTTAATTGATAATTTAATGCGTATAAGTATGACATGTGTCCAAAAGATTTAAGGAGACTAACTGTCTCATGCCTTTTGATTATGGACATTGGTGCATGTCATTGATCTTTTTATGAAGAATCTTGGTAAGTTGAAATTTTCTTGTATAGGGGATCTTGAAGTGATTGAGTGGGCTCAGTTGCTTTCACTCAAATGGTGCTCAAGATTTATGTACTTTAAGGTTTTAATTGTTGAAAAGTCAATTATTAAGTTCTCTGTAGTTTCACACATGAGATTAAAATTTCAACGATAATATTTTTCTACATTCTCATTTCTGGGTTGTTGATGTCTGGACTTGTTCATGCAGGTGAGTGACAAAATGGATCCAAAGGAGCTTGTGAAATTGTGTGAAACTCTCAACCCTCACAACAAACCTGGAAGGCTGACAATCATAACTCGAATGGGGGCAGATAATATGCGGGTAAAGCTTCCCCATCTGATTAAAGCTGTGCGCCAGGCTGGGCTTATTGTCACTTGGGTTAGTGATCCCATGCATGGGAACACAATAAAGGCTCCTTCTGGTCTCAAGACACGACCGTTTGATGCAATCAGGGTAAGAACTCAACCATTCTCAGCTTCTGGACCCAGGTTACATCTTCAGAATACCCCAGAAGGGAGTTTTGCTCTACTTCCCTCAATCTTCACTTTATGATTGAAAATGGAACAGTCATTCTCTAGCAGCATGATCCCTACTTTAACTGCTTCCTCTCCCAGACTTGATCTTAGTCAAAATCTATTGACCTTTTCTTCTTTGAATTCTACCCTTTTAATTTCTTTTCACAAAGGCATTGCTTGTCTGTAATGATACTTTTCTTTTGTCTCAGGCTGAGTTGAGGGCTTTCTTTGATGTTCATGCACAAGAAGGAAGCCATCCTGGGGGAGTTCATTTGGAGATGACTGGGCAGAATGTGACGGAGTGCATTGGAGGGTCGAAGGCAGTGACCTTTGAAGACTTGAGTTCCTACTATCACACACACTGTGACCCCAGGTTGAATGCTTCACAGTCACTTGAATTGGCATTTGCCATAGCTGAGAGGCTGAGGAAGAAAAGGTTAAAACCTGCTAACAATTTTCAAAGGTAATGGTCCTATGAAGTGAGATATTTTGAGGTTTTGATCTTTTGCTCTTGGAAGTTCTCAATCATTTTATTTAGGGTCTTATATATATATGTATATATATGAGTGTAGACACATTTTTTTTGCTACCATAAAATTCTTATGTTTAAATGGAGGCCCTTGGCTTGTTAATTATATTCTTTATAAATCATGCTTGTCATAGTTGAACCTGTGTGTGTGTGGGCTCGTGCGTGACTGTTTCTTTGGAAGCCTGCTTTGTGCATTGAACCATAAGTAACGTTCTAGTTTGAGATGATGTTACAAATTTAATGGCTGCATCATGCCCTTTTCAATATGAGTTTATGATATCTTAAATTTCTTGACTTTGATGTACTTTTCATGTTGTTAGGTATAATGGATGTAAAATTCTGTTACCTTGGTGTGATTTCCATGCAACTTCTGAATATTTATCAAGCTTGAAGATTTTCTATAGTTTTTGGGCGGGTTGTTTTCTATGTCTAACCTTCGTATGCATAATTTGTGGCATGTGAGTCTTGGCCTTTATGTTGGTCATGCCTAGGTGTAATAGTAGCAAGTGCCTTCCACCAAAAGAGGTGAGTTGATGTCTAGTTCCCCCAAAAATGGGGAAGATGCCCTCACACCAATTCGTTCCTTCAACTTCAAGTGGTTGAAGGTACAGGTTGGTGAATCTTGTCCCCTCAAGGGCCTATTATTATTATTATTATTATTATTATTATTATTATTGTTGTTGTTGTTGTTGTTGTTGTTGTTGTGGAAAAAGAAGAAGAGGAATTCAGCTTCGAATTCGCATTGGGCACCTTGGATGGACCACGTTGGCGATTAGAATGTTGGTTTGGGCTATTTGTCATGTAAGATAATTGTCATTTTTCATAGGGGTGAGAACTGAGAAGAGCTTGGTTTTAGGCTAGGTACTTCTGTGGCGGGTCCATGAGCCTCCGTTCGAATGGTGAAGGCCTAATGGGCCTTCTTAATTTCAAGTTTGGACAACTGTCTTTATAATATAAAAGGGAAACATGGGTTAACCTCTTCAAGCGATCACAAATCATGCATCTTTATACGCTACAAACTAAAATCATTCTACGTTTGTTGTCATCCCAAAAGAATCCAAACCATAACGATTAGTAGCTAAACCGTGCTATGCACGGAAACCTACATATATGTGAGATAGACTAAAATAATTTTATAAAATCTTAAATTGATTAAAAACTACACTATTGCATCTTGTATGACTTTAATTCGTGTTAAAATTTGATGAAGAAGCTATTGCTTGAACGTGCAATGACTTATAAAAAATTTGTCAGACAGTTTCGGTTTCAAATACTGTAAAAATATAATTCAAAAACTTAGATATTAAAATTTCTAAAAGACCAATATATATTAAAAAATCAGATGATTTACTGCATAGAAAATATTAAAACAAAACAAAATATATATGATTAAATAATAGAGAAATATAAAAGAAAAATGAATTAAATTCAAAGAATAATTTCAATTATTGCAAGCTTTTTTATTTTGTAAAAAATGGCTAAAGAAAGTTTAGTGGTTCATGTATGAAAATTTCTTTTTAAAAAATATATGAAAAATCAAAAAATATATATATATATATATATATATATTTTTTACAAAGTAAAGGAGAAGTCTACTCAACTTTAAATATATATATATATATATATATATATATATTGGGGTTTTGCATTGCTTTTATAGTGTTCATGATTAACCTCGCAAATTTGGAGATAAATTATCAACGTTTTAGTTTGATTTTGAGTTGGACTTGTTAGAGAAATAGAGTTTCACTTCTTATTAAGTTTGGATTAAACAAAAATAATTTTGTTTAAAAAAAATGATAATGATGAGTTTGAGTTTAAGTTGGATTTGTTAAAGAGATAGAGTTTCACTCTTGGTTAAGTTTGGACTAAAAAAAATAATTTTATTTAAATATTGTGCTAATGTGAAAAATTGTGAGAGTTTTAGAGTCTTTGGTATTATATATATATATATATATATATATAATCACTCGACCTAATAGATTTTGTGGCTATTGGGCCAAGAGTTTTGTAATTTAACTAGCATTTTTTAGTATCTTTAATAGAGATATCTAAGTGGCATTTTCTGGTGACTTCAATAAAGATGTCTGTGGGAGGGATTTTCGCCCCAGACCCCAATTAAAAGGAATTGTCATCTTTGGAAACGGCTTTGAGCCTATCCTCAAGGATTTGTTCAATCCCACATCGGGGAGAGACGCCTCCCACATATGCCTTATAAGTTTGAGCACATGTGTACCACTACTACACATGTGTAGTAGTGGTACACATGTGCTCAAACTTATAAGGCATATGTGGGAGGCGTCTCTCCCCGATGTGGGATTGAACAAATCCTTGAGGATAGGCTCAAAGCCGTTTCCAAAGATGACAATTCCTTCTAATTGGGGTCGCCTTTTAATGTGGGAGGGATTTTCGCCCCAAAACTATTTAATTATCAAAAAAAAAAAAAAAAAAAAAATCTGGTGGTTGTTGCTTATTGGAACAATTAGTTGCTTGAAGCCTTGAACAAAGAACCAAAAGCAAACCTGAAAATGCCATTTATTTATTTTTAATGGTTTAATCAAATAATAGTGGGCCACTGGCTTTATGCAAAATAGAAATAGAAAAAAAAAATGCAAAATAGAAATAGAAAAAAATAGGACAAACAATTACTTAGTGAACACAAAAATTTATGCAAAATAGAAATAGAAAAAAATACAAAAAAATAGAAATAGAAAAAAAATAGAACAAACAATTACTTAGTGAACACAAAAATTTACATGAGTTGGTTCTTAGTGTAAGGCTTGCATCCATGGTAGGGTTTGCGCGGGTCAAGTTGGGCACGTGGAGGGCAATATTTTTAACCAACCTGGAAAATTTCAATCTGCCACTAACTTGCCAATCTATTAAACCAGTGGGTTAGTAAAAAATCTTAGTGGTTTCAACTTGGTGGATTGAGTGGGTTAACAAATTCAATTAACTAAATGAAATTATTTCAATTAAATTAGATAGTTTTTTGCTCTCTCAAATAAGAAAAGAAAAGAAAAACTGCAATTTTTATTAAATATAATTACAAATGCTACATTTTTTTATTAGAATGATTGAAAAACTTATCACACTATAAAGAAAGATATCTCAAAATCTAAAATTAGACATATACATGGAGTAAGAATAATAACAAAAACTTAGAGAGAGTGGCTGGAGTTTATTAAGAAAGAGAAATGTGAAAATGAAAAAATAAAAAGAAAGAGTGAGAGATGAGAAAAATAAAGCAAGTGAATATGTGAGGGAGAGTTTTGCAATATAACAAAATGTGTATATATATGCTATGCAACCGCTATTCAACCCAATATGCTAAATTATCAATTTAACCCACCTAATCCAACCTGCCTCACTTAATAGACCCGCATGTATTGGGTCGGGTTGACTCTACTTTTTTGTTATGAGGTGTGTTATGCTCCTTTAAAGGATTATGAGTATGTCTCCTCCTATATTGATTGTACCACATCTACAACCTCGACCTTTATTTCCTCCATTTCTTTCAAATGATATTTCATTCACTTTAAGGAATGGTGTGAAGCTAGTCAAGCGAGATTGGTGATTTCTCAATAAAAGCTTGTTATTTTGTTTAGCCACCAAAAGACATGGTATAAGTTTAGAATACTTTTGGAATTACGCTCTTGTTATTGCTATTACAAGAGCACATTCGAGACATGAAATGTGATAAACGTTTTTCTAACATGTCTTCATCAGTAATTTTTCACCACATAATTTCAATTGTGAGCTGATTTTAAATAGTGTTGAGTTATACTCACTCGCATTTTTGAAATCTTGCAACCTTAGATTCAACCAGTCATAATGAGTTATTGGGAGGTTTACAGTTGTATGGTGCTTATATCTCCCCCTTTAGATGTTTCTCTGGAACTAAGGGATCTTTTACTGTGAGGTACTCAGTTTTTAGCTCTTCATGGAGATGATGATGAATAAATTAAGATCATTGTGTAGACACTCAATTTTGCACCGATGATCTAATCAAGGAAAATGACTTAAATGACCAATCCATGTACCCCAAAAATCATAATTGCATTACATGCATCAATTTGCTCTTGCATTACATACATCATTTTGTCTTTGCATTACATGCATTAATTCATTCATTGCATATCATAAAAATGATCTTGAGATTCTAACGGTCACAGTGGTGTTTCCAGTTATCAAATCGGACTATCTGATCAAAACATATTGCATGATCAAGTTTGCATGGTCAACATGCATTGTGTCTAGGTAGAATCGACCACACATGATCAATTTAAATTAATTCTGATTGGTTAAACAATTAAAATTAATTAAATAATTTTGTGATTGGTTGATAATTAGTGTTTAAAATAGGGATGCATGCATGGGAATAAAAGGGATGATTGGATAACAATAAAACTGTGGATAATATGAACTTTATCAAGATTTATTTTAAGGTATTTATTTTCAACATAATTATTCTTAAATAGCCTGAATTATCCAGAAAAGAGATAAAAAATCATAGACGGAGGTTGAAAATGTGTCTAGGTACAAGGACCAGCCAAAAAACCCTAGAAGAGGAGTTTAAACAGCACCTGAACACGAAAGTGCATTTGGAGCCATAGGGCCAATTCGGCACTTTGGAGTGCCGAATAGAACTCTAAAAGGGCCAAATTTTCTTGATGTGGGCTTTGGCCCAACGGCTTTCGGGTGACGATTATGCATACCCTTTTCGATATTTTTGCAAAAGGATGCGTCCGGATTCAAACCCTAATCGTTCGTACTTATTTTTTAGAGTCTTCTGGCCTTTATAAATAGAGACTGAACCTCATAATTCAGCACTTTTTTTTATGCTCTAAGAGGCATACGTTTTTGACTCTCAAACCACCCATATTTTCTGATCCCCTCTTAGAGTGTTGCTGCTTAAATTAGGGTTTTTAGGTTTCAAAGAGAATTGAACAAATCTCTTTGAACCCTAAAACATCCTCTCAAGAACAAAGTGTGCTCATGCAAGAGATTGTTTCCTTCACCCTTTTTCTTGTGATATGATGATGCATGTTATATCTCTTTCTTTAGCAAATATCTATAACATGAATTGTTAATTGTTGTTTTGTTAAAGCATGATTGTTTTTTTATGTGATTGTTATAATCTTTTTCTTGAATGTCAATAAATTTGGATGTGAATAATTGTTTTTCTTAAAACAAAACGGGTCTGCATCTTTATAAGATGTAGATCCGAATTTTTCTCAATATAAAAAAAAACAAATCTGAGTTTTTCTCAATATAAAAATAGATCTATATCTTCCTTAGATGTAGATCTGAGTTTTCTCAAACAAAAAGAGATCTGCATCTTTATGAGATGCAGATCTAAATTTTTCTCAAATCAAAACTGATTTGTATCTTTCTTAAGATACAAATATGATTTGTTAATACATGCAAATTGTTGAAATAAAGAAAGAGATCATGTACTTCTATGTTTGCATTTGTTTTAATTCATGATTGCATAAATTCATATTATGAGTGAAACTCTCTTCTTTAAAAAAATTTAAAAAATTCTTTTCATTCTTTTAAAACATATAAAAAGTAGATCTGGTTTTTCTATTGTCAAAAAACCCTTTTTAGGTCATCATAAAAGTAGATCTGATTTTTCTGTTATCAAAAATTATTTTTTTTGTTCTTCAAAAATGGATTTGATGTTTTTCAAATTAAAAGACTTTATTTTATGTAATAAAAACATATATGAATTTTTATCATCAAAAAACCAATTTTTTTTTTTACATCCCACAAAACAGATCTAGTATTTTGACAAATCAAAATTTTTTTTTTAACAATAAAAAACAGATCTGAAATTTTTTAAAACAAAAGAAGAGACTTCAGTCATGAATAAATTTGTGTGATTTAATTTTTATTTCACATGTTCAAACATATCATTCGTGACATGCATAACATAATACATTGGTCACAAGAGTCTAGAAGACCATACTTCGTCTGGGCGGAATGGGTGCCTAACACCTTCCCATTCCGTAACCTAGCCTTTAGATTTAGGTTTTTGGTTTAGTAGATCAGCCTTGTCTTCGTTTGTTTTGGGTAGAATGTAACTAGGACAACAAACCATGTAAATATTTGGTAGATTGTAACTAGGACTCGAAGCTATGTAACTTTTTAATTTTCTTTCGGATATGTAATTTTATTCAATCAATGAATGGAACTATTCAGTCATGTTTTTTGTAATTAATATTTTTTTTCTTTTTTTCTTTTTTTTTTTTTGTATAAAGAAAAATAAGTGATGACTTCATACCACTTACCCAAAAAGAGAGGTGCCCTAAAAAGGTACCCGAATCTCTTTTTCGAGGGACGCTTTTCGTCGAGGTCTCTCACACATTGCTTTGGCCTGATCCTATTGGAATGCTTGGCTGTCATCTTTAATGGTATCTTTGAGGGTCATTGCATCCAAGTGGATCTTAGCATCTAGGATCCATGATAGATAATTCTTAATTGATATGTCAAGGGCATTGAACTGAAGTTTTGTTAGGTTTGACATGATCTATATATATAACTAAAATGTAGCAATATTAATAATTAAAATAAATAAGCATTTATGACATGCGAATTTTAATTAAGCAGTACAATATTTAGTCTAGATTCTTCAAAGGGGGAATTGCACTTTACCCACCTGTGGTTTGACCCGTTTTAACAGTGCTCACCCGTGGTTTGACATATTTTAACAGTGCCCACCCGTGGTTTAAAAGTTATCACTTAACCCACCTAGGGTGGCCTCCCTTAGACCTCCGTTACCCACCTCTACCATTTCCGTTAGAAAATTCCCTTTACTATATAAGCCAAAATTAGAACCCAAATAGAATCCTAAAAAAAAGAACGGACTCTCTCCCTCTCTCTACCTTAGAATCCCTAGAAATCCCCAAACCCATAATCCCTTTCTCTCTTTACTTAGTTTGCCAAAGTGAAATTTGAACATTTGCAAGTAAGGAGGAGGTGTATTGAAGCCTGGGTTTTCCTCTATATCAAGTATGAAATTACTTTGTAGGGTTTACTATTGTTGTGTTTGTTCTTTTTCAATATGTAACGATTGATGAAGGTGATTTGGATTAAAGGTTTTCTATCATACAATTAGTGGTTTTCTATTAAATAATTTCTTTCTTTTATAGTTGACATTGATGCATCTTTAGGTTGTCTGTGGTCCCATGGAGACAAATTGTTTAGTTGGTTGTGTTTCTTGTCTCCCTGACCCCACGTTAAATGGTATTTTATGTTGTATGAAATTATTTTGCTGTTGTCAATGATTGGTGCTCTCTGTGCATGTGTTGGTTATGTATTTAATTATTGTTGTTTGTGCATATGTTTTAACTCCTGCAGATGGCTGCTGAAATTTGTTTTGATTTTACTATTCACCATAATGGGAATTTTGAGTGGAACCCTGGTTTAGAGTATGTAGGTGGTGAGGTATCTGTAATGGGTAATGTTGATCCAGATCTACTAAGTCATTTTGAGATACAAGAAATTTGTGCTGATGCAGGGGGACCCATTAACAGTAGGATTTATTATTTAATACCTGGTGGTGACTTAGAATAAGGGTTAAGGTTAATTACTTCAGATGATGATGTGACCTACATGTGTGAACTACATGCTGAATGACCAAAAAATGAAATCACACTTTATGTAAAGCCTAAAGCTGAACCAATTGCTATTGAAGAACCTATGGTTGAACCAGATCAACCAATTGCAGTAGACCAGCCATGGGAAATGAATGATGAAGATGATGATACTGATTGTGAGGAGGTGACTCTAGTAGTGGGTGATCACAGTAGGGGTAGTGACAATATTGTCTCTCTTAGATCATCTGTGGTTGACCAAAATGATGTCAGTGAAGAACCTGTTGAGGGTTTAAGGGATGGTAGTGTTGGTGGAGCTGTGGATGACAATGCTGGGGGTGGGCAACCTGTTGGTTGTGTAGAAGTGCATGTGCATGACAATGCTACCCATGGACAGAATGTGGATGACAATGCTACCCATGGACAAACTGTTGGTAGTGAAGATGCTTATGTGGATAAACCTGATTGGCTAAATGAAGGGTATGAAGGACCAGCTTATCCTAATGACATATTTGGTGCTCAGAACAATCAGGTGCCCAATATGAAAAAATATCAAAGAGATACTGAAAAGGTAAATGAGGGAGAGTATTTGAAGGAGCAGGTCACAAATAATGGGAAGAAACCAAAAGTTGTTGCCAGTGATTAAGCTGTTGATGATGATGATTGGGCTGGAAAAGCTTTTGATGATGATGACACTAGGAGCAATAACAGTTCTGAGGATGAGGATTAAAGGGTGAGATGTCTAGAGTTCAATGAGAAGACTGACATGAGTAACCCTCAGTTATGCAAGGATATGAAGTTTTCAAATGGGAAGGTGTTTAGGGCTGCCTTGAGGGAATATGCAGTGCAAAATCTTGTGGACATTAAGTTCAAGCTTAATGAAAAGACCAAGTTAAGTTCAAGCTTAATGTGGTTGGAGGGTATATGCATCACAAATTTCAGGGGAGTTAACCTTTCAGATAAAGACTATGGTTCCAACTTGTACAAGTGGGAGGACATTCAAGCATAGTCAAGTCACTTCAACATATGTGGTTAGGAAGTACTTGGATGATTTTAACAAAAACCTTGATTGGACAATTTCTGGTGTGAAGCGTCGAGTTATGCAGGATGTGTCTGTGGACTTGAGTATAAACCAAATGTATAGAGCTAAGTGGAAAGTTAGAGAGTTCATACTAGGTAATGAGAGGTTGCAGTATGGGAAGCTTAGGGACTATGCTGAGATGATAAGAGTAACTGATATGGGGAGTAAGGTGATTCTGCAAACTGAGATTACTGAACCTAACACACAACCCAAGTTCAAGAGGATATATGTGAGATACAATGCACAGAAAGTTGGATTCTTGGGGGGGGGGTCAGGCAACTTGTAGGATTAGATGGTTGCCATTTGAAGGGCAAGTTTGATAGATATATATTATCAGCAACTACAAGGTGTGAGAATGACAATATATTCCCTGTTGCAGGTGTAGTTGAGCAAGAAAACAAGGATTCTTGGGTGTGATTTTTACAAACATTTGCAGATGATATTGGGACACCAGATGAGCTGAATTTGGTGTTCATTTCAGATAGGCAGAAGGTAATAGAATTCACTTGCTTTTTAAGATTTCTATTTGTTCTTAGTAATTACATTTTTGCTTTTTGTTCTTAGGTAGATGGTGTTCATTTTTGTTCTTTAGATGTTTTTTGATTTTATTTATGATAACTAGGGATTGATACCTGCCATGGAGATGTTGTTCCCAACAGTTGAACATAAATTTTATGTGAAGCATATTTACAGCAACTTTAAGTTAAACTTCAAGGGTTTAGAATTGAAGGCTGCATTATGGAAGTATGCTGTAGCAACAACAATTAGGGAGTTTGAGAAGAGGATGGAAGATATGAAGGACTTAGACAAAGAAGCATGAGAGTATCTAGCAGATATCTAACAAACCCAATGGACCAAGTCACATTTCACTCTAAGGGCCACCTCTGATTGTTATGTGAACAATCTTAGTGAGTCATTTAATTCTATGATACTAGACGCTAGGGATAAGCCTATCATTGCCATGCTAGAATGGATTAGGGTTAGGTTGATGACTAGAATGTACAGTAAGAGGACTGTGATTGAAAAGTTCACTAGTGACATATGACCAAACATAGTGCAGAAGCTTGAGCAGTGGAATGTTGATTCTAAGTCATTTTCTGCTATTCCATTAGGTTGCTTTATATATGAGGTTGATAATGAGTATGAGAGGCATGTGGTTAACCTTACAAGAAAGTATTGTAGTTGTAGATTTTGGGATTTGACAGGAATCCCATGTAAACATGGGGTTGCAGCAATCTATAAGAATCTGGAGAGGCCTGAGGATTATATGCATGCATGCTATAGAAAGGATGCCTATGTGACTGCATACAAGGAGATGATTACCCCACTGCCTGGCCAAGATGAATGGATTGAAACCAACCAACCTGCCTCTGTTGCTCCAATTGTGTACAAGCCTTTAGACAGGCCACCAATGAAAAGGGAGAAAGATGCAGATGAGCCAAACAACCCATACAAAGTTTTTAGGTCAAATAGACCTATAAATGTGGGTTTTGCCATAAGGAGGGGCATAATTCAAGGAGGTGTAAGGCTGGAATAACTAGTGAGACACCATGGCAAATGAGACATAGACTTGAGAGGCAAAAAAAAAAAAAAAAATTTTTAAGTAAAGCAAGAAGGTGTTCACTAAGACAATTATATTACAAATCTATTTCTGATGCAAGACAATTTTTTTTGTAGGGACAAGAGGGAGAAGGAACAAGCATTGACCAACCAAGTCAGGATGCAACTTCAGTACCTTAGCTAGCTAGCTAGCCAGCCAGCTAGCTAACATGTCATCCACCTAGGCAAGCACCAAGGAAGTTTGCAAGGCAGCCACCTAGATTTGTAAACAAGGCAGCCAACCAGGTAGCCAACTAGGTAACCAACCAGACAACTAATCAGCAAGCAAGGCAGTCACCTAGATTTACAAACAAGGCAGCCAACCAGCAAGTAAGGCAGCCACCTAGATCTGCAAACAAGGCAGCCAACTAGCAAGCAAAGCACCCACCTGGACCAGTAAACAAGGCAGCCAACCAGCTAGTAAGGCACCCACCTAGACCAGTAAACAATGCAGCCAAGCAGGCACCCAGTCAAGCAACAAGTGAGGTAGCTAGCCATCCAACAAGAAAGCCAACCATCCATCAAGCAAGTTAACCAGTCAACTAGCCACAAAAACAGCCACTGAGGCAGCCAACAGGAAAACCCTACACACAGCCAACTGAAACAACTGCTTCAGCTTCAAGCAGAACACCACTATCTGCAGCAGATTCAAGTATATCACACCAAGTAAAACACCTATAGCTCAATGGTTCTCATGCAGCCAGCCCATCTCTCATACTCCTAAGGAAACATAGGACATAAGAAAACCTCTATCTTAGGTATATACACAAACACCACCCTTTATACTTACATAAAACACTGGATTAGATCTTGTTATGGAGTTGCTAGATATTTTGCAGCCTCCAAGGGGATTGGTACCACCAAGGGTACTTGGGAGAAGTCATCTATTCTCATATGGAAGAGGTGGATTAAGAGCTGAGACATCTGGTGCAATGTTCTCAACAGAGGATAGTATGCAAGGGCAGGGGCAAGGGCAAGGGCAAGGGCAGGGGCAAGGGCAAGGGCAAGGGCAAGGTCTTTGGAAAATGAAGACTGGAGAAAGTGTTTGCAGAAACTTTACTTTACTTTTTTGTTATTGTGCATGTCTGATAGTGGCATGTCACCACTTTTTTGTTATTGTGCATAACTTTCTACTGTAAAGTTATTCTGTGATTGTCTTAGTAGGAACAGAAACACTTACTATTGAAGTACTTTGGCATTGTTTAGCCATTAATATTAGGTGGAGTCCACTTGTTTTGAACAATGTTTTGTATATGTTATTATATATGTATGGAATGGTACTTCTTTATGCTTCTTTATGCTTCTTCATTTGATGTATGGAATGAAACCTCTTTATGCTTCTTTATTAAAACATACTTCTTTATGCTTCTTCATTTGATGTAAACAGAATCTTGTGGTGTGCATGTACAATTTCCCCTTATATAAAGAAGAGCATATTGCATACTCTATTCAAATTACAAGAACACATTACAAGGCAGCATTACACATTATATAAACATGGTAGCATTATATAAACAAGAACACATTACATATAGAACACATTGCATACTCTATTCAAATAAACAACAACATTACATAGTTCCAAATACATGGAATACACTTGTCAAAAGTGGTAGTACCTAAAATTATTCAATAACTACAACAACTTGCCTTCAAAGCAGACTCAATGGCTTTGTTCCAAATTCTCCCATCCTGCCAGAAAACACAAAAAAGAAAGCAAAAAACCCCCATGACACAACAAGTGCAAATTTGTAGTTCTGTAACTTCTCTTTAGCTATCCTCTCTTTCACCCTAGCTTTTTCTTCCCTTCTCTTGACTACTTTTTCCCTCTCAATAGATGCTTTTTCCCTATCACTAGCTTCATTTTCCTTTTCTGGTGCAACTCTTGCTTGATTCTTGTACATACTGAATCTTGCAAGGACAATGGGTGCAACTTCAGACCCATGCATACATGTTTTGCCATCCAACCACCTAAAGTATTTACAAGTAGGTTCATCATTCTACAAACAAAATCAAATTAGGGTTATTTATAAAGCCAACAAAACCAGAAGACCAACAAAACTAGAAAAAAAAAAGGAAAAAAAAAAAAAATCTAAAACCAACTGTTACTCACCACATCATAGTAGCAGCACCCATTAAACCTTCTCCCAAAATTGTTCAAGCTGGTCAAAGCAGTTTGTAGTTGACAACGGTTAGCAGAACATGAATGATGACTGGAACTTGAGTAATAACTTGAAGAAGACATGTTCAGATTTCACTTTGGCAATTAAAGTACAGAGAGAAATGGGTTTGGGGATTTTTAGGGATCCTAATAGAGAGG
>CM066173.1:9432500-9500000 GCA_033629205.1 Lithocarpus polystachyus
GTCATAAGTTTTTTTTTTTTTTGTTGTTAATAACTTACACATAAAAATATTGTTGCATGTTGCATGCATGCATACATTCATTATGAAGTTCATCGCTTATAAAAAAAATTAAAAAGATACTTTGAATACCCCTTTCATGTTATTAAAGCATATAAAATATCTCTTAGTTCAATTGACACCATACGGGTTTAAGTCGTTCCAACTCAAATATTGAATTATAAAAAATAAAAATATTAATAAATTATGTATATAATTTTTCATGTGAAATATTGGAGGAAATTAAAAAGCTATCCGCTTGAATAATTTACAAAATAAAAATATTTAAATTTTTCTGAATAATCCTTTTTATTAGAGATAGGGATAGCATTTTGGCCTAATTTGTTTTTGACTTCCCTAACTAATCAAGAATTAGACTAGAATAGAAGAAACTAAATAGGTAAGTAAATAATGATTCGAATAGGAAATGAAATTAATAATGGTGGTGTAGGATGATTCTACTAAATCTTAGATTTAAATGGATAGTGCTTATTTGTCAATAATCAAGTAAAAATCTAAATAGATAATTATATCCAGTCTATTTATGCTATTATTTATGTATACAATTATATTTTTAGATATGTCAAATGATCAGTTTTCCATCTTTCAATATTAAATTATGGATGCTAAATAGAGGATCTACAATAACCTTTTACTTCAAAAGACATCTATTTTTCTGAATTTGAGTAGAATGTTCAATGTCGTGGTGAAAATGGATTGAAAAAAAATATAACCAAGAAAATATATGAACGAAAGGAGATAATATATAGCAATAATTTGTCAAGTGATCAACCACACGCCAACGAATTAATTGTAATATTATTTGTTTGATAAATATTACACATTAATTTCTAAAAAAGGTGAAGTAATTGAATTTCATAGGAAATATATACGGGCTGCACAATTTTCTTTTGAAGGCTGCATAATTAAAGGCCGAAATTGCAAAATTAGCACACAGCCCAAGCCATTCAATTTACAACAAAATCATTCATCCCAGTAAATTTTTATATCTCAAATTTGGCTATCATCTAAACATATGTTTTTATCCAAAAAAAGCTAAGTAAACAGATAATTACAGTGTAAGTGAATACCAAACAAGGTTATGCTACATACAACAATATTACTTAAATATCAACACCATATAGGGTACTTGAGATTGTTTCATAAATATATGGATGAGTCAACTTGGTTCAATATCAATGGGGTTTCACTGAGATGGAACTCAGATAATTGGCAGCTCGTGTGAGAAGTTGCATTCTCATACTCAAAACCATGGAATGATAAGTCACTAGTTAAGCTCTCTGTATCTTCACTGTTATGCTGAACCAACAAGCTTTCACGGGATACTCTCATTAGCTTAGCAAGAACCTCTGCCACTTCCATCATTGGTGGCCTTTTTTCCCCACAACTATTAAGACAATTCATTGCCAGTTTAGCAACTTCCAATATTTGCTCCCTTTCAATTCTATCAATGGCCTCAAAATTCAAAATTTGTAATAGATTTTTGTCTTGTAATGAAGAGATGAAATATTGAATGAGGTTACTCCTTTTTCCAAACCTAGTAAAAGTGCACGGGTTCTGTCCTGTTAAGAGCTCTACGAGGAGAACTCCGAAACTATATACATCACTTTTTACGGTTAAATTACCTGTTGTTAGATATTCAGGGTCCAGGTAACCGAGAGTTCCTTGCACGGCTATACTTAGTCCATTTTGACCTATTGGAATGAGAACTGAAGCTCCAAAATCAGATACTTTTGCTATATGGTGATCATCCAAGAGTATGTTACTGGACTTTACATCTCTATGAATGATTGGTGGGTCTGCTGAAGAATGCAAGTAACTTAGGGCGGATGCTGTCTCTTCAGCTATTCTTAGACAATTCTTCCATGACCTTAAGAAACTTGACTTAGTCTTATGGATATGTTCAAAGAGGGTTCCATTTGATATGAATTCATAAACAAGCAATGGAATGTCAGTGTGTAGGCATAAACCTAAGAGCTTGACGACATTCTTGTGATTGACTTGGGAAATAATACAAATTTCATGTTGAAATTGTTGGTTAAGATCTGTCTTGTCCAAGCCCCTGGGCTTCTTGACGGCAATGTGGGTATCATCAGCTAATACCCCTTTGTAAACTGATCCAAAACCGCCTTGACCGAGAAGATGGCCATAGTTATTGGTGGCTTTTATTAGCTCTTCTTCTTTAAATATCCTTACCCTTTGGTTCTGCAGCACTAAACCACCATGTTTTATGAAGTTTTTTTCTTGTCTCCTCCTTTTATAGAGAATGAAGATTAGGAGAATGCTGATCACAAATGAAATGATTGCTCCTAGAACTGTATGCAAATAAAAAATGGCAAAAAGAAACGAGAATAGTTTAATGACCAACAATAATGATGAGGAAATTGGTAAAAACATTATTGTTCCATCTTTTTTTATACAACATGGTTTTCAAACCCGGACTGAACTGGCCTGTCCGATTGGGTTAATTGTGAACCAATCACGAAATTGATTTTTAATGAGTGCGAACTGGCTATTGGAACAATCTGAGAGAACCCCTTAAACTACAGTTCGACCCGAATAACCATTTGAACCGTGAGTTGGTTCAACCGGGTCAAAAAGCTGACTTTATTTTAAAAAATAGAGAAGACCTGAGATTTGACACTCAATTAAGAACAAAGACCAACATGGTAACCATTAGAACACTTGCTCCCCTTGTGTTCAACTATAATATATTATTATATTTATTGTATACTTACATGATTTATAATTTCTCAACATATTATATTACCTCTCTCTCAATTTATTAAATATTACTAAATTTGTTTTATTAGATAAATTTACTTGTGATTTAATAATAATTCTCATTGGCATGGGAGTTTACTAAATTAATTAAAAGTGATTTTTTTAATTTAATCAAAATGATTTATTCTTGAAGGAAAATTATACAAGTTTATTTTCATGCTTATTTATGTTGTATTATTTTCTATTAACCTTATAATATCATAAAAATTTATTTGAAAGTTTTTTTTTTCAAATTTTTATAGATATTTTTAGTCAATCTTGCTAATATTTACGAATTTAATATAATTATATTATTTTAATTAATTACTAAATTAATTATGAGATTATCACGATTCGATCTTGATTGGACCTCAGTCCAACCTTAAAAACCTTGAACCTCTCCCTTTTACCAATTCTTTGAACAGCCTGGGTCTAAAAAGCATGGAGTACAACTCATGCTTTCTTAGTAATGAAATTGCCAAATATTTGAGTTTGTTATATGAGCACAGTATTTTTTTAATAATTGATTGCATAATATGTAATATTTTGGCTGCTTTGCAAGAAATAAAAAGTATATTGCAACGAAACTTTTTGTTGCAATAAACTCAAAATTTCTGCAATAAACTCTTATTGTAACAAAAAAAAAAATGTTGCAATAAAATCTTATTGCAACAAAAACATTTCATTGCACACTATTGCAATAAAGATTGAGAAAATAGGTTATTGCGATGAAAAATTTATGTGCAATAACGCTTTGTTGCAAAAAAAAAAAAAAAATTGTTATTATTAGAAATTATTTATTACAACAAAATTTTGTGTTGCTATAATTTATCACAATGATTTTTTTTTGTTGTCATAAATAATTACAACGATATTACACAGGCGAAATAAATTGTTGTAGTAGTTTTGTGGCTAGGGGCGGACTTGGAATTTCAAGCTAGGGGGGCCGAAGTATACAGAAAAAAAAAAAAGGTATCTATATAGTATGAACAAATTATCAACCAAGATAAATACATAAAATTATTGTTTCTTAATATATTAAGATGTAATCATCTACTAACAGCAAAAAAAAAAAAAAAAAACATAAAATAATATTGTTTCTTAAGAACATCAGCTATTGCAAAACAAATAAATAAATAAATTGTTGTAGTAGTTTTGTGGCTAGGGCGGACTTAGGATTTCAAACTAGCGGTGCTGAAATATACAGGAAAAAATAGGTATTTATATAGCATGAACAAACTATCAACCAAGATAAATACATTAAATCATTGTTTCTTAATATATTAAGATGTAATAATCTACTAATAGCAACAAAAAATCACAAAATAATGTTGTTTCTTAAGAGCATCAACTATTGCAAAAAAAAAAAAAAAAAAAAAAATCACAAACCAAAAATTACTTTTTATACTTTAATATAGCATTTGATATGTTTGTATTGTAGTGTTTTTGGTATTTGGTGTTCTAAACACTAAATATTTAGCATTTAGAACATTGATGCTAATACTCTAATACTGGACTGACTAGGATTTTTTATTTTTAAAATTTTAAGTTGAATAGTTGTTAGTTGGGCTAGACTAATTCAAAGAGAAGGGGTCTAAATTTTTGAAAGAGGGAAGCACAACTCTAAAAATATATATATATATATATATATATAACTAATAATTTTTTTTTCTTTTTTTTTTTCTTTGGGCCAGGGGGGCCCGGGCCCCCTTGGCCCCCTGGTGATACCGCTATTATCTATACTATTATTTAATCTATACTATTATTTAAGGGGTTTCTCCTGTTTGGATTCATTATTTTTTAGTTCAAAAATGTCTCTACATCCCTATGTTTAAATAAAGACAAAACTAAAGAACAATTCGGTAAAAAATGTAACTCTAACTTTCACTAAAACATTGCCTAAAAAAATAGGACCACTCTTCTGTTAATTTTCAAATTGTTTTATCTATTCATAAATCAGATTTTCAAAATAAAAATTATATATATATATATATATAAAATAAAAAAAACAAAATTTTTTTTCTACAAAATAGGACCACAAAAAAAAAAAAAAAGAAGCCTTATCACACGCGCTTCGGGTGAGATGAGGCTAGTTGATTGTAAAATATGTTAAGATTACTTTGTAAGAGCACTTGCAGCAGTGAAGCTAAATAGCTATATTGTTATTTTAACTCCACCAATATAGCAAAATAAGCCTGCAGCAGTGGAGCCATCTTTAAAATTTTTAGCTAAAGTGCTACAGTGCACATCTATCTATAGATGTGCACTATAGCTAACATCTAAAACAAAAAAATAATTTTTTTATTAAATCTCGATTAAAATATTCTTTCTTTCTTTTATTTTTTTCCTTTCTTTTATTCCTCTCGTCCGCCTTCACTCCTCAATCTCTTAGACAAACAAATCACTCAAGCTCTCCTCTCACGATGTAGCTCTCAGACAAATCACTCAAGCTCTCCTCTCACAACGCAGCTCTCATCTCTCACATCTCCCCTCACAGCCTCAAGACTCCTCAAGCTCTCCACCGCCATCCGACCAGCCGTCTCCATCGTCTCATCTCGCCGTGCCTCGTCGCTGTCCCACGTCGCCGTGCCTCGTCGCTGTCCCACGTCGCCGTGCCTCGTCGCTGTCCCTCGTCACTGTCCCACGTTGCCGTGCCTGGTCGCCGTCCCACGTTGTTGTGCCTCGTCACTGTCCCACGTTGCCGCCTCACGCCGCTGATCTGTTCTGGGTTCATCTTCATCGTTTCGTTGGTGGGTTTTTTTTTTTTTTTTTTTTTCCTGTTATGGACTGCTGGTGGTGGTGGTTGTGGCTGTGGCTGTGACTGTGGCTGATGGTAGAGGTGGTTGTGGTTGGTATTGTGTATATTTTTTGGGTAGTAGGATATATTATTTTATTGTAGGGATGTATTATTTTATTGTGATGTTTATATTATTTTATTATGTTGAAAGCTAAAATAGATCCACTGCTGCAGTACGTGTGTAGATAAAATAGATAAAGTAACTTTTGGTGAAGTTAAATTACTAAAAATTTAGCTCTACTACTGTTGATACTCTAAGAGTGCAGACAATCAATAGAAAAGAAAACATTTAGAATGTCATATTTGGGTAGAAAGAAATTTGGTCAACGCCTTTTTACTTTTTTTTTTTTTTTTTCTAGCTAAGCCACTTACTCAAGATGCATGAAATTTTTTTAATCATGGAAAAGTAAATAATACCTGTGACAATTATGACAAGACGAACTCCATGACAAGCAACTTTACCGTCACCGCGCATAACAAGTGGGCAGATGCATGTGTAATTCCCTGGTGTATTTTTGCAAGTACCTTCACATGGGTAGGTGCTTGGATATTCGCACTCATTTATATCTATGAAATAATAAGGACTACATTTACAAACTAATCTTTAGGAAAAAGAGAAATAAAAAATTAAAATGATTGTCATAAGTCTGTGCCTATAGTATAATTAACTATAGTGAATCTTTTGTGATATATTTGGATCTTCCCGAGTTCTAATAGGATTGTAAGCTAATTATTAACAGATTCTTGATAAAGTATACATTATGTTGGGTGTATGCTTCTTCTTCCTTACAGTTGGTGAAACCCATTAGCTGTGAGTTTCACCAACTGTGAAAGTTGAGAAACATACACCGAAATAGGGTGTATTTTCTCCAGATTCTTAGGAGTTAGTTATACCATATTAGTAACTACTTAATTCTTCCACAATTTAAGTTTCCTCTTCACAGGAAGAAAAATAATAGTAAAAATATTCACCTCAATATATATATATATATAAAAGAATAATAAAAATTAAGGATTCATTAAGTTTAACAATAAATGAAAGCAATTGAATAATTCACCTTGGCAGCCTTGGCGGAGGTAGGGGTTTCCCATGTATCCTTCTTGACAAGAGCAACGATATCCGCGGCCATTGTCAGAGTAGGAGCACAAAGTTCCAGTGTCGCCGCAGGCGTATCCCGAGGGTCCTTCACTTGCTTCGCACTTTTCCTTTCCCACCACCCAATCAAGCACCACTGGTGGACTAGGATACCGATCATCAATTGATGGGTCAATGTGGAGGTCTATGGTGGACATATTGAACAAGGTTGGATCCGTTAAGAAGGCATAGATGCATGAAATATTACTCTTCGAATTATCGCTTATATTGTTTGAGCTTACTTTTGTAAGAGTAATATTTAATGTCTTGAGGTGCTTAGGAATTGGTGTCTGGCAGCATCCAACACCTGAGCAAGAGCCATCATCAGGAGGACTGTTTTCATTGTAGCTGCACAAGGAGAAGCATCCACCCGCAAAACCACCGTTAGCATCATTCATGAGGGCCAAGTTATCGCAACCGAGAGATGTAAACTTGTTTCGGGAGTTGGAGAAGGTCAGTCCTTCTCCAAGTGTAATTTGCTGATCAAATTGCCACTTGGGCCCTGTTTCATTGTAGCAACGAAATGCTGCATCTATGCCGGTGGTTGCTGTGCTGTTCTCCACCGATATGTCGTACACAAAAATGTTTTCACCTATGTACAGTTTAGGAGGATTGGTGTTACGGTTGCAATCGAGTAGGAAGGAGGTGTTCTTTGCACACTTGGGGTCTTCAATCCCGAACGGGTACGGAACAATTACATCTCCACATGTTTCAAGGCAACCAGGATTTGCAACAGAACTTGCTGCTAATGATGCAGTGGCTATGCACGCCCATACAAACAGCACCACCACGAACCATAGAAACCAAGTTATTTGCTGAATTGTTCTGGTTTTCTTTCCCATCATCATCTTTTCTTTTATTATCAGTGCTTCTTAATTTTTAGATCTTGATATCATATTTATTGAAATTTGTTGCTTCATGACCACGCCACTATTACTATTACACAAGGGCGGCTTGACTAGGCAAAAGTAGCATTTCTCTTTTTTTTCTTGTTACTCATTTGATTAAAAAAAAAATCATTTTATTTATTGGCTAATTTTTAAGATTTATTACTATTACTATGAAAAAAATAACTTTATTTGTTGAAATTTGACTGTTGAGCCACCTCTGCTATCACAATCATTTCAAACATTTTAATTTTTAATTTTTTGTATTTTAAATTATGTATTTTGTCAAATACGATTCAAAATATTGAACCCATAATGAATATTTTTCTCTTGGATCTATTAAAGGTTCTAGAACCAGGGCTCTAAGTCTAACATCTGCCGCCCACATTTTATACTAGTTTACTCAACTGAAACCGAAAAGACATGATTTGTTGAAAAATCTTGTGTGAACCCAAGAGGAGCCCCTTTAAGAAACTGTAACCAATTACCAATTTCTAAGCAGCTCGCCCTCACGTTATTCTCCAACCCATACGTGTGGTTCGTTGATTTTTCGATTTACCTAACTCTAAATTTGAGAAAGTTTGTCTATTTCGTTGAATAGAATGCAGGAACGCCCCCCTTTTTTCTGGGGTGGCTTCTCAAAAAAAAAAAAAAAAAAGTATGCAGGAATGGACCCAAGATTCAAACTTTGGGGGGCTGAAGTTTTTTTTGTTCAAAAATTTTAAAAAATTGAAATATCAATCCTAAAGGTTGACAATGATACATTATTAGCATTAATTTTTTATTTTTTATTTTTGAAAAAAAATCAATAATAAGAATTTATAATCAAGAGTTTTCAAGATTTGACCAAAGTTAGACCAATTGTTTATTCTATTCACATTATAAATTTTTTTAAAATTATTTATTCTTTTCACATAATTCTATAACTAATAACTTTATAATATATATATATATATATATATTTATATATATATATATATATATATATAACACTAATAACTTCACACAAAAAAAGCTATAGTTAAAAGTTCAAATCCATGTCTAGCATTTCTCTCAAAAAAAAAAAAAAAAAAAAAAATCTATGTCAAGCATTATATTAAAAAACAGCTAAAATAATAGTTAATAAATATCATGCATTAATATTCAGCAAAAAAAAAAAAAAAAAAGAGTGAGACAATTATTGGTGTTTTGGTAAGGTTGAGATTTTTTCCTTTAAAAATTTGCAAGTTTGAAAAAATAGTATATGTAAGGACTGGATTTGAACCTAGGCCCAAAATAATAAATTTGTAGAGAGTGGGTAGAAGAACTAGGCTTAAAGTGAATGAGATAACAGTTATAATGAGTTTCCAAGACAATCATATAGAAATGAACCAGGTTTATACAAGAGAATGGGTCTTCGGTACGATCCGAGGAGCTCTGTTCTAATATATATTGGATGACAATGGTTACAGGAGTTGTTGAGATTGCTATAGTGCTTTCTCTGTTCATTTTCCCCCCTCCCCATGGTGAGTTTCTTCTATTATATATCTCCTTTAAACGATCTTGGCCTCCCACTTGTTGATCATCTAAGCCTATTCCTGAATGTCTATCCCATCAGACACCCTCTCTGGCGTTTTGTAAGTTGCGGTACCCGAGGTAGCACTGTTTAGAGGTCTTGTCCACATAAATGCAGTCAGAAAATTAGCTGCACGGCATTCAATGTGATGGTATCAACTTTCCCTTAGATATTTTTAAGTTCCTATTCTTCTTGTACGTTTGTGGCACACGTACCTATTACTAGAGCTTCCTGAAAGGTCACTTTGATCACTAGGATCTATACCTGATCTGTGTTTAGCTTATCCGAGGAGATATTCTTCCTCGGGCTCGAACTCAGACTACTCACGATCTCGGCCAAAGCCCCACGCTCTCGACCAAAGCTCAAGACCCAATTGCATGATTTGGGCCTATGACCTCACAATAGCCCCTCAAAACTCCAGTTTTCTCCTTTCACCCGAGGAGAAAAGTGGGGTTTTGAATTCTTAAGAGTTAATTCTACTTGATCCTTTGACTTATACCCATGGGAGTGCCGTTTTACGCACCCCATATTTGTACGGTAAATTGCTCCTTTCAGAGCTGCCAATCTGAGGAGTTGGTTATAATCTTAGGTCTATCTTGACACTTAGTGAGAAACAAATAGATATCATGGAACATTACTTTCCCCAAAGTATGTGGTCCGAGGATCCATGCATAACTAAGGTTCTTCTTAGTAGGAGGTTCGAGGGACCCAACGTAGCTAAGGCTCTGCTTAACAGGAGGTCTGAGGGACTCGGCGTAGCTAAGGCTCTGTTTAACACTTAGCAGGAGGTCTGAGAAACTCGACGTAGCTAAGGCTCTTCTTAGCAGGAGGTCCGAGGGACCCGACGTAGCTAAGGCTCTGCCTAGCAGGAGGTCTGAGGGATCCGACGAAGTTAAGGCTCTGTTTAACACTTAGCAGGAGGTCTGAGGGACCTGACGTAGCTAAGGCTCTTCTTAGTAGGAGGTCCGAGGGACCCGACATAGCTAAGACTCTGCCTAGCAGGAGGTCTAAAAGACCCAACGTAGCTAAGGCGCTTTTTAGCAGGAGGTCCGAGGGACTTGCTTAGCAGGAGGTCTGAGGGACCCGACGTAGCTAAGGCTCTATTTAACACTTAGCAGGAGATCTGAGGGACCTGACGTAGCTAAGGCTCTTCTTAGTAGGAGGTCCGAGGGAACCGACGTAGTTAAGGCTCTACCTAGCAGGAGGTCTGAGGGACCGGACGTAGCTAAGGCTTTGTTTAACACTTAGCAGGAGGTCTGAGGGACCCGAGGTAACGAAGGCTCTTCTTAGCAAGAGGTCCGAGGGACTTGACGTAGCTAAGGCTCTGCCTAATAGGAGGTTTGAGGGACCCGACGTAGCTAAGGCTCTGTTTAACATTTAGTAGGAGGTCTGAGGGACCCGACGTAGTTAAGGCTATTCTTAGCAGGAGGTTGAGGGACCCGACGTAGCTAAAGCTCTGCTTAGCAGGAGGTTTGAGGGACCCGACTTAGCTAAGGCTCTGTTTAACACTTAGCAAGAGGTCTGAGGTACCCGACGTAGCTAAGGTTCTTTTTAGCAGTAGGTCTGAGGGACCCGACGTAGCTAAGGCTCTTCTTAGCAGTAGGTCCAAGGGACTCGACGTAGCTAAGGTTCTGTTTAACACTTAGCAGAATAAAGATTAGAAGATATCAATATATACCTTCTAGAACTAACCCCGCCGTGGAGCCCCTTTGATTTGCCGCACCATCAACATATACCTTCTAGAATAAATGTTTTTACAGGGAGATTGTGCCAACCAATTTTCCATCCATGCTCTGTGTTGCTGCCATTTCCTCTAATGGAGGTTCAGTGAATTCGGCCACCAGATTCGCGAGGACTTGGTCCTTTGTCAGAGGTACAAGGCATGCACTTGATGTTAAAAACCCCCAGAATTGTGCCCCATTTAGCAATCCTCCCTATGTAATTAGCACTTTGAAGTATAGACCTCGGCCTCATGTAGTGACTTGCTTTCATAGTAAACTGGCCACCATAATGGCTTTACCCAGGGACTCTTGCTGATGAGGGCCTGAACCTACCATAATTAACCATTGCACTCACTATCACATAAGCTCTTCCCACAAACGATGCCAATTGTAAGGACTAGATTTGATCCTAGGCCCAAAACAATAAATTTGTAGAGAGTGGATAGAAGAACTAGGCTTAAAGTAAATGAGATAACAGTTATAATGAGTTTCCAGGACAATCAAATAGAAATGAACCAGGTTTATACAAGAGAATGGGTCCTCGGCACGATCCGAGGAGCTCTGTTCTAATATATTGGATGACAATGGTTACAGGAGTTGTTGAGATTGCTGTAGTGCTTTCTCTGTTCGTTCTCCCCCCTCTCCATGGTGAGTTTCTTCTGTTATATATTTTCTTTAAACGATCTTGGCCTCCCACTTGTTGATCATCCAAGCCTATTCCTGAATGTCTGTCCCATGAGACACCCTCTCTGGAGTTTTGTGAGTTACGGTACTCGAGGTAGCACTGTTCAGAGGTCTTGTCCACATAAATGCGGCCAGAAAATTAGCTGTAGGGCATTCAATGCGGTGGTAGCAGCTTTCCCTTAGATATTTTTAAGTTCCTATCCTTTTTGTACGTTTGTGGCACACGTCCCTATTACTAGGATTCCTGGAAGGTCACTTTGATCACTAGGATCTATACCTGATCTGTGTTTAGCTTATCCGAGGAGATATTCTTCCTCGGACTCGGACTACTCACGATCTCGGCTAAAGTCTCACGCTCTTGGCCAAAGCCCAAGACCCAATTGCATGATTTGGGCTTATGACCCCACTGTATAAGAAGAGATTTATTAAACAATCACATGATAATCTCTAAAAAACAACAATCACGTGATAATGGATGGTAACTTTGAGTATTTAATTATCTACTAGAAGCACATGCAACATATAATGGTAGAATTGAGCCTTGGCCCCCTTCTGCACCAAATAAAATGAGCAAATAAAGTGAATGGGACAGAGGCTTAGTTGGAAAATTTATTATGCCAGTCATATCATCATGAATTCTAATTCGATGGGTTGTCCAAGATCATGCCTCTATGCCGAGGCCAACGTGTAATGCCAAAGACATCAATAAAGTGAATAGGACAGAGGCTTAGTTGGAAAATTTATTATGCCATCATGAATTCTAATTGGATGGGTTGTCCAAGATCATGCCTCTGTGCCGAGGCCAACATGTAGTGCCAACAAGTAAGTCTCATAAAAAAAAAAAAAGTAAGGCTGTAAATGAATCAAGCCGTTCATAAACAGCTCAGGCTTGATTCGATAAAAAACTCGTTCATGTTTGTTTGTTTATAAACAAGCCAAACTTAAGCTTTAGTTTTAGGCTTGTTTAATTTTAGTTTTAGGCTTGTTTATAAACGAGCCGAGCCTGAGTAAAAAATATTGTTCATGAACAAGCTCGTAAATATCATGTCTCGATATAAAAGTAACAAAACAAGTTGAGCCTAGGCTTATTTATGAGTTTGGTAATAAAATTGATATGAGCTTGACAAGTAAACTTATATCCTTCTAAAACTTTAATTAATTATAAGTTGAGACCACTCATCCAAACCAAATTGGCTAAATAATAAACTTGATAGAGGCTTAATAATATACTTGTGTTGGATCTCAAGCTCAATAATTGAGCTTGAGTTTGGGCTTGATATAAAGCTCGAGCTTGGCTTGGTGCTTGACTAATGAACTAAACCAAACCAAGCCAAGCCAAGCTAAGCTCAAGCTTTTATACTTTATAACAAGCTCAAGCTTGAACATTATTTGTAGGCTTGTATCAAGCTCAAGCCAAGCTTGAACATTTTGCTTTTGCTGTTTAGCCGAGCTTGAACATTCACTACTCGACAAAACTCGGCTCATGTACAGCCCTATGCCAAAGTCTAATGTCTTGATTAATAATTTTATATTTAATTTTTTTTTAATTTTCAATATGTAAATTTTTGCACATGCAATCTTTTAATTTTAACATTTTTGTGTGTGTGTTTATACGTTATCATTTCACTGCATTTCTCTTCTTCAAATAGTACTTTTGGTGTTTATCCTATCCGTCTTCACTACCCACCGTATCAAAATCTCAATTTTTTCTTTGATTTGGTCTCCTCCTTCCTTCTTTTTCTCTCTAATCCTATTTTGTTTTCATACTTCAGCCAAATGAACCATTTTGGCTCAACAAAAATAACACTTGACCAAACCAAGAGCATTGTAGTTAGAGCTATTGGCTCTTTCTATATAGTTAGTAGAAATAATAAAGCTTTTCCCATCATTACATTAATTTAGCTAAGGCACAAAGTTTATTATCAATAGACTAATCACACACATGCTTTGGTGGCATTTAGGTTGTTAGGACATATGTGAATCATGTTAGGAATATATGTCAATATTTTATGTAATTGACTAATCCTTTGACAAAACACACTCTACTTTTAATTGAGTAGATCTAGGATGTGTTTAATACTTTAAGGAACAAGGTTTCAAGTTCAAGTGTTAAAACCATACAAATCTGTCCAAGAAACAAGTGAAGAAGTGCTGGATTTTAAAGCTCGACAGCTAGTATTTATCAAGGTTTAAAAAGCTGCTGAAGCCTGAAGCTCGATAGCTAGCTCGATAGATATCCTATCTATCGATGTTTATGAAATTCAGTTTTTCAGAGCTGATTTCACTCCAATCCATGAGTATGTGTTTAGGCTTCTTTTCTCACAACCCTAAACATATATATGGATTATTTTAAGGGCCTTTAAAGGTTGCGCAAGTATAGAGATAAGTCTTGTTCATGCAAATTGTGACCGAAGACAGAGTTTACCTTAGTTCATCTTTCTCTTGAAGAAGTTGCTGTGTTTGTACATCATAGGGTTTGTGACCAATGAGCTTCTTGATCTTCATCGTGTGATGAACTGAAAAACTTTGCAGCCAACATCTTTCTCAAGTTGGTGATTAAGTCGCGTACTGAGATCCGCGCATCTATTGGTTAGTCATGTACTGGGAGTCGTGCATTACAAGGAGAGATTGTCACTACAAAACAAGTCCTATTGGGTATTGGGGTAAGGGTACAACTATAGGTTGGTATAAGGTATTGGGATTCCTTTACTTGTAACCACTTGTTTTGATAATAGTAGATTTTCAGGAATGGTGACCTTAAAATCACCCGGTGGGGTTTTGCCTCGATGGTTTTCCCCATTCGTAAACAAATCATCCGTGTCATTTAATTTCCACTGCATATTTAATTATTCGGTGATTTGTTTGTGCTGCCACGCAAATTGTATGTTAATCTAATTAATTAATCAACTTGGCTAATTAATTGGTTAGTTTATCACAAGGAGTTAATACATTCTTGGCCTATCATAGGTAAGGGCCATAAGGCACAAAACAATAGATTTTTGTTTTTCATACGTGTATCACCATTTATGCATGCATGCATGCCAAGTGTGTACCAAAGTTAATAAAACATTAAAAATTAATAAAATTCTATCATTCAAAAAATAAATAATTTTTTTTTCACGGATTGAGTTAATAAAGATACCAACTAATCCAAGCTGTTAGTGGACTAACTAGTGTGTGGGTGGAGTGATTAGCGGCATAGGAGTTGTCTCTGTGGCTATAGGGGGTAGAGTCATTTGAGAGGGGCATAGTGCTTTCAAATAAGAGGGAGAAATTGGGTAAACGTTATTGGGTTGTTATGATTATTTTTTTGTTAGGATTTGTAATTGATATTATTGTTTTTGCTTACATCGAATTTATTATTTGTCCAAAGATTTTTCTTATTATCTAGATATGTGCATTTTCTTTATTACAAACTTTTCTTGTTATTCATTTTTAGGATTTCATGGGTCAGTTTGTAAATTTTTTGGGAGAGGGGGACAAGTATATAAGTTTTAGAGTCAAAAGTTTTTTTTTTTTTTTTGTGTTAATATATATACTTGTGAAATTTTTTTCAAAGGCTGGAGACTGGGAGGGCCATGGCCCCCCACAGCCCTAAGGTAGTTCTGTTACTAATTTAATATAGTACACAGTGATTTATAAAGTACTTTCCATTAAAAACATATTTATAAAATTCTTAAAAGTACTATTTTTTTATTACTATATATACAAAAAAAATATAGTTTATATTTAGAGAAAACAAATTTAACCATATCCTTTTTCTATTCGGCCTCAGGCCCCAATGACAAATTTCTAGCTTCGCAACTGAATATAATATATAACCGTCAAGGGCTTTCTCACTGTGGACATAGGCCGTTAGACTGAACCACGTAATCCTTTGTGTGTGCTCTCTCTTTCATGCTTCCGATCATCGTTCAATCATCACACACAATCACACAACAACTTTCACAATTATCATAGTTGTTTATATAGAGATTTTATAAATCTAACCCAAAAACTTGATTGCTACACGTTCAATCTAGCATGAATAATAGAGGAGTTTTACTCTCTACATATTATGTCCGCAACTTTGCAATCAGTATCAAACAATTCTTATATAGTCCAAAATTCAAAGACTACAACTTTCCAAAGTCTTTATGAGTTCTAAACAATGACCAAAAACTTGTGAAGCATTAATTGGAAATCTAAACTATACCACATGTTTTCAATGACTTCTAGTAAGACTAACTGTATTTTATTTTCTTCCACATAAATTGATGACAAATATCTTTTGTGTGGGCCGGTTTCGGATCCTAGGCCCAAAAGGTAAATGGATTAGGGCCCAAAGAGCCCAATACAATGAATTTGTAGAGAGTGGGCTAAAAACTAGGCTTCAATGAACTATGCCATACTCACAAGGAATTGAAGATGGTAGGAAAGCCAAGAAAAATAAGTTTTGTGTAAAGAAAGTCTTCATCTGCTAAATCCGAGGAAAGTAGTTCTTGATTATATTATTCTCAGACTTGGATACAATTTCAGTTTTCAATGCTATAGTGTTTTCTTTACAAATTCTCTGATCCCCTCTACAATGGGATTTTTCTTCCTTATATTAGCCTCTTCACTCCATCTCAGCCATTCACGTGTTGATCAAATGTCTAGCTTTACCCTTGTCCCATCAGCACCTTCCTGAAGTTTTTAGAGGTAGCTGTAAGGCTGAATATCACTATTTAGGTATCACTTCCACATTAATGCAGTTAAAGAGTTAGCTACAGAGCATTCAATGCAGTGGTAGCAGCTTTCCCTTAGATATTTCTTGCTTTCCCATTGTCTTATCCCTCCCTGATGCTTATCCTTACTAGTAGAACTGCCTAGAACGTTACTCTTGATGGCAGGTCCACCCTTCCGACCTCTGCTCTGTTAAGTCGAGGTGGAATTTGTCCTCGGACCTCCTTCCTGGAACCTTATGACCAGACCCCTTTCTTCATTCACTAATATGCATTTCCATGATAACGTTTACCAGTCTTCGGACTATTAAGTGTCCTCGAACAGGGCCCATGGCTCAATATACATTTCTGAGCCTGTCATCCCTACATCTTTCATTATGACTTTTAGTAAGAATAGTTGTATTTTGTTTTCTAGCATACAAATTGATGATAGATATCTTTCATTCAACCAGCATGGTTAATAGAGGGAATTGGATAAGGATAGCCTGATTGCTACGCCTTTGCATTTTGATTGCTACCTTGCAATCAACATCAAGCAATTATTATACAGTCCAAAATTCCAAGACTACAGATTTCCAAAGTCTTGGGAGTTACAAACAATAATGACCAAAGACTTGTGAAATGTTAACAATAAGAGCAACCGCTCAAAAGTTTGCAAAATACAAAAAGTGCTTAATTTTTCACATTTTAACCAAAAAAAAAAACCCACATTAGTGCTTGTAAAAGTGTGCAAATATACAAAATTGCTACAATAACCGTGCATATATTCACGGTTACTGTAGCTTTGCAAATCATTATTTTATTATATTCTCTTTCACATAGTCAGACTTTATCCCTTCTTTTGCCCACCACCACTCAACCGACAAAACCCACCATCACTTAACCAATGCAACCCACCACCACCATTTTACAACACATAAAAATCCAACCACAAATTCAGTAGAAAATCAAAGCCAAAATCAACGGAAAATCCAAACCCGCCCAATGGAAAAGTCAAAATCAACAAAAAAAAATCAAACCAAAAATCAATAGAAATCAAACCTGAAATCAACCCCAATATATCAAATGAAAAACCCAAACCCACTCGAAGCCCTCTCCGATCTCACCTCATCAAAGCCCTCTTCTAACCTAAGTCGAAGCCTTTTCCGATCTCACCCTTGCCGAAGCCCTCTCTAAACCCAAGCCACTCATCACTTGCCACTACCACCTCTGTGGTGGTTTCACTACCAGCTGATCTAAGCTGTTAGTGATACTAACTGGTGTGTGGGTGGAGTGATTAGTGGCATAGAAGTTGTCTCTGTGGTTATGGGGGGTGGCGTCATTTGAGAGGGGCATAGAGCTCTCAAATGAGACGGAGAAATTGGGTAAAGGTTATTGGGTTTTTGTGATTTGTTTTGCTAGGAATTGTAATTGATTTGTTATTATTGTTTTTGCTTACACTGGATTTATGATTTGTCCAGAAATTTTTCTTATTATCCGGCTATGTGCATATTTTTTTTTATAGATTTTTCTTGTTATTCATTTTTGAGATTTCATGAGTCAGTTTTGAGGGGGGGGGGGGGGGGGGGGGCAAATATATATATATGTGTGTGTGTGTGTGTGTGTTAATATATATACTTGTGAATTTTTTTACTAGGGCTGGGGAAGTGGGGGAGGCATGGCCCCTACAGCTTTATGGTAGTTCCGTCATTAATAGTATGCAGTGGAAGAAAAAGTTTATCTATTTTGATGAATAGTATGGAATGGAACCAAATCACATGAAAGAATTGGGACCCATAATTAGGGGTGTCAATTTCTGATAATGAGATTTTTTTTTTTAGTCTTCTTATGACGTGTTATGTTGATGACATCGTATTGGAGTAGAGTATACCATTATATGGTACAGCTAGCACGCTCCAAACATGCTCATTTCATGCATTTTAAAAATAACAATAATTAGATCTATATTAAAAAAAATTTCCTAGGTCGAATATTATTGATTTTTATGTCTTAACTTAATAAAAAATTTTATTATAATAAATTTATTTCATATTTACATTTTCAAATAAGATTTGAATTATTAATTTTTTAGAATGTGGTAAAATTTTTATTGGAATTTACATTTGAACTAATAATAAGTTTTTGTAAGAAAATCTAAATTAGTTTTAACTTTGAAGTACCTTTTCTTGAGAATTCAAATCTTTCATCTCAGGTGGTTCCTAATTATCTTGAGTGACTAAAAATTGGTTTGTGCACAAACAATGTCTAGTGTTTAAATCTCCTCTTCCCTAAAATTTTGCTAAAACAATTTGTCAAAATGTTTAAATCTAGTCTCTAGTAGTTTATATTTATACTCAAAAAAATCTTTCCTATTTGTTGTGAACTCCCTAAGTCAGTGATTAATCACTCATTGCACCAAGAGGATCAACCTTCCTCTTTTGGGCACATTATAAAAGATGTAAAGACTACTGTAAGAATATTGAGGAACTGCACCACTGCTGTTACTCTCATGTGCGTAGATCGAGAAACAAAGTTGTTTATGCGTTAGAGAAAAGAGCTCGTAACAATTCCTTAAGTTTTTTCATCTGGATGGAATCGAGTCTACCCGAGGTTGACCTTGCTTATATAATGGCTTCTTTTTTTTTTTTTTTTTTTTGAGAAACTTCATCTTGAAATATAATTAATCAAACTAAGGAGGTATATCAACAAAAACTAAATAAGAAATGTCTAGTGAAACAGACTCCATCCAGACAGAGAGAAGGGAACACAACCTAGCTCTCCTAGCTAAAGCATGAGCTACAGCATTACTCTGCCGCCTAGTATGAGAGAAGGAACAGGTTTGTAAGAAGCTCAAAATAGACTTACAGTCTTTGACAATATGACCTATGCAAGATCGATCAGAATACTCTCCAGATAAGGCCTTGAACACTATTTCTGAATCACCTTCAATAATAGCCCAATGAAGTCCCAGTTCCACTGTGAAAACTACTGCTCTCCTTGCTACCAAAGCCTCTAAAACTTCCACAATTGAAGGCATGAGAATTTTTTTAGCTAAGGAAGCCATCACTTCGCCTCTTTCATTCCGAACCACTACTCCAATTCTAGCTTCACCTATCTCTGTGAACATAGCCCATCATAATTAGTTTAGAATATATCAGACGCTGGGGGTTTCCACCTCGAGCAAATAGGTCTCGAAGGACGAGGTTTGCAAGATGGTTTTGCCTAAAACTCAATCAGTAAGTTCTGTGCTGCCTCGAAAATCTTCTTAGGGGGGAGACTAGGCTTTTTGAGTTGGCATTTGTTCTGCCTATACCATACAAACCATGCCACCACCATGAAGAGTTCCAAATTTTTCTGCTGCTATCCGACCAAGCTGACCAGGTCCAAGAAAGAATCGAGATGAGGATAATCACGTTGAAGATCATTGAACCTAGGACCCCAGATAGAACGAATTTCATCACATTCCTAGATAGCACGAAGAATAGATTCCTCAAGCTTTCCACAAGCCCTGCACAAGGGAGAATCCAGAATTTTTCGGCTATGGAGTTTCTTCATCGTCGATACAGCTTTTGAACAAGCCCGCCAGTAGAAAATTATGATCTTATTCGTAATTTTTAATTTCCAAATACCATTCCAAAATTTATTTGGTGCCGTTGAAGTTGAGTCGGAGGCTCCCTCTCTATTTTCCAACTCACAAAGGAGTTGGTAGCCTGTTTTCACCGTGTTAAATGTATTATTATCAGCACGATGTGTTAAACCATGTTGTATATGCTTGAGTAAATGCGGAAGGGGAAGCATAGAATAGGAACACTGAGAACACGAGGGTTATGTGGTTCAGCCTTGTTGACCTACATCCACGGAGGAATCCCTTAAGGGCTACATCTTTATTGTGTAAGAGTGTAGTACAATAACCTGTGTTACAATGAACCCTAACATGAGTATATATAGGCAACTAAACTCTAGACTACTAGTACAAGTAGGAGTGGGCTTGGGCCTATTACATTGGGCCAATATATCTAATATATATCTCTAACACCCTCCCTCAAACTCAAGGCAAAAACTCGATGAAGGCTTGAGGTTGGATAAGCATGAGAAGATCATTTAGAGATGCTTTTGAAGAAACCACAATAAAGAATGTGCCAATTGACCAATTTTGGAGTTTCAAATGCAGAAACAGAGTCCAAAATCGGAATCTACGCGAAAAACTGAGCAAGATAAGCCATTTCGGGAACTTTAACTTTTGGTCAAAGGTCAACGCAAAAGTCAAAATCAACGAAAGTCAACTAGTCCGGGTCAAAGTCAACGGTCAGTGCTCACGGGTCAGATCCGGTTGGTCCGGGTGGGGTCGGTCCGGGTCAACGGTCAGATAGGTGACATGGTGCTGACGAGGCGACACTGCTGACGTGTCTAGGGCTGACGTGGCCTTTTGATGCTTGCGTGGTTGCTGACGTGGAGTGATGATGTCATCAAGTGACGTCAGATGACATCAGCAGGGATTTCGGCTCGTGAATGGCATGTGACAAAATCCACTGGCACGTGAAGTAGATGCCAGAAATCCTGGAAGCGCGTGAGAGCGAGTGCATGCTCAGATGTGGACCCAAATTTCGTGCTTCGTAGATCGGCAGACGCCAAGGCTGATGGGGCGGCGCGTGTACCGAGAAGAAGAACTGAAAGTCAGGAATTTGAGACGGCGCGTGGGAGATTTCCGGAGCAAACTGCTACGCGTGGAGGCGCGTGGCAGTTCTTTGGGTAACCGGATTTCTGGGTTATGGTTGCGGGAGGTTGTGGAGCACGTCTGTGGTGTTGGTTTCATCAGGCAAAGCTTGGATTTGCACAGATCTAAGATTGATGTCACGGGTTTGCTTGACTTTGTGGATCTTGGACACTGCACTGAGCCATGGTGACTGCGAAATGCCGTGGAGTCTAGATCCAGCAGACAAATATGTGTGACTTCAGATGATGGTGTGCACGTTTGAATCTTCTTTGCTGTGTAGAGATGTTTGTTTGATGCCAAGAATGAAATTTGGCTCTGATACCATGTTAAATGTATTATTATCAGCGCGATGTGTTAAACCATGTTGTATATGCTTGAGTGAATGCGGAAGGGGAAGCATAGAATAGGAACACTGAGAACACGAGGGTTACGTGGTTTAGCTTTGTTGACCTACATCCACGGAGGAATCCCTTAAGGGCTACATCTTTATTGTGTAAGAGTGTAGTACAATAACCTGTGTTACAATGAACTCTAACATGAGTATATATAGGCAACTAAACCCTAGACTATTAGTACAAGTAGGAGTGGGATTGGGCCTATTACAATGGGCCAATATATCTAATATATATCTCTAACACACCGAGTAAATTCCACTTCTACTTCGAGGCCACACCACACAATCTTCCTAAGGAGTCCTACACAGCAGGATAGGTTTAATCTTCTGAACTATAAATGGAGTAATGGAGTGATCAATCAACTGGAAATTCCAGTCCCCCGTATCTGGGTCAATAAGAGCAAATATTGTGGAATCATTAACATTGGTTGAGTTACGAGGCAGTGTTTTTGTTGAAAAATCCCCAGGATTCTAGTTAACATGGAACAATCGAGCTTTATTTCCATCTCCAGTTCTCCATAGCATCCCTTTTTCTACAACAAACCTTGCCTTGAGTATGTTTTGCCATGCATATAAGCCTTCTGAACTCTTTGCGTCAAAAATCGAACCTGAAGGAAAAAATTTTGCACTAAACACCCTGTAAAACAGAGAAGTTCTATAAGTTAACAACCTCCACGCTTGCTTTGCCAACATGGCCTCATTGAATCTAGTCAAATCCTTGAAGCCCATTCCCCCTTCCGACTTGGGCTTGCATAAAGTTTCTCAATTTTTTTCAATGAATTTTCCTTTGATCACCATGCTCACCCCCACCAAAACTTTCGGATTAGCAATTCAATATTATGGCAAAAGATGGAATAGCCTGAACCACGGCTTTTAGCAAGATTTCTCTTTCTGCTTAAGACAATAGCTTTTCCTTTCATCTCTGTAATTTATTCCAAACACATTCCTTGATGTAATTTAGGCTGGCCTTTTTGTTTTTGCCCACAATCGCTGGCAATCCAAGATACTTTTCATATTCCTTAATCTCCGGGACACCTAGGAAATTTAGAATTTCCTCTTTCTTTTCTTCAACCCCAACTTTGCTAAAGAAGAGTGTAGTCTTTCCCCAATTTATTTGTTGACCCGAGGCCTGCTCATACACTATTAAGATGTCCTAAATGACTTCTAAATCTTCCATTCTTGCTCGACAAAATAACAAGCTGTCATCAACGAAAAATAGGTGAGTGATTTGAGGTCCATTTTTACACAAAGAATAGCCCCGGATAGAATTTTCCTGCATTTTGAATCATTCTATTCAACCCCTCAAAACACAACAGAAAAAGATATGGGGATAGAGGATCTCCCTGTCGAATTCCTCTTGAAGGAAATATTTCTCCTTTAGGCTTGCCATTCACCAATATTGAGTAAGAGACTCTGCTAATACACTAAAAAATAAGGGTTATCCATGCTTCACAAAACATCTTCTTCATAATTTTAGACAAAACTTTTTTGAGCCTGTTTACAATAACTTTAGAGACAAGTTTGTAAATAATATTACACAGTGTAGTAGGTCGAAACTGTGACACTCAAGTACTCTTAACTTTGAGAATGAGAGTAATAAAAGTGTGATTAATAGATGAAGGAATAGAACTCGTATTCAAACAATTTAGGACTGCCTGTGAAACATCCTCCCAATGCAAGGCCAGAATTGTTGAAGAAACAAAGTAACCCATCTGGACCAGGTGCTAGCAGTTCCATCTGCTTTTAGTTGGTCTTAATAAAAGTACCAACTTGATTCAATATATTAAAAAACAAAAATTAAAAATATCAAACGCAGTGTCACTATTAATTTGACGCAAGTACTTGGAAAATCGGTGCTTAAATTTGCTACCTCATGCATAGTTTCACTTCGATTGTATTCTGGATATTCCATGGATGAAATGATGCAAGAATTATAGGCCAATAAACTAATACTTGTCCATTAACAGTTTTTATAACCAATAAATCATCATCTTTAGTAGTCTATGCAGCCTTTTGAAATCAGGGTAGGTTTGGAAGTATATATCTCGGCTCTCTATTATTGGTTTTTATAAATCTAAAGGACGGAAGTCGTTCTCATATATATATTGCTCAATAAAAGTCCTCATATATAGAGTGATAATATATAGTTATGGACAAACTTATTTTTTTACATAATTTTTTTTGATAGATACGTTAACATAAATAATTGATAGGAGTCTACTTGTCTTTCTTCTTTTTATTTTTTATTATTTATTTACACTCATCCTGTAACGACTCTCTCTCAGTCCCTCTCCGTCGTGCCCCACTATTAGAGCTACTAATTTTCTCTGTACTCGTCGTAAATAAAACCCACTTTTCATTTGACTCAGAATCAATATGATAATTTTACCTCAACTTTTCCAAACACAAATTTTTGGCTCTACTCTTGGGCAGAACCTAAAAAGCATAGCTATGGCTTTCTTCTTCTTTTTTGCAATATTATTGAAAAATATTTGCCCGAAATGATTTTGTTATGTAGCCAATTTTGAACTTTGAGTTTGCTAAACTCAAGTTCCAAATGAAAATCAAGTTTAATAAATTCAAGTTCTAACTGATTAGCTTTCCATGTGGATCATCTGATGTGATATTTTCAATCAAATGGTAGTTATCTGCTTGAAACTCGAGTTTATTTAACTCGATTTTAGCAAATTCAAGTTTCAAAGGGGGTTGCATAACAAAATAACTTCAGATAGAGGATTTTCAGTAATATATATATATATATATAGCTATCAAAATATATATATATATATATATATATATATTTTGATGAATCATAGCTATCAATATTTTATTACTTCTTGAGAAGATCGAGGAACTGGGGTGTTTCAATTTTCATCCATAAAATTAGTGTTATATTATAAAGAGTAAGATGAAAAATGAAATAAATACAATCTAGAAATATAATGAAAATTTTATTTATTAAATATTGTTAGTGATTATGAATTTATTCTATTTATTTATATTATTTAAAAATTAATTATAACGTCACTAGTCCGACTATCGGTTTAACCTTAATCGAACCAAACCAAAGAACCGAAAACTAATCTTCTTTTCAATTCTTTATTCCATACGGTTTTAATACCAGATGCCTTTAGTTATCAGGGATCTTGGCCGGTCAGATCAGTTGAATATGTGCTGACAAAGCGACAATGATTGTAAGGTGCTTGCTAAGTCTGCTGGCCGGCCGGCACATCAGACATCTGCACATCATCTCTCCGTAATCATATTCTAAAGAGGTAACATTCAATTGAGATATATATATATATATATATATATATATATATATATTTATATATCGTTCGTGAGAGAGAGGTTTTCACTATTTTCATGTCCGTTTATGATCGGTTTATTTTAAGTACTGTAGATAAAGATAAAAGTTAGTTGAAATAGTATGGTGGGATCTATTAATAATACCAAAAGTGTAGTAAGACCCATAAATAATAAGCTGAATAGTAAAATAAGCTGGCAAAAATAATTCATGCCAAACTCACACTTCACCTTTCACCCTTAAATTTATAATTTATTTTTGGGGGCAATAAGGCCATTCTACTTAATTCAATGGATAGAACACAATGATAGAATATTCACGACGTTGAATTCAACATCGATTTTGGTATTGTATATCAAGTTGATGGATTCAGCCTAAGACATCTGTTATTATATTCTTATAGTGATGCGCAGTCATAGCCATATAATTGTCTCTTTCTCCTTTTTCTCTTTTTTATTTTTTTTATTTATGGGTAAGATTGCATAGTCCTTATAATTGCGTTCTAAGCATTTTATATATGCTAGTTTGGGGCCACGTGTAAGGCATGTGTTGCTCTTTGAGTGAGAAAATTCAGATAGAACTTCTATTTGAAGAAATATGAAATCATATACTTAAACTTTGAGTAGCTATTTAATATATGAATATCTATTTACTATAAGATTTTTTTTTATAAGCTATTTACTATAAAATTTTGTTATTTGTACATCTTTCTTTATCATCTTAAATTTTATTAGTCTAGCTATGATGTTTAATTTACTTAAATGAACACACTCTTAAACAAGAAAAGAAAGAAGAAAAAAAAAAAAAAACAAAGAACATGATAACAAAAGGCATGTCATTGAAGTTTCCATTAGATAAAATTTTAGGTATAGAAGATTTAAACCTAGTAAATTAGTATTCTTTAGTTAACAAATTAAGCACCATATTTTGAGTTTTATGCGGTAGTCATGCTTAAGCATGAAGCATGACTACCACATAAAACTCAATATATGCAAAGAAAATTTTTGAGCTATTAAAATTCGGTAAGATTATTTTAGATATTGAACAATTGAATATTCTATGAATCATAAGATTTCATTAGGGTTTAACTAACAGAGTAATAGTAGGATGTATTTGCTCATTTCTAAAATATAAAGAGAGAAATTACTCAGTTTTAAAGTTTAGTGGGGATGACACTGCCTCAAACATAAAATGAGGAAAATATTTTTTTTCCCGTTTTTTTGTTCATTTTAAATATGTGTATTTTTAATATTTTAAACAGTGTGTAAAAAAGCACAATAAAATTGTGCATGCGATAGTGAATTTTGGTTCATTGAATTTGACTAAACCAAATAAGAAGTTTAAAAATACAACAAAATGTCACAATATTTTCACAATACATTTATTAGCTATGGTGGGTCCCAATCTGATGTATTATTATTTTATTTTATTTTGACCTATAAAAAACTTACACCTTCGTAATTGTGAAAATATTGCGATAACAACAAAATGTCATGACGTTTTCGCAATACCAATATTTTTAGTTGTGGTAGGTCCTAATTGGATATTTCTTTTTTGATTTTATTTTATTTTGATCTATAGGGAACTAACATCTCAGCAATTGTGAAAATATTGTGACATCAACAAGATGTCACAACATTTTAACAACACCTTTTATTTTTAGTTGTAATTGGTCCCGATCTTTTTTTATTTTGATCTATAAGGAACTAACAGTGCAACAGTTGTGAAAAACAAAGTTTCTCTCCGAACTAGTTTAGAGAAAAACCCTTCAAACTTTTTTTTTTTTTTTGAGATAGAAAATCCTTCAAACTCTTCAAATATCTTTATATTTAGTGTGAATTTTGGAAAATCTAACCATTAGATTGCATGTTCTCTTATTATATCTTTCATGCTTGCAAAATTTCAAGAATATCAAAAATCAATTGCTGTGTCATCAAATAAATATTTAAATTTCAAGTTTTAGTGATATAAAATTTTGTATAAAAAATAAGTTTATTTAATAAATAGTAAATTATATACAATTTCAATGAAATTTGATATACATGTTAAGAACATAAGGATCATGAAATTCAACGATTAGATTTTTAAAATTTACACCCAAAAAAGAAATATATGAGGAGTTTGAAGAATGTCTCTCCAAACTATTTTGGAGAAAAATTTTGTTCAATTGTGAATATATTGTGACATCAACAAGATTTCACAACATTTTGACAACACCTTTTATTTTTAGTTGTGGTTGGTCTCGTTTTTTTTTTTTTCATTTTTGAAAATTTTATTTTGAATTATAAGAAATTGACATTTTAACAATTGTGAAAATATTGAGACAATTTATAGTGTAAGTAACTAAGTATAACACACTGTCAACGCATAGAAATATTTATAATAAAAAAAAGGCCAACTCAAGCAAAATTGGTGAGTTTTGCCTCACCAAATAAACCAAACCAAATGTGTACAATAGATAGAGCTATTTACTCTTTTTATATAGTTAGTAGATATTTATACATATAAGGTTGAGTTCAAGTTACACTTGATATAATTCTAAGCAATATTACATCACTTAATAACTTTTTATTAGATTTGAATTTTAATAAATCCACAGTTGGATTAAAATTTCTTCTTCTGTTCTACATGCTTGCAAAATTTCAAGATAATCTGAAGTCAATAACTATGTAATCGATCAAATGTAAAAATTACAAGTTTTTGTATTTAAAATTGTGCATAAAAGATGAGTTATTACATTGAATAGAGAGTAGTATTTTATTCCCTTCAAAAAAAAAAAAGAATAGTATTTTATTCGCACGAAACTTGGTATGCATGTTAAGAATATAGAGAACGTGTAATCCAACAGTAAAATTTTCAAGATATGAATTTAATAATAAGTTATTTGGTGGTGTAACATTACTTAGAGTTATACCAAGTGTAACTTGAACCCAACCCTCTAAAAAAATACCTAAAATAAAAATGAATTGCCATAGATTAATTTGGATCCTCGAATTTTAATTTTGTAGAATGTCCATATAGTTACACTAGATCTAACATTAAGCAATATTACGGCATCCAATAACCTATTATTGAATTTATATTTTGAAAATCTCATCGTTAGATTACAAGTTCTATATGTTCTTAACATATATGCCAATTTTCATGTCAATCAGATGTTATTTACCATTCGATCAAAAAATTCAACTTTTATTTATTATTTTAAACTACAAAAACTTGAATTTAAACAATTGATTTGATGACATGACTATTAAAGTATTAGTGTTTGATCACCTTGAAATTTTACAAACATAGAGAATGTATAAAAATAAAATAATCTAGGATGAACTTGTCAAAATTCGTATCCAATTAAAAATATTAAAAAATGTAGTATTGCTTAGCCAGGAGTAACTTAGTTCCTTGAATCCACCCTTTTTAAAAATAAAAAATAAAATCTCCAAATACTACTAGCCAATAGCCACCTTTCTGCGCACTTGCAAAGCAGTTGACACAAACATCCCTCACGCCTAAAACATTTTGGCTACTTAGCAGTCACTACAAAAAAACAGGGCTATCCCAGCGTTTTCAAAAGCGCTGGGATAGCCCCAAAAAGCGCCGGGATAGGGTCAAAATTCCTATCTCGGCGTTTTTTTTTCCCGGCGCTTCAAAGCGCCGTCTTTTGTGCGTCGGGACAGGGTTGCGGGGACCTGTCCCGGCGCTTTTCAAAGCGCTGGCATAGGTACTGCCTATGCCAGCGCTTTCAAAAGCGCCGGGACAAGCCCTTTTTCATTATACTGATTTATGACCTGTCCCAGCGCTTTGAAAAACGCCGGGACAGGTCATAAATCAATATAATGAAAAATGGCCTATCCCAGCACTTTTGAAAAACGCCGGGATAGGTCATTTTTTTTTTTAAATTAATTTTTTTAGCACCTGTAATATTACAGGTGCTAAATTTTTTTTTTTTTTTTGTTTTATTTTACCTACAATACATGTACCTACAATATATATTTTCCAATACCTATTTTATAACAACTATAATGAACCACAATTCATATTTTCCCATAGCAAATACAATACCACATTAAACCAAGAAACTAAATATATTTAATTACACCATATCAACAATTACATCTCAAATGTCTAGAATGTTATATATACACAAAATATATCATCCCAAGTGTGTAGAATGTTATAAGGCGCACCTACACTACGATTTCACCATTGCACATTGAGTTTCAAATATGTAAGTCACAAAACAAACAACACTACATAAAAAAGAAACAAGCCTTAAATGTTCTAAGGTTCAATATACGACATTGCATGTTTGTCAATATCAACCTCACAAACCATAACTAATAACCCAATCATACTCATTTATTTGACATTTAATTCTAACCCACCAACCCTTATAAGCAAGAAGAGTAAAAGATACACACAGCCTTTGGACTAGGAAAGAACTAACCCACCCTAAAAAAAACACAAACACACAGTGACAGAGAGAGTGTGAGACTCAACTTATTTTATCCAAATATACACACAAAACACAAGTAACACTCCCAAAATCAATGTACACCACCTTATATAGGCATAGCACAGTCACAAACTAATATAATTCTATAGGCAATATCTTCACAACTACCAAATCAAAAAGAGGAAAAGAATGTCAAAACCGTTCAGCACCCAACAAATACAAACTCGCATCCTCCTATATGTATAACCCCATCACTTCTTATTAGCAACATTGACCCAAAACAAATTGCATTTTGGATTATTCTAGACTATCAAGGCAATGACAGTTTGAATTTCCCAATAAACGTAACACAACACAGCTCATTTTAATAAAAAAGAAATTCCTAAATATCAACAACAGAATGAATCAAACAGTTTCAGAATAAAACTTATATAAAAAAAAAAGAACCACATAACACAAGCAACACAATTTCCCCATTCAAAACTCCATATCAAGGATCAAAGAGACACACCCAAATGAAAAAAAAGATACACACAACCTTTGGACTAGGAAAGAACTAACCCACCCTAAAAAAACACAAACACACATTAACAGAGAGAGTGTGAGAGTCAACCTATTTTATCCAAATATACACACAAAACACAAGCAACACTCCCAAAATCAATGTACACCACCTTATAACACCATGCAAGCCACCCGCTTGCTCCAAACAAACAACCCACCACAGCAGTAATGTAGACACATTATTTTACAATTTAAGGGAATTAAGAAGCAGATCTTACTCGCCCTTTAGCAATCCCCATGTTTGCCCATGGAAAGAAGAATGTAAACTTCAAACAAGCTGCCACTCCTGCAAAAGCGAACTGACCATTACTCACTACTATGATAACTCAAATGACGTAAATTAGGTCTATTCCTAGGCTGTAATGACAATTTGAAAGAAAGAGAGACATAATATCCATACTCAAGTAAAATAGAAAGTGCATGTTCAAGTGGAGCTAAAGAAAGGGAGTGCATCAAGCAAAAATGTAAACATACATGACAACGCAAATTACTAGATTAGATGCTGCTAGGTGCTATTGCTATGTCCATCTAAGCTCATCCACTTTTATAGGCAAAACTGGAAAGTAGACAAGCACCTCTAAATTGCCATGTGATTGCTGGTAGCTAATTGTAAACATTCCAAATATCACAATAATGTCGCACCTAGTGCACAAAACTCCCACTTTTACGGGGTCTATGAGAGGTGATTAGTAGGCAACCTCACCACCAATTTTTTTTTTGGAGAGGCTGATTTACAAACTCAAACCCACAACCTATAGCTTTTGGCAGAAGGCACTTGCCATCACACCAAAACCCAATCTCTAAAGATCACGACGGTGTACAAACAATATTTAAAGGGACAGTTTGATGGCAAATTCAAGCTCCTCAAATTAGTTTTCTTTTCAATTGTTCGTAATTATATTATATGCTATGCAAGGAGTTCTAAATTAAAACAATAACTAGATTTATTCTATAATCCTATCCTATTTCTAATAAATCCTGAGCTGATAAGACTAATATTTTTGTACACTAAGCATGGCTTCAATATAGCTCCATGTTCATCATTGTGCCCACCATTCTTATCAATTGAAGGCATAATTTTTTTTTTTGTAATCAATCGCAAATGCAAAATAAACAAAAAAGGCCAAGGCAACCAAATTGACAAACACTGTCATTTACAAACAACACAACTACCTGTTGGAACTAGAATCATTAAACAAAAAAAATTAACATCAAGCATTTAGAATCATTAAACAAAAAAAATTAACATCAAGCATTTAGAATCATTAAACAAAAATACCCAAAGGAACTAAAAGTATTAAACAAAAATTAACAAAAAAATTAACTCAAAAGGGGAAAAAAAAAAAATACCCATCACTATAATAATTTTAGTAATAATAATAATAATAATAATAATAATAATAATAAAAATACCCATTACACTATAAAATTAATTGTAGTAATAATAATAATAATAATAATATCAGTAATAATAATAATAATAATAATAATTGTAATAATAAAATAATAATAAAAATAAAAATAAAAATACCTGTATCGGCGACGGTAAGCAGATCGGCGGCGAAGTCGAAGGCGAAGGGCCGGTCGGAGATCGGGGAAGACCATCGGCGATCGCGGAAGGCGAAGAGCCGATCGGGGAAGAAAAAGGGACCGTCGCGACGCGAAGAGCCGATCGGGGAAGGAGAAGGTATCGCGACGCGGAGATCGGGGAAGGAGAAGGTATCGTGACGCGGAGATCGGGGAAGGAGAAGGTATCGCGACGCGATCGGCTGGGTTTTCGACGGCGGTACCGTCGCGACGCGATACCGCCATCGGCGACGCGAAGAGCTTCATCGTCGCGATCAGCTGGGTTTTTGACGGCTGTATCGCGACGGTATCGCGACGGCTGGGCTTCATCGGCGACGGCTGGGCTTCATCGGCGACGGCTGGAGCTTCATCGGCGGCGGCGGCTGGTTTGGAAGCTTAAGAGTTTGCTGTGGGAAGCTTAGGAAATTTTTTTTTTTTTGGACTGAAATGAGCTTCGGCTTTGGCTGGGTACTATTTGGACTAATATTTAGTTTTTTTTTTACCTAAATCCTTATGATTAAAAAAAAAAAAAAAATCCTTATGACTTGTCCCGGCGCTTCTAAAAGCGCCGGGACAAGTCTATCTCCATAAGAAACGGAGAAAGACCTGTCCCGGCGCTTTTGTAAGCGCTGGGATAGGAAAGTCCTATCCCAGCGCTTACAAAAGCGCCGGGACAGGTCTTTCTCCGTTTCTTATGGAGATAGACTTGTCCCGGCGCTTTTAGAAGCGCCGGGATAGGGTCTTCCCTATCCCAGCGCTTCCAAAAGCGCTGGGACAGGGCTTTTCCCATTTGGGAATTCAGTAACCCTGTCCCAGCGCTTTTTGAAGCGCTGGGATAGGGTCTACCCTATCCCAGCGCTTCAAAAAGCGTCGGGATAGGTCACTCCATTCCCTTATGGAAAAAGACCTGTCCCGGCGCTTTTGGAAGCGCTGGGATAGGGTCCCCCCTATCCCAGCGCTTCCAAAAGCGCCGGGACAGGTCTTTTTCCATAAGGGAATGGAGTGACCTATCCCAGCGTTTTTAGGCTTCCTATGCCAGCGCTTTTTAAAAACGCCAGCATAGGTCCTGCCTGTCCCAGCGTTTTCAAAAAGCGCCGGGACAGGCGTATCTTTTACGGCGTTTTTGAAAAGCGCCGGGAAAAAAACGCCGGGACAGGCCGAATTTTTTGTAGTCAGCAACACATATACCGACTGCGAGATAGGTCACAATCACCACTGGCACTAGTTCTCACCTTTACTACTCTAGTCAGCATTTGTCTTCTTCCGTTTCTTCAAAGTTCACACACACATATTTAAAACACAAAGCAAAACAGTGGAACGAACAATGTAATATGTAGCACTGTCATCCACACAGTCACAATGTATACTCCTTCACATTTCCTCCTCACCATTTTGAGTAAGCAACATACTATAACCCATTTTGGTTGCTTAGAAAAACTATATATTTTCTTACTCAGTTTCCTCAGAAGCCAAAACCCACCCGGGGGATTGATTAATCTTTTTTATTGTTCGTTTATTGTTGTTTTTCCTCAGGTTTGATCAAAGTTGCAGTGAGTCAAGAAGGGTTTTGCTCCATGCCCCCTTCTATTATTAACTCTAATTCGGACTCGAAGCGTCAGTACTGGAAGGTCACCAATCCTACACTTTCTCCTTCTCATCTTCAAGGTAAGTGATTGTAATTTTGTCTTTTTATTATAACTTGATCTAATCATAGAAATGGTTTGCATTAGTCTGTAGAGAAATCCAAAGCATAAAGTTTGATTGCTGCAAACTTTTTTAATTGTTTTTGGTTGCTAAGGATCGAAATAAAGCAAATAAGAGGGGGGGAGGGTAGAGCTCGGGATAAATTTTAGAATTTGTTTCTATCTTTGTATTGAAGAAGAAAAAGTATAAACAACGCAAAATATGTTTGCCAGGGTGCTGTTGAAAAAGTTTTTTTTTTTTTTAAACATGTCCAGATGTTTAACAGTTGATTTCTGTGCTTCCAAACGTTAAAGATACAATACAGGCATAAGTCAAACCTAGTTGGTGTGCAAGTCAAGTCTCTTACTTGTTCTAAAAGTCTATTACATTCTTAGTAAATAAAAAAAAAAATTAAAAAAAAAAGAGCATCCATATAGAATCTAGTGCTACTACTATACGAACAAAAGTACTTACAATATCCTTACAAACTAAGATTAAATAATCATTTAAAAAATAAGCCAAACTAAGATTAAATAAATTAATTAGACAAGCAAGGCCACTATGGCCGAATCTTAATGCCAATGGTGGAGTCGGGAATTTATTTTTGAAGGAGCCAAACAAAAAATAATTTTTTTCTTTATATATATCAATTATATTCCTATTATGTATAATAGTTTCAAATGGTAATGTAAATGTTATTCAATATATAAGTTAAATATTTTATAATTCAATGTGTGCTAAAAATTTGTATTTATTAAATTAAACAATCAAGAGAAGACAAATTTGAGAAAAAGAATGAGTCAATAGTTTTTAATTTCCCTATAGACCTAAATTTTCAAAATAAATTAGACAAGCAGTCATTCAAATTTCAATAAGAATCTAATAAGAAACAACCAATTTGCAATACAAAAAGGAAAATGCTAGAATCACATAAAATGATACAACTTTGTGTCACAACTTGCCACGTGGCAAGTTGTAATTGGTAAAGGTGTGTCCCCACATGGCCCAGAAACACTCTTTCACTAGTTACAACTCGTCACGTGGCGAGTTGTGATATAAAATTGTGCACAACTCATACAAAAATCTAAATATAGTACTAGTAATAGTATATTTTAATAACAAATAAATATACGAGAAGAAAAGTCAAATCAGTAAAAAGATGAGAAGAAAACGTACCTGGAAACTCTACACTACACTTGCTTTGCTTTTAACCATACACGTGTGGAGCATTGAAGCCTTGGAGGCTATATATCTATTTGGACGGTTGGATCAAAACTTTAAATGTTACACAGCTAACAGCTTCCTAAATAACGCAAGAAGTAAAGAAGTAAAGGAAAGAAAAACACAGGAACTGATGGCGTTTGCAACTACTTAATGCAATGGGTTGTTGTTATTGTTCTTGGAACTTGAGAAGGAAACAAAAAATGTGCTTTTCAAGCGAAAAATTGGTTCAAATTTGAACCTAACACTAAGATTATTTTTTGGTTCCAACAATAACAACCAGTAACAACCTGCCGCTTAGGATTTGTTGTTATGTTGTGAAAATATTGTGGACATATCGTTTCTCTAAAAAAAATTGTTAGTTTTCTTTTATCACTTAAAGATAGGTATGTGGTTCGGGTTGACGATTTTTTTTCAATCTGACCCATTATGGTTGGGTTAAAAAAAAATGCAACCTAACTCAATCCATCATAGGGGTCCAACCCAACCCACTTGGATCAGGTTGGACAGTTTTTTATTTTTATTTTTTATTTTTTTTAGCATTAACCACTAGAATGTCCAAAATATTCCTAAACCTAAAAATTTACTAAAATAACTCCAAAATTTCTAAAATGACCAAAATATCCCCAAAACCTCTAAAATGAGTAAAAATATCATAAAACCTCTAAAATAACAAAAAAAATTCCCTAAAACCTCTGCATGACCAAAATACACCCGAAACCATTTGAATGACCATAATACTCTCAAAACTTATAAAATAACCAAAATACCCAGAAACCTCTAAAATGACCAAAAATACCCCTTAACTTGTAGAATGACCAATATGCTCCCTAAGCTTCTAAAATGACCAAAATACATATAGAATGAGCAAAAATACCATGAAAACTACTTAAATGACCAAAAACTTCTATAATGATTATTAATATACTCCAAAAATCACAAAAATGACAAAAATGCCCTCAAATCCTCTAGAATGAGAAAAAAGATACACTAGAGCCTCTAAATGACAAAAAAACTTTGAAATTGGTAAAATGACCAAAATAACCCTAAATCCTCTACAATGAAATTTTTGGCCATGTTAGAGGTTAAAGAGTATCTTGGCCATTTTAGAAATTTCAGATATTTTGGTCAATTTAGATATTTTAAGGGTGATTGGGTCATTTTAGAGGTTACAGAGGGTATTTTGGTCATTCTGGTTGTTTCGGGAGTATTTTCGTCATTTTAGAATATACTTGCCCAGTCTTGGGGGCATATGTCCCATGATATCTTACATGCATCAAGAATAATACATGTGTTTAGATATTGATGATTTTGATTTTAGAGGAAACAAATTAGCTTTAGTTTGAAAGAGAAACCCATGATTAGCAAGAGTTAATGTAAAGATAAATTGAAAATCTCATGTTTGATCCAGGGGAGCACCTACTAATCTTGCCTTTAAAAATGAATTTTTGAAAATTGATAATTTTTTGTGGAAAATATACTTTTAAAGGAATTACGTTGAACTAACCCTCCTTTCACACCCATGTGTGATCCAGGGGAAAACATACCTTTAAAGCAAGTACTTTGGGAAACATAATTTTAATCGAATGGAAGGATTATTAGAATGGAGCTAACAAAATCTTCATGGGGCCAAATGGCATGTGACCATCATGCGCCAATTCATATTCAAATTTTGGTCATTGGATTGAAGAGTATGGCGACGTATTAGTGTTGATGAAATTTGAAACCAATTAGATGGTCAAATTGAGAAAATATAGCCATACAGGTACACAACACATGTCCATCACGCACTATACTTAGATTTGAAATCTAACCGTTGGATTTGAATAGTGTAATGAATGGTTAATTTTGGTAAATTATGGTCCCAATCAAATGGTTGGATTTAGAGAAAGGCGCGATCAAAGTTTACTTAAAGTTAGTCAAACCAGGTCAAACTTAATAAATGGTCACGAAACCACTAGACTTGGTGAAATTCATATTCAACTCTTGATCATTGGTATTGAAAAGTACGGTGAAGTATTAGTGTTGGTGAAATTTGAGACCAATTGATGGTAAAATTGATAGAACATAGCCATACAAGTACACAACACATGTCCATCACACGCTATACTTAGATTTGAAATCTAACCATTAGATTTGAAGAGTGTAATGAATGGTTAATTTTGGTACATTATGGTCACAATCAGATGGTTGGATTTAGAGAAAGCCGCAGTCAAAGTTTAGTTAAAGTTGGTCAAACCTATTCAAACTTAATAGATAGTTCCGAGACCACTGGACTTGGTGAAATACATATTCAAACCTTGATCATTGGTATTGAAGAGTATGGTGACGTATTGGTGTTGGTGAAATTTGAGACCAATTGGATGGTCAAATTGAGAAAACATAGTCATACTGGTACACAACACATGTCCATCACGCGCCATACTTAGATTTGAAATCTAACTATTGGATTTGAAGAGTGTAATGAAAGGTTAATTTTGATAAATTATGGCCACAATCAGACGGTTGGATTTAAAGAAAGACGCGGTCAAAGTTTACTTCAAGTTGGTCAAACCCGGTCAAACTTAATAGATGGTCCCGAGACCGCTGGACTTGATGAAATTCATATTCAAACCTTGATCATTGGTACTGAAGAGTATGGTGACGTATTGGTGTTAGTGAAATTTGAGGCCAATTGGATGGTCAAATTGAGAGAACATAGCCATACAAGTACACAACTCATGTCCATCACGTGTCATACTTAGATTTGAAATCTAACCATTAGATTTGAAGAGTGTAATGAATGGTTAATTTTGGTAAATTATGGTCCCAATCAGACGATTGAATTTAGAGAAAGGCACGGTCAAAGTTTACCTAAAGTTAGTCAAACCTGATTAAACTTAATAGATAGTCCCAAGACCACTGGACTTGGTGAAAATCATATTCAAACCTTCATAACTGGTATTGAAGAGTATGGTAACGTATTGGTGTTGGTGAAATTTGAGACCAATTGGATGGTCAGATTGAGATAACATAACCATACAGGCACATAACACATGTCCATCACGCACCATACTTAGATTTGAAATCTAACCATTGGATTTGAAGAGTGTAATGAAAGGTTAATTGTGGTAAATTATAGTCACAATCAGATGGTTGGATTTAGAAACGGCGCGGTCAAAGTTTAGTTAAATTTGGTCAAACTTAATAGATGGTTTCGAGATCACTAGACTTGGTGAAACTAGGTTCAGTGAGAAGGTTTTCAGTGGATTATTGGGTATTGGAATAGTTGTTAGAAAATGTCAATGAATAAATAATTTTAAAAGATGATGAACATCATGTTAACATTGAGGTAAAGTTGATTCAGCAAAATGATAAAAAAATTTATTATCTTGGCTCATATATAATGTAATATCATTTTTTATTTTAATCAATTTGAATATGTATGTTGTAGATATATTTTCATTTGATTTATTTAGTTACTTTTGGTAAATATTAAATTGATGATTGAATTGGTTACTAGTTGAATATATTATGAATTTATAATGAATATACCTTTCATATATTTATAGTGAATTTATTAATTTGGTAAATATTGATTAATGCCTTTCTTATGACACATGATACAAAATAATCCAAAACTGATTCACAATATGATTCACATTTTGATAACTATGGGTATTAGTCAGTATTTTGAGTGGAATCAGAACTTTCTCAATTTTTGTTATTTTTTCGATTTCGAGTTTCAAATGGGTAACATTGTGATTGAGGAGAATTTTGAAGCAATAAGCCCTCCCTTGTCTCATTTTTTTTCTTTTTAACGCATTTGAGAGTTTTAAATTACTTTAGAGGTTTCAAGGTTATTTTGGTCATTATATAAGTTTGGGGGTATTTTGGTCATTTTGATGTGGTTAATGGAATTTTAGTAATTTCATATATTTTAAAGGAATTTATGTCATTTTAAATATTTTAAGATGCATTTGGAGGATTTGATAAAAAAAAAATCATACTATATCAAAATTATTTTGGCCACGTATTGGTGACGTCAATCTTTGTCTTCATTAAAAGATCCCTTATAGTGACGACCTAATTCGTTACGAATATATAATCTGCTTCCCTCCAATAATTCCCACCACTTTTTGAGAATGAAAATTTTTCCCTTCGTTATATTTTGGTAGATATATTTGCGACGACATGTAGTGTCGTTGCTAAAAGGTGACTATCAGAGATGACAAATTATATCGTCGCTAATAGCCTTCTAATAGCGACGACCAATGCGTGGTCGCTAATAAATAAAGTATATATATAATATATTTACTATATATTTTTGGCCACATATCTGCAACGAAACACAAGGTCGTCACTAAAGATGATTATTAGCAACGATAGATGTCGTCGTTAAAATAAACCTTATTTTAGCGACATAGATGTTGTCGCTACAAAATTTATTATCGTTGCTAAAAGTTTCCCTCCATTTTCCAAAAGTAAATAAAATTCCCTCCATGGCGTTAGCGACGAATTATTAGCGACGATCTTACTGTTGTTGCTACTATGCACTTATTAGCGACAACCATATATTATTGTCGCTAATGTGTGCCTAATAGTGACGACTTTTGGTCGTCGCTAAAACATTGGTCGCAAAAGACCAAAATTCTTGTAGTTGCACGTCTCTCAATCTTAATTTTGTGTAAATCTAGCCTTCGTTTTAAGAACTGATCATATATACTAGCCTCTTTCTCGACCCTTCGAGAACAAAACCCTAAAATTTGGCAGCCATTGCCATTGGACACCACATATGTCTCCATGCGTGGCCACTGCCTTCGGCAAATCTTCCCACGCGCCACTTAGATTCCTCACGCACAAATCCTCCTTTGACTACATGTGTCGCCATGTCAGCCTTGCCGTTTCCCAATTTGCAAAACCAAGGAATTCAGCATTCATACATCATTGTATATGCATTCATGTGCCACTGGAGCCTCTGCTACAATCTACGCATGCACTTCACGCGCCTCCCTTAACGAGTCCTGACATCATGCATGCATCTCACGCACCCATGCGTTTTGCATGCTTCGGCCTTTGCCTTTAACGTCGTTCATGATGTTACTTATTCCACGTGTCATGTCAGCAACCACGCAAGCCAGTTCTGCCATGTGTTATTGCCACGACATCTGTACATGTCAGCACGCTAGGTTCCCAACCAGTCAGCGTCCACACTAGCGAATTGCCATGTCAACGCATCTTTAGTTGACCCAACCCGATTTCTTGGATCTAACTCATGGACCTCTAGCTAAACTGACCTGTGTCATCAGCTTATGACCGCTGACCTTTGACTGATGACTTTGACTAATTTTGACCATTGACTTTTGTGTTGACTTCTGACCGAAAGTCAAATTCTTTTAAAATGGCCTATCTTGCTCAATTGTTTGCATAGATCCTAATTTTGGGTTATGTTTCTTCATTTGAAGCTCCTAAATAGCTCAATTGGCCCATTTTATATTCTTTTTGGGTCCCTCATATGCACAAAGATTTACAAACCATGCTTCATCCTAATATCTTCTGGCCATAATAGCCTTTATTTAATGCAGTCTTTTGGCATTTTTCCAATGTCATCCTTGGTTGTGCATGGTTCCTCTATAGTGCCCGATCCTAGTGGTCTCTTCCAAGGTCTTCTTCATGGCTTCCTTTGTGGTTTCCTCAAGTAATCTTCTCAAGCTTATCTAAACTCAAGACTTCGTCCAGCTTCCTTTGTTGTTGCTACTCTTGGTTCTCTATTTTATACTTCCTCTTTTACATTGATTCTAGCATATTCAACTTTGTATATCAAAGCTAATATTCAACACCAAAAATGTGGGCCTTTTGGCAACAGAAATGGAAAAAAAATTATTTATAAAGTATTTTTTTCACTGTTTTATCAAAAAATTAACTAAAACCAAGCAAACCTTTAACTTTAGAATTTTGTGCTTTAGTGATGTGAGATTAATAAGATGGATGGCACAAATAAACCATGCAGTAGTAGCAGTTTGGTTGGGTGAGTTTTTTACTTAACAGGATTTTGTTACTTGACTAGTATAAAGTTTATCCAACATAACTTTTTGGGTTGTATGTTTTGCAAGTGAAAGTGTCCTTATTTTTCTTCAGTTTTAGTGAGAGTGGAAAAATCTTAAGAAAAATATGTAGTTAGTTCAAGAATTCTAAAAACATGTTTGATTAGTTGAACATTTAAAGGTCTTCTTTGAAAACGATGAAAAGTGGTTTAAAGGTGAACAATTAAAGGACTTTTTGGGGGAATGAAAACTAAAAACTTATCATTTAGCCAAAAAATGAAGAAAACTGAAAACTTATCTAATAGCTGACCAAAGCTCAAACAAAAATTTTTTTTTTTTTTTTTTTTCTGTTTATGCGTGCGTTATTTCAAGGTTAATGTTTTGGAATACATCATGTGACAGTGAAACACTATGCGACATTCTCAATGGCAGCTTTTGGATGCCAAGAAAATAGTGAATAACTGTAGGAAATTTGATACTTAGCTATCAACCAGTGTTTGCACCTTGTGCAATTATTTTGCTGTTGACATTTTCTTTTGAAGCTACAATCAGAATTTTTTAAACTTTATTTTTTTTACCTTTTTATTCTATTTTTGAATTGAAACAAATCTAAAAGGTGTTGGAGATCCTATAGTCATCTGAATTCTTTTTGGGTTCTTATTGCTAGACTTGCCAGGTTTCACACGCAATGTTTATAAAAGAGATCATGCTTTACTAACACCAGAAAGCCAAGTATTCAGTCCTTTACCTAAGTGGTACTTTTGATTTTGTATTACAATTTATTATTAAAATGGTTATTTCTTATCTGCTGGTGCAATAATATGAATTTCTTTGACTGGACAAATACATTAGGAGCATACTTAATTGCACCGGCAATTGGCTCAAACTTTGTAATGTATCTAGCAAAAATGCAAGGTTCGATTGTAGAATTGTATTGGCAATCAATTTCTTTGGTTTCAAGTTTTGGTATGGGTCATATAGTTTTGATGCATCTTGTGGTATTTGGTGGCTCTTCAGCTTAAGAGATAAACGTTTCAAGATGTTAGATTGGTTCATACTTTAATGTGTCACACTGATTGCAACTCATCATTCATCATGCACAAGTTGGCACATTCACATGTTTTATAACCTAAGCTTTTTGCCAGACATTTGCGCTAAGCATCTCATGATCAATGTAAGATTGGTGTACAGACGATGCCGTTTTTACACAACAAGTTGGGAGAATTTGCTATTGAAGAAAAACGGCTGGAGTTATTTGAATTTCTAAAATTTCTCTTAAAATAAAAGTGGTTGAAATTTCTGTTTTCACCTCAGAGGTCTCTTTTCGCAGAGTTGCAAGCAGGTCACTGTTATATATGTACCTTTAATTAGTCAATATACTGAGCAGGAAGTGTATGGAAAGTTATTTCTTGATGTGCATTATATGCCATGTCTGTCATCCATGATTTGTGTGATGCCCATTTAAAGATATGTTGTTTAAATTTATTGCCCGCTAAGTATTTTTTTGGTTGCTGATATTTGCTTTATCCTGCACATGGAATTCAAAATCAGGACTCCCACCATTTGATGTTGAGAGGTATGCGTGTTTACTTTTTCTTTCCTTCTCCTATATCATATGGACCATTATACAAGCAGGTTATAATTATAAATTTAATTTACTTTGTAACTTTTATTGTTTGTCCCTCTAGGTTCATATTTGTAGTTCAAAGTGCTGTGTCTCTCACTAATATTTCTGGTGTTAGCCATGAACTGATGGTAAGAAAATTTATCGATATTTAATTTTAATTATGTTTCTTAGCATGAGATTACTAGTTTTGTTAGCATTAAGGTTAAGTAACTCATTATGCAATATATCATATACTTATTCAACTATTCCAATTTTGATAATTATTATGTTTGCTTTATACATTATTAAATTATCACACATATTAATTGCTATCTAATTCTAATACTATTGTGGAAATTAAATGCCTTGACTTTTATCTACATAGCATATGTGTAATATGTTTTGCTTCACTTCCTTACTTGTGTTCATGAACATTCACAACTTTATTTTTTATTTTAAATTTTATCAAAAAGAATTATGTTGTTGTATTGGTGTTTAATGTAATTCAGACGCCATTTAGAATCTTGTATGGTTTTGGTTATGCTTATCTTTGTGATCAACATTCTTTTATGCTTCCAAGCATTTTCAAACATTAAACCTATGTTATGTTCGCAAACCGTTTCACATCTTGGCTGATGAAACCTACCTTTAAAACAAAAGAATTAATGACTTAGGAAATTTATTAAGAGTGAGATGGTATTGGTTTGTGTGGTTGAGAACATAGTTTAACTTGCCAATATCCTATGCTGTTATTTATGGTGTTTGCCCTACCTTGGTATGCCCTTTTTTTCTGGATAAATCCTACCTTTGTATGCCGTTAGGGGCTTCTTTTAAAGGGTACTTAGTTGAGCTTACCTCTTATTATTTATCATTAATTAACATCCCAACTAGTGTGGTAAACTGGATTGAGAGATTATAGCGGGATTTCTTGTGGGGTGGCTTGGGAGATTAATCCAAACATCATGTAGTGGGATGGGATACAGTTTTTTCTCTCGTTGCTCATAGAGGATTGGGCATTAGGAAGCTTGCCCTTTTGTAACCAAAATCTGCTAGGTAAGTGGCTCTGGCACTTTGGGGTAGGAAAAATATGCTTTTGAAGGTCTGTAGTAGCGGTGAAGTATGGTGCAGAATGGGGTGGTTGGAGTACAAAACCTATTTGAGGACCTCATGATGTGGTTTGTGGAGGAGAATCAGCATTTTCAAACATTACACTCATTTTGATGTAGGCATTGGTAGTTAGATTCAATTTTGGATGACTGTTGGTATGGGGATCAACCTTTGAGGGTGGTTTTTCTTGTCTTGTATAACTGTGCAACAGATAGAGTCACATCTTTGGAGTCCTTGTTGGTGAGACAGATCAAGGAGGAGCTAGGATGTCACATTTCTTTGGGGATTTAATGATCGGGAATTAGAGACTCATTTCTTCTTCTTGTTGACTCTAATATACCTCTTAGAGAGGGTTGTGATAAAATGAGGTGAAGGTTATAGAGGAGTGGGGAATTCAATGTTATTATTTCTATACTGCTTTTAGAGGCTCTTTTGTTAATGTACTCTTCCCTTGGAAAGGCATCTGTGGTGTTAAGCCCCATGACCGGTTTCCTTTTGTGTCTGGATGACATTTTGGGGGAAGATTCTTACTTTTGAGAAGCTCATTAAGCAGGTTATACACTAGCAAGTTGATGTTGCATGGGCCAATATAGTGAGGAGATGTTGGATCATCTGTTGTTACATTGTAGTTCTGCTATTGAGTTGTGAAGCTTTCTTTTTGATCCTTTGGTATTCAATGGGTGTTACAAGAAAAGGTCATCAATCTTGTGTTTTGATGAAGAAACTAGGTTGGTAAGCATTCATTAGATATTTGGAACTTAGTTCCGTTATGCTTGATGTGAACTTTAGGGAACCAATCATTAGCGATGTTAACTAGTTCTTTATGTGATTGGTCTCGCACGTTACTAGGGGTTCACTGAAAGTTCTTCTATCATTGTGTTTATAGATTTATTTTCTTTTTGTATGTACTTTTCCCATGGTAATTATTTAGGCTTCTTTGTGTCCATTGTTAGTCCTTTTTCAATGAATTTAGCATTACCTATTAAAAAGTAGTATGCTATTATACTCTAATGAAGGTAGTTTACAATTTGCTTGAATAATAAAATTTAAGCCAAAATGCAAAACTCACCCTCTAAGCTTGGTGTTGATTCCTGTTAATCGTAGGTGGGGATTCCTTGTTTTAGTTTCTCTTGCTTGGTGCCAATTCCAAACAAGCCTAGGTGCTGATTCTTAGGTTATTTTTATTTTTCTGTTTTTCAATTTTGGTGTTGCATCAGTTTTGGTTTTGTCCTGCGTCAGTATGTATGTACGTAAAAGAAGTTGTTTGGGTTATTTGGCTTTGTTTGTATAATAGCATCAGATGATTTTGTGATTTGGTTGATGTTTTGCATGAGGTGTACAGTGAGACTATTAAGGATCATTGATAAAGGATGGGAGAAAGTATATTGCCATTTTTACTTATCAAACAAAGAAAGTCTAATGCCATTTTTACTTAATAAATAAAAAGTTAAATCTATTGCCATTTCTCTTTAAAATGCAGGTTGATTCATATGCTTATCTACCTCCTAATTTTCAACATTCACTCAAGTGTGATGCATCTGCTACTCTTGTGGTATTTGAGAGAAGGTATGTGTCCCATTGTGTTGTAGTTGATTGGATGGGTTGTAATCTCTACCGGACCTTCCATTTTCATTGCATGCTTAGAATGAGAATTCACTCAGGGTACCTTGAAATGCCATTAAAGCTTCGTTTTATGAGTTATGAGTTACTCCGATATTGAAACATTATTGACACCAAAAATATTTAGGTCTATAAGGTAATCCTTAATACATTTTATATTCAATTATCATGTTTACTTTTAGATATGCCTATCTGGAAAAGTATGTCACTGAGCAGATTGTCAGTTCAACAAAAAAACAGCCACTCCTTGAAACTTCAGGATAAGTTTTGTATTGTTTGTTATTATGTTCTTAATATTTCAGAAAGGTTGGAACTTGAAAGTCTTGTTTTCTTGTATAAATCCATCATTGGTTGCATAGGAGCTGTTCCTTGATTTGTATTGATGAGAAAAAAAGCCTCCTTTATATATTTCTAATATTTTCTGGTTCTTGGAATCCATACATTACAAATACTTAATTGTATATAGCCAATGTATATGTGATTTTCGGGAACTACTTTTTATTCCATTAGATTTGAATTTTGGTGATAAGTTTAATAGTTGTTATTAACTTTGTGTGTTCTAACTTCTTTACATGTTATCAAATCTTTGAAATTAGGAAGCTTCTCCCCACATCTTTGCCATATAACTTCAATATCCATGTAAGCTTTAATCAATTTGTTTGAAGACATTCCCGGTTTTCTTAGTCATGTCATTCTCTTCAGTAATTTACTAAATACCATGCCTGCAGATCATGGATTTTCAACCAGGAGAATATCTTAATGTGAAGGTATTCTTCTCTTTCTTGATGGTTATAAAGGAAAAACTCAGTATCACAAACTGAGTAATAGTGAATACAAGTCAACAATCACGGAAAAAGCAAAGACAAGAAAATATCTGAGAAAGTGTGAGAAAGGGAGAGAAAGTCAAAGAGAGAGAGAGAGAGAGAGAGAGAGAAGAATCTGGAAACTTGTATTAAAATTTTAAATTGCATAAAAAAAATAATTACACAGCCACAGTAGTTTATATACACCTAACACTTAGCTTAACCGCCCTACATTATGCGGATTACAGTTGCTGAAAGATTGGGAAAGTTTGTTAAAAGTTGGTTAAGCTAATCACCAACTAAATCTTGCACCTAAACTAGCAGCCCAGCAGTTCTTAATATCAGACCAGACGCACCGTTTCACTTAACCTCAGAACAAGCTTCAGTAAGTAAAAAGTTGCGTTTAGATGCCACTTGGAATAATTGAAACATTGCGTTTTGCTTAGCTTTCTTCTTCATGTATATGCTTCTTCTTCGTGATCTTCTTCTTCATAGTCACAGACCTGTGTTCAACATCACCCCTCAAACTGATGGGGGAGGAATCAACCAGAAGTTTGGAACAAAGAAAACAAAACAGAGAAGCAGAAAGGGACTTGGTAAAAATATCCGCAAAATTGTCATGACCTGAAACGAATCCAATTTGTAATTGTTTACGTAGAACTTTCTCACAGGTGAAGTGATAATCTACTTCAAGATGTTTGGTGCGAGAATGGAACACCGGATTAGCAGACAAAGCAATTGCTGAAACATTATCGCACCAAATGACAAGAATGTGAGAAAGGTAAAAACAAAGCTCCTTAAATAAAGTACGCAACCAAGACAATTCAGCTATTGTGGTGGACAAGGCGCGATACTCAGCATTTGTGGAAGAACGAGAAACAGTACTCTGTTTCTTAGCAGACCAGGATATAGGGCTTGGCCCAAGAAAAACAAGCAAGCCTGTAGTAGAGCATCTATCCATAGGATCCCCAGCCCAATCTGAATCTGAAAATGTATTGAGAGTTAAAGGACCTGGAGTAAAGGTAATTCCAAAGTGTAAGGTACCCCTGATATAACGAAGAACACGTTTGGCAGCCTCAAAATGTGTAGTGGTAGGATGACTCATGAACTGACATAATTGATGCACACTGAAGGCCATATCTGGACGAGTGAAGGTCAAATATTAGAGAGCACCAACCATGCTCCTGTACTGAGTAGGATCAGAAAGTGTGACACCATCATGAGGAACTAACCTAGTGGAAGGACATGAGGGTGTTTTAGTAGGCTTGGAATTCTCCATATTAAATCTATGAAGTACATCAGAGGCATGTTTGGATTGTGTAAGGGTGAGACCATGAGATGTCTTAGTAATCTAAATACCCAAGAAGTAATTATGAGGCCCCAAATCCTTAAGTTCAAACACCATACCAAGAGCTGTAATCAAATTGTGAATCTGAGCAGAATCATTGCCAGTAACTATTATATCATCCACATACAATAGAAGATATATGATGGTATGATCTGAGCTATAAACAAATAAGGAACTATCTGCCTTAGAAGCAACAAAGCCCAAATGAAGCAAATGAAATGAAAACCTTTCAAACCATGCCCTGAGTGCTTGTTTGAGACCATAAAGTGACTTATGTAATTTACAAACATAATCTGGATGAGTAGGGTCAACATATCCTAGGGGTTGATGCATATAAACCTCTTCTTTGAGATAGCCATGAAGGAAAGCATTTGACACATCAAGTTGCCTCAAATCCCAATGACAACTCACAGCAATAGCCAGTACTAGTCTCACTATAGCTGGTTTAATCACAGGACTAAAGGTCTCATGAAAATCCACACCAGCCTGCTGATGGAAGCCCTTAGCAACCAGCATTGCCTTGTATCTAGAAATAGTACCATCACTGTTCAACTTGAGCTTAAACACCCATTTACATCCAACTAAATCAACATGAGGAGGAGCAGGCACAAGAGAGCAGGTATGTTGTCTTTGGAGAGCTTGAAATTCAACATCCATAGCTTCACACCTCATAGGATATTTAGCAGCCAGCTTATAGGAAGGGGGTTTGACGTAGGACAACCACAAAAACAATAGAACAAAAGATGAAACCCTAGGAGTCAGCACCTAAGGGTTGCTTGGAGTCAGCACCAAGCAAACTGGAGTCGGCACCAGTGTAAAAGAAAACTCAATAATTTTATATTCTCAAAAAAACTGTCTTACAATAATCAAAAAATGTGCTTAAATAGCTAACAATAAAGTGCATAAAGAAATCCTAATTATTAAATGTTTGGGCTTGCTTAATCTCAAGCCCAATAACTAATAGGCTCCATCCATAAGCTCACAAGTTGGGCCACCTTCTTTTTGGTCTTCCTCCCATACATGCGTATAATTGGGGGCCTATACCTTGTGTCCGCACCAACTCCCCCTAGGTGAGAAGAACTTGACCCCGTCAAGTGGAAATCTGAAGAGCTCTGATAGTACTCCAGCAAGTCAAGATCCAATCGTTGTAGCTCATCTCGAGTAACCCATGTGCGATAAGAATCTGGTCGCCCTTGCCACCGAACTAGGAAACGGTGAACTCCTCCATCCCTGGTAGAAACAATCTGCTCATCTAAAATAGCATCAATAGATTCTTTATGTGCACAAGGCAGATTTAAAGGTAAAGGGGTAGGAATAAGGGCATCAATAGGATCGAGCATAAGCTCATCAAAAGGGGTATCAGGAATAGCTGTGGGGCTTTTATAAGCAACTAGATCCTCAATATTAAAGGAGCAGCTAATACCATAATCATGAGGAAGGTCAATGACATATGCATTTGGGCCAATTCGTTTCAATACCTTGAATAGACCGGCACTACGAGCCCGCAATTTCTTAATGGTCCCAGAGGGAAACCGTTCAGGTCGAATCCGGATCATGACATAATCCCCTACCTAAAACTCTGCATGACACCGATGAGTGTCAACATGAATTTTATATTGAGAATTACTTGCTTGAATTTTTTTGCAAATCTCATTATGCAAATCATGAGTATGTCGTGCAAATGCCTCAGCAGACTCAGAAATCCTAACATGTGGGGATATGGGCAAAAGATCTAAGGGCTTCCTAGGTGTATATCCATGCACAACCTCAAAAGGACTAGCACCTATAGACTTATTGACAAAGCTATTTTATGCAAGTTGAGTTATAGGAAGAATTGAATCCCAATTCTAATTGGCTTCACCCACTAGACACCGCAGGAGGTTGCCTAGACTACGATTAACTACCTGAGTTTGACCATCAATTTGAGGACGAAATGCTGTGGAAAATTTCAATTTGGTGCCCACTAAATGCCACAAGGTCTTCCAAAGATAAATCATGAAGCGAACATCCCTATCAGACACTATGGTTTTGGGGAGACCATAAAGTTTGACAATCTCATCAAAGTAGAGCTTTGCAATCTTAGAAGCATCAGAGGTCTTAGAACATGGAAGGAAATGAGCCATCTTAGAGAAGCGATCAACGACCACTAGAATAGAATCATGCTTCCTAAAAGTGCGGGGCAAACCTAACACAAAGCCCATACTCACATCTTGCCACGGGCGATCTGGCACAAGTGGAGGCGTGTACAGGCCAATGTTTTGCTTACGATGTTTGGCTAGTTGACATGTACGACATTGACCAACTATCTTGGCAACGCCCCTCTTAAAACTAGGCCAATAGAATTGGCGTTCCACTTCCTCAATTGTTTTGTCTCGGCCAAAATGACCTGCAAGGCCTCCTGCATGTATCTTCCAAACTAGGAAATCTCTCACTGAAGATCGAGGGATAAATAACTTGTTGGCTTTGAACAAGTAACCATCTTGAAAGGTATAATTATCCAGGATTGGCCGTGGGGCATTACTTAGGCTAGTGTAGAGCTCTTCAAAATCTGGGCATGACTCATAGTCATCTTTGAGTCGTTCAAACCCAGTGACCTTAACACTCATGGCGGATAGCAAAGACACCTTTCGACTTAGTGCATCAGCAGCTTTATTCTCAACTCCCGCCCTATGTTTCACCATAAAGTAGTAGCGTTGCAGAAATTCAACCCAACTACCGTGCCTAAAATTCAGCTTCTTTTAGGAATGGAGGTAGCGCAAAGCTTCATGATCAGAATAGATAATAAATTCTCGAGACAACAGGTAATGGCGCCAATGCCAAAGAGCTCGAATAATGGCATAAAACTCTTTGTCATATGTGGAGTACTTTTGCTTGGCATCATTCAATTTCTCACTAAAATAAGCAATTGGGTGGCGCTCTTGACTAAGTACTCCCCCTATACCAATATCTGAGGCATCACATTCCACTTTAAAAGGCTTGGTAAAATCAGGGAGACGCATGACAAGTGCCTCAGTCATCTTTTGCTTTACCTCTTTGAAAGCCTTAGTAGCAGCTTTAGTCAAAACAAACTCCCCTTGTTTCATGCAGTCAGTGATGGGGAACATAATGGTACTAAACCCCTTGATGAATCGGCGATAAAAGGAAGCAAGCCCATGAAAGCTTCGAATTTCATGGATATTTTTGGGCTCAGGCCAATCCACAATCGCTTGAACCTTCTGGGGGTCGGCAGAAACTCCCTTAGAGGATACTATAAAACCTAGGAAGACGACTTTATCGATGAAGAAAGAGCACTTCTTGAGGTTGCCATACAAACTCTCCCTCCTAAGGGTGGTACAAACTTGAGTTAGGTGGTCTAAGTGTTGCTCCCTAGACTTACTATAGATGAGGATGTCATCAAAGTACATAACCAGGAACTTCCCCATAAAGGGCTTGGGCACTTGAGTCATCACTCTCATAAAGGTATTAGGAGCATTGGACAATCCAAAAGGCATGACCATCCACTCATATAAACCATCCTTCGTCTTGAAGGCAGTTTTCCACTCATCACTAGAACGAACCCTAATTTGATGATAGCTGCTTTTCAAGTCTATCTTGGAGAAGATTATTGCTCCAGCCATCATATCCAACATTTCATCCAACCGAGGGATAGGAAAACGATATTTCATAGTGATTTTGTTGATGGCACGACTGTCAACACACATCCTCCAAGTCCCATCTTTCTTGGGAGTTAAGAGTGCAGGGACTGCACAAGGACTCATGCTTTCACGAACAAAACCCTTCCTAAGTAGTTCTTCTACTTGCCTTTGCAACTCGGCATGCTCTGTAGGGCTCATCCTATAGTGAGGCAAGTTAGGTAGGGTCGCTCCGGGCACAAAATCTATGGCGTGTTGTATGTCACGCATGGGTGGTAAATGATCGAGGAGTTCCTCAGGGAAAATATCCTTAAATTCCTGGAGCACTAACTTCACTTCTTCAGGTTGCAATTCACGGGTCTCTCCATGAAGTTCCCTGGAAAATAAGACAAACACAATAGATTCTTGAACCGCTACCCTTTCAAATGCCTTTGGGCTTATGATGTTCAGGCCTTTCGCCTTTGGTGCTTCTGTCTTCTTGCTCATGTCAATTGGCTTGGGTTTCAAGGGATTGAGCATAATCTTCTTACCTTCAAACATAAATGAACAAGAATTGGATCGCCCATGAAGGGTGACATCCAAATCATAAATCCAAGGTCTACCTAAGATAATATGCCCTACATCCGTGGGAATTATGTCACACCATATTTCAGCCTTTTAGGTGAGAAATTGAAATGGGACAACACATCTTTCTTTTATGGCTATGGAGGAAGTATCCACCTAAGAAACTTTATATGGGTTAGGGTGTGGGGTCAATTTCAAGCCTAGGTGGGAAACAACGTTAGAGGACACCGCATTAATGCAACTCCCACTATCTATAATAACTTTGCAAGTTTTGTCTCTACACTTAGTGTAAGTTTGGAAGATGGCACTCCTTTGCTAATCATCAGTGTCTCTCTACTCTGCCAAAGCACACCTTACCACATTCACTCTAGGGAGACCAAAGTCCTTAAAGTCATCAACTTGGGGAGAGATGGCTCTAATGCATGAGAGATACCTAGGATCATCTTCTCATTCTGCCTCAACATATTGGGTTTCTTCAACATTTGGATCATACACCAGCTCCTCAACATCTTCTACCTTTTCATCATCCTCTTGGATGACAAGGGTCCTAAAGGGACATCTAGCTGCGATGTGTCCAACCCCATTGCATTTGAAGCATTGGAGTCGAGAGCCTAACCTTGAAGGCTCATTGATCACACCTTTTCCCTTGTCCTCTTTTTCTATTGGAATACTATTGGCGTCGACCTTAGGGGGTAAGGCAAGTCTAGATTTGCTACCAAGAGGTTGAGGGTTGGTAGGAACACTCCGGAGCTCAGAACGTCGCCAAAAGATAGATTTGGATGCTAATTCACAATTCCTAGCAAGGTCATATGCTTCTACTAAGGTAGTGACTCCTCGGGTGATAATCTCACCTAAAAGGTTAGCATTTAAACCTTTCTTGAACCTATTGAGTGTGACAACCTCTTCCTCGGCTATTCGAATTCGCCTTTTGAACTCCTTGAACTTCTTTATATATTCAGCCACAAGAGTAGTGCCTTGCTTTAGGCGATCCCATTCCTCGAGGAGAGAGCTCCTATAAGTTGGAGAAAGATAATTCCTCGAGAGTGCATCCTTCATCTCAAGCCAATCAGTAATAGGGGGCTCATGTCGTCGCCTAAGGGTTTCCTCAAGGTCCTCCCAAAAATGGTCAGCTCTTCCAATTAACTTCATCCTGGCATACCTCACTTTCTTATTCTCAACCCAATGGTAATAGTCAAAGAATTTCTCCATTTGACACAACCAATCAGTGAAAACCCATGGGTCGAGACAGCCATCAAAGATGGGTGCTTCTATCTTTTCCTTGGACATCCTATCATCATAATCTTTAGGGCCATTGTGATTATAGTGATCATGTTCATAGTTTGGGACCCTATTAAAGTAACCGTGGTTATTTTGCCTAAGCATGTTATGTCCCTCATGATTGATAGTCTCTCTTTGAGATGCCTTAACTTGCTCTACTCTTTCCAGTAAATCATGGACACTTTTTGCTAAGCCTTCTATGGTTTGCTCTAAGGTGGACCTAGGCTCAGAAGTGGATTGATGCTCAAGGTTTGACATGATGCGACCACTACGTAGATGCATGCAACACTATATTTATGAATGCAGTTGAGATTCCCAAAAATTTCAAATAACCAATTCCCAATATAAAATCAAGGTCAAGCAAGAGTACATGTAGAGACTAGATCAAAGAATCAAAGTAATGAATTGCAGTCAAGTAGTGACAGTGTTCACAATATTGAGGAATTGCCCAAATAAAAGTCAAAGTCCAATAAGCTCCACAATTAATAATGAGAGTAAGATATTTCAAAGAAATTGGTTTTTTTTTTTTTTTTTTTTGTAATTTTAGAGTAGGTACTGATAGAAAGCACAATTAATAAAATAGCTAACTTGAGCACAAACTGGGTAGACTAGTGGGGTGTGGTGGGATATGCACATAAAAAATATAAAGATAATATTTTTTTTTCATGAGACAAAATTGAACCCACCAAAAGAGAGTAAGAGTTGTACCCTGTCAGTGGCCAACTTATTGCACTAGATATTCACGGGCTTGGCTTCTCAAGTGAGTGAATCTTTCTTGGACAAGTGGACCTATGGATGAATAATTCAAAGGCCCAAATACATGCAATGGCCATCACAGCAACAATACTTTTGCCTTTTTTTTTTCGTGAAATACAATAAAAGAACGATAGTGCAAAACTAAAACTAAAGTCTGCTAAGCCCAACACCAAACATTAAAAAAAAAAAAAAAGAACACTGAAGCTGAAGAAACAACTAGAAAAAAAAAAAAAAAAAAAGAAGTTGCGGAGCAACACGAAACGGCACTGAAGTCGATGGCAGAAAGGCTGTATGGGCTCACCGGCGTCCACCGTCAGCGGTGCTCAATGGTGCCGATCGGAGCTCACACATCAGATCGCGGTGATGGAACCAGCGAAGCTTGAAGTGGTGGTTCTCGACGGCACAAATCCAGTATTGACATCAACGGCTCTCGTGGGCTTCCAACTCTTCTGTTTCTGGTCTGGTGGCTGATGGGCTTGCGGCGGCTGAAGGTTGATGTGTGGGTCTCGGCGGCTGGTGGCTTGCTTGGTTTTTTTTTTTTTTTGGCTTGTGGGTTCTATGATCAGAGGCAGGCAGGGATGGTGGTCAACGGCTTGGAAGGCGCCGTTGGCTTCTCTGTTGGCTTGGGGGTGAAAAACTCATGTGGGGCTTGGGGAATACGGATTGCAAGGGCTGGTTTGCAGATCTCGTTAGGTAAGAAATTGGGTTGCTGTGGTTTGCAAATCTCGTGGGGTAAGAATTTGAAAAGGACTGACATATTTGGTTGGCATGCACTTTTGATGGTTTTGCTTTCAACTAGTTGCCTACGGTTATGTTGTATGGATCGGAAGTCTGCTCTGATACCAAAACTGACGTAGGACAACCACAAAAACAATAGAACAAAAGATAAAACCCTTGGAGTTAGCACCTAAGGGTTGCTTGAAGTCAGCACCAAGCAAATTGGAGTCGGCACCAGTGTAAAAGAGAACTCAATAATTTTATATTCTCAAAAAAATTGTCTTACAATAATCAGAAAAGGTGCTTAAATAGCTAACAATAAAGTTCATAAAGAAACCCTAATTATTAAATGTTTGGGCTTGCTTAATCTCAAGCCCAATAACTAATAGGCTCCATCCATAAGGTCACAAGTTGGCCTGTCTTCTTTTTGGTCTTCCTCCCATACATGCGTATAATTGGGGGCCTATACCTCGTGTTTGCACCAGGGTTCAGTATAGGTGTAGTCAACAGTGGCTTTATAACAAAGTTTGGAAGTAGGCTTGGTAATCCCACTTTTGGACCTAGTTTACATAGGATGGCAGTTTGAAGTGGCAACAGGTAAAGTAGCTAGTATGGGATCAGGTATGTGATTAGGTAGTGTAGCTGGTATGGGATCTGGTAGTGTAGCTAAAATGGGATCAGGTATAGGATCAAGTAGTGTAGTAGGTATAGGAGCAGCCAAGGAAGGAGATAATGAGGAAGATGTAGGCAATATAGTAGGAGTAGAAAGAGTATTAGACATAGGAGTTAGATTGGACTGAGAAACAGAAGATGGATAAGGACCAAGCAAGGAAGACTGGTTGGTGGAATGGAAAAAGAGCTGATTTGACAACCAAGTTGGAGTAATAGTATTATGAGAAGTGGTAGAACCAGGTGTAACAGGTAAAAGACTGGGAAATTTTGGCTCATTAAAAAGCACATGTCTGGAAGTGTAAACACGTTTTGTATGAGGGTCAAGACAAAGGTATCCTTTACAATGAGTAGGATAACCAATGAAAATACATTCCCTAGTTCTGGACTCTAGCTTATGAGCAGTATATGGTCTAAGATTGGGGTAAAAGGCACAACCAAAGACTTTGAGATGAGTTAGATCAGGTAAAATGGAATAAAGCTTAGACAAAGGAGATTTCCAATTCAAAACAGATGTAGGCATCAAATTAATTAAGGTAACAGCTATTTGTGCTGCAAAAGTCCAAAAAGAATAGTCCAAGGAAGCTTAAGTCAAAAGAGTTATGACAGTCTCAATGATGTGTCTATGTTTCCTCTCAACAACCCCATTTTGTTGAGGTGTATATGGGCAGGATAGTTGATGATTAATACCATGGTTTGACAAATAAGATTTGAATTCATTGGAAATAAATTCACCTCCTTCATCAGATCTAAAGGTCTTGATTTTTAATGAAAATTGATTTGTCACCATTGCATTAAAATGAACAAATTTAGTAAAAACTTCAGATTTAGACTTCAGTGGGTAAAGCCAACTGAATCTAGAATAATGATCAACAATCAATATATAATATCTAAAGCCATTGACAGAAACAACAAGAGCAGGATCCCACAAGTCAGAATGCACAAGTTCAAAGGGAAAAGAAGCCTTAAACTGAGAATTTGAAAAAGGAATATTGTGCATTTTACCATACAAACAGTGAATGCAAGATTGATCAATATCATTGATATTATTCTGTACAAAATTGACCTTAGGAAACAAACAATGAAGAGCTTGATCATTAGGATGACCAAGTCTCATATGCCACAGAGTTTTATTGAAAACAGATGACTTAGAAACCTTATGACAGGCTTTAGGAGACAAGTAAAGCTGAGATGCTTGATGAGGATAGATGGGATAGACATCATCTTCACTCTTTCCCTGGTAGAGAATTTTCCCCGTGTCCAAGGCCTGGATTGAAATAATATTTTCATCAAAATAGCACCAACAATTATTGTCATGACACAATTTATGAATAGATGCAAGATTGGATGCAATGGATGGCATTCTAAGGACATTATTAAGCTGAATATTAGAGAAAGAGAAAGGAATGTAGGCTGTACTAGGATGGGTGATAGGCAAGGTTTGACCATTTCCAACTGTAAGTTGATCCTATGTGGTGTAGGGCTTTGGGAAGCTTAAGTGATGAAGGCTAGCTATTACATGATCAGTGGCTGCACTGTCAGCAAGCCAGGGCTGATCTTGAGTGAGGCAGGCATTAGAAGCTGTAGCCACTGCTGCAAGCTTTACAGGTGGATGCTTGCCTTGATAAGCATAGTCCATCCTGTGATAGCAATCCACAGCCAAATGACCAAGCTTTCCACAAATTTGACACATAGGCCTATCTGATCTAATCCCACCAGAACTAGATTGACCTTGTTGGAAATGATTGAAAGGATGAAACTGTGAAGGTTGACCACTGTAACCTCTACCACCTCTGCCTCCTCTATTGTTAAAATTTCCTCTGCCTCTTCCTCTATTGTGGTTCTGATTAAAACCATTACTATTGGATTTCTAATTAGTTGATGCAACCAAGGCAAAGATAGAATCTTTAACTTCTATACCTTCATTGAGAGACTTTTCTTCTGCATTTAGCATAGTTGAGAGCTCATCAAACCCAAGCTGAGTACTTCTTGTTCTAATGGCTGATCTGAATGCATTATACTCTTTTGGTAGTCCCTTAATTGCAATATGGAGCAATTCTTCATCATCAACAATTACCCCAACTGCTAGCAATTTGTCTCTTACAACTTTGATTTTCTGAAGATACACATCAACAGTATCATTTCCCTTCTTCAAGTTATGTAACTCACTCTTCAGATTCATGATATGAGATCTTGAAACTAAGGAAAACCTGTTTTCAAGCACTTTCCAAACTTCAACAGCAGAAACACATCCAACAGTGAGTGCTAGCACAGATGGTGATAAGGTGGAACTTATAAAGGTAAGCAAAGCCTTTTCCTTAGACTTCCAAATCAGAAAATCTGGATTCACAATTGTAGTATACGAACCAGATAAATTCTTGAGAAATTTCTCAGGTATTAGTTGAGGCTCTTCAAGCAACTCATACAGAGAATAGGTTTCAAGAACCATGGTGATTTGATGTTTCCAAACAATATAATTGCTATTATCTAACTTCACTATCATCATGTTTGACATATTAGATAGTAGCGAAAGAGGCTGATTTACCAAGTTAGCTGCTGAACCAACTGACATTGAAGAGATTGAGGTTGATGAAGACGAAGCCATTGTTGAGCTTGAACTTGCCATTGACGAAGCTTGATTAGCAGCGGTAGTAGCGTGCTCTGATACCATAAAGGAAAAACTCAGTATCACAAACTGAGTAATAGTGAATACAAGTCAACAATCACAGCAAAAGTAAAGACAAGAAAATATCTGAGAAAGTGTGAGAAAGGGAGAGAAAGTCAAAGAGAGAGAGAGAGAGAGAGAGAGAGAGAGAGAGAAGAATATGGAAACTTGTATTAAAATTCTGAATTGCATAAAAAACAAATAATTACACAGCCACAGTAGTTTATATACACCTAACACTTAGCTTAACCGCTCCACATTATGCGGATTACAGTTGCTGAAAGATTGGGAAAGTTTGTTAAAAGTTGGTTAAGCTAATCACCAACTAAATCTTGCACCTAAACTAGCAGCCCAGCAGTTCTTAATATCAGACCAGACGCACCGTTTCACTTAACCTCAAAACAAGCTTTAGTAAGTAAAAAGTTGCGTTAGATGGCACCTGGAATAATTGAAACGTTGCGTTTTGCTTAGCTTTCTTCTTCATGTATGTGCTTCTTCTTCAAGATCTTCTTCTTCACAGTCACAGACCTGTGTTCAACAGGTTAAACCCTTACATTGAGTTTCTAGAAACTGCTCCTTGAACCTTAATGTAGGTTTGGATATGTGACATATAAATCGTAATATTGGTCTAAGTAATTTCTAATTTGAGTTCCTTAATTTACATCGAAGCTAAAGTTTGGTGGTCCTAAAAAAGTAATTAATTTAATGAATCTTTAGAGCCTTGTATTCTTCACATCCTGACCAATATAATTTTTTTTTTCAAAAAATAAATTTGATTGATTTTCCCTAGTGTAGGTTATGTTAAATAATTATTAAAGTACCAAATAGTTATGATAGTTATTTTAGTCTCCAGCTTTTGTAAAATGCTTTGCTCCTAATGTTATGAGGGATTCAGTAAATTATATCTTTTGTCTATTTGCTTTTACAGGAGGTACATTACAAGTAGCATGGTATGTTGCTTTTAGAGGGACAGTGCATCTATAGTTTGGGTGACAGCAGGTAAGAGTTTTTAAGAGCTGAGAGTGTGTTATGATGTGAATATTTTTCCAGCTCATGTCGTCTGAAATGGACAACAATTATTTGATGATATTGTAGACTAATGTGAACATAGTAGGATATGGAATGTATATAGGATTACCTGATTTATTTTGTACCTCTCAATTGACTTAAGGTTTTGGCATTCAGCAGGATGCCTACCTATGCTTTAAATCTTATCTTGGACCATGGTTGCATATATTGATACATCTTAGCTGTGGCAGACTATAACTATCTTGTCTGATGTGTCCCCAACTTTTTTTTTTTTTGCTTACTCTAATGCCAAAATTTGTGTGTTTATTATGATAAAAGCTATTATTTGGTAGTAACTATATGAATTATGCAGCAGAATGAACACCTTCCCGCATCATTTATGTTCTTACTCACGTTTCTAAGAGATCACTATCTCAACACATTTCTATTCTATTTGGATCCACAATAACTGGCCGTAAGATCAACTACACAGTCAACGACTCTTTACGAGTGTAATCAATCCTAGCAATTAAAATTTGTTGAGATTTTAGTCCAGAATGAAAGCACAAAGGAAAACAACTCAGTCAAGGGAAAGAAAGGGAGTACTGAGAAAACAGGGGAAAACAACAGAGTATTTGAGAAGAAGAAGAAAGGAAGGCTAAAAGGAAACGGTGTTGTTGCACTTAAGTGATTGCACGTGTGATTGTAAGCACATGAGATTGATTAAATGGTGTACAGCTGTCAATTACTGGAAATTAGTTTGTTAGAGTTAGCAAAATCACTGCAACGTGTATATAAAGCACTGCATTAGTGTAAATTAATCAGATCATTCATTCTAATCAATTTCAGAGATTCAGTTTTCTTCAATAGCTTCTAGAATTTTCCTTTTAACATGGTATCAGAGCTTCAATAGCTCATCAATGGCTTCCGCTTGCAACACTGGTTTAGATTCTGAAACTCTTCCCACCAATACTTCCAACACAGCAAATCACAGATCGTCCAATCAAGCACCTTCAATGGATGATGCAAATACAAACCCTTCAAGCCCTTATTTCATTCCACCCTCAGATGTTGTTCTGGTATCCCAACCATTGATTGGTCCAGAAAATTATCTCAGTTGGTCAAGGGCAGTGTTTTTATCCTTAAGTGGTAGAAACAAATTTGGCTTTCTTGATGGTTCGATTCCTACGCTTGATCTTTCTCATCCTCTGTACAATGTGTGGCATAGAGCAAACACCACAATTCTTTCATGGATGGTGAACTCTTTGAGCAAGGATCTTGCTACCAGTGTCATGTATATTCACACTGCAAGGGATTTGTGGATTGATATGCGTGATAGGTTTTCGCAGCCAAATGTTCCAAGATTCTTTGAGATTCAAAAGGAAATTTCAAAGCTTTCACAAGGTTCTTTATCGGTGAGTTCTTATTTCACCAAATTCAAGATTTTATGGGATGAACTTGTGCATTATCAATCTTTCAGTGCTTGCACTTGTGCTTGTACCTGTGGTTCTCAAAAAAATCAATTGAATGCTCAGCAAAAGGATCAAGTTTTTCACTTTCTTATGGGACTCAATGACAGTTATTCCACTGTTACAAGTCAAATTTTGATCACTGAGCCATTACCAGCTTTAAATAAAGCCTATTCTTTGATCTTGCAAGAGGAAAAAAGTTGGTCAAGCTGATTTGGTTATTGAACCAACAGCTCTGTATGCTAATAATGCTGATCCAAAGGGGTTTTAAGGGCAACAAAGGTGGAATCAGGGTGTGAATAACGGAAACCAAGGTGGAAAGAATGGTAAAACAAAGAAAGAGAGGCCTGTTTGTACTTATTGTGGACTTGTGGGTCATGTAGCTGATAAGTGCTACAAACTACATGGGTATCCTCCAGGCTACAAGCACAAAGGGAAGGCATCTGCTAATCAGGTTTCTAGCAATGGCAGCCTATTTTGCAACAATGGTGTTTTTGGGAATTCTCCTTATCAGCCTATGCAAGGTTTTGCTAATCAACCTGATCTAATGCATTGCTCACCACAGCATCCAGGAGCACAGCTTCCATTCAATACACCTCAATGTCCTATCACCCAGAGTCAATGTGAACAATTGCTCTCTTTCCTTGCATCTCAGTCCCTCAAGGAAGCTAACTCATCTCAGGCTTCTCACCAGGCTGCTTCAATTCTCTCACCACTGACCAATGCTGTTGCTACTGCTGGCACCAGCTCTTCCATGCCTTATTTTACCAACTTCTCAGGTAATCCCTTTTGGTTACCCCCTAATCCTTCTCATTCCATTTTTTCTGCTCGTATAGTTGATAGACAAGCATACCAGTCCAATGACTGGGTAATTGACACTGGTGCCACAGATCATATGGTACATTCAGTGTCTTGCTTATCCACTATTACATCCACCATTAATACCTTTGTCTATTTGCCTAATGGAGAAAAGGCTTTAGTTACTCACATGGGCACAGTTCATATCTCAAATCATCTTACCCTTTATGGAGTTTTATATGTTCCATCTTTTACTTTTAATCTCATATCAGTCAGTCAACTAACTAAAACACTCTTTTGTTGTCTTGTGTTCCTTGGTTCTTTTTGCTTTATCCAGGACCTAGCCAATTGGAACATGATTGGACTGGGTAAAGCAACAAATGGTCTCTATTTGCTACAACACAGACTCCCATCATCATCTGCTCTTACTGCTTCCTCACAGACACCTACTTCTTTACCTTCTGTTCATTTTAATTCTGTCAATAATAAGCTTGTCAATGCTGATTTGTGGCATTTTCGTTTAGGGCATCCTTCTTATGCCAAACTATCATTACTACATAATCTTGTATCTTGTTTGCAAGTTAATAAAACACTTTGTTGTGACATTTGTCATTTTTCTAAACAGAAAAGATTGTCTTTTCCTGTTAGTACTCATGTCTCTAAATGTGTGTTTGATCTTGTGCATTGTGACCTTTGGGGACCCTTTTCAGTTCCTACCATTGAAGGTTACAAATACTTTCTTACCATTGTGGATGATTACTCTAGGTGTACTTGGGTTTACTTACTTAAATCTAAGTCTGAAACACAGGCTCTTATTCAACAATTTTCTATAATGGTTGAAACTCAATTTGATGCAAAAATTAAGTGTCTTAGAATTGATAATGGGACAGAGTTTATTATGAAGGATTTTTTCAAATCAAAGGGCATTTTGCATCATTTATCTTGTGTTGAAACACCTCAACAAAATGCAATTGTTGAGAGGAAGCATCAACACATTTTAAATGTTGCAAGAGCTTTGAGATTTCAGTCTTCTTTACCTTTAAAAATGTGGGGTGACTGCATTCTTACTGCAATCTATCTTATTAACAGGTTACCTTCAAAGCATTTACACAATAAAACCCCTTATGAAATGCTTTTTCAAGTACCTCCTTCATATGGACATATAAGAACTTTTGGTTGCCTATGTTTCACTTCTACTCTTTGTCAAAACAGACACAAGTTTGCACCAAGAGCTAAAAACTGTGTTTTCCTAGGACATCCAAGTGGTATTAAAGGGTACAAGGTTTTGGATTTGGAGTCTAACTCTTTTTTTGTTTCTAGAGATGTCATTTTTTATGAAAATATTTTTCCTTTTGCCTCCATTTCTCCCACATTTGGTTTTTCAGATCATACCTCTCTTGATAATAGTTATGATTCTTTTGTTTTTCCTCATTCTGTTCCTGATTCTTCCAATTCAGATTCCTCCTTTTCTTTTGATAGTGGTACTCAACTTCCTCATTCTGTAGAAACAATTTCTGCAGACACTGTTTCTGCAGCTCATAATATTGATTCCCCATCAGATTCACCTTTAACACATCTTACTCCTAATGTTGATTCTGAGCATGATCTTCTTCCTGTGTCTGTACCTAGGCCTACTTCTCCATTACCCATCAGAAAATCCACCAGACCACACAACCCCCCATCCTACCTACAAGACTATTCTTGCAAGTCAGTCAGCTCTAAGCCTTTCTCTGGTCAGCCTTATGATATTTTTGCTTGTCTTACGTATTCCAATCTCAATAAGAACTATAGGCAATTTGTCATGGCAGTTGATTCCACCTCTCCTGATCCTACTTCTTTTCATGAGGCTGTTCAATCTCCTGATTGGAGAGCTGCTATGGATAAGGAAATTGCTGCTCTAGAACTCACAAATACATGGACTTTAACCACTCTTCCTCCTGGTAAGGTTCCTATTGGATGTAAGTGGGTTTATAGGACTAAGTTTAAGGCTGATGGCTCCATTGAGAGGCATAAAGCTCGCTTGGTTGCCAAAGGGTATACACAGAGGGAAGGCCTTGATTACACTGACACTTTTTCTCCTGTTGCTAAGTCAGTTTCTGTCCGAATGGTCTTGTCTTTGGCTGCTGTGAAAGGGTGGTTCCTTCATCAAATGGATGTGAATAATGCCTTCCTCCATGGTGACTTGGATGAGGATGTTTATATGAGTCTTCCACCAGGTTTTCACAGCAAGGGGGAGTGTGTTTCTAATCCTGGTTGTAGTCCTTTAGTGTGTAAGCTCAATAAGAGTCTTTATGGTCTAAAACAGGCTTCAAGGCAATGGTTTGCCAAGTTTTCTTATACATTGCTGAATTTTGGCTTTGTTCAATCCAAGGCTGACTACTCCTTGTTTACCTACACTAAAGGATCTTCATTTACTGTTTTGTTAGTATATGTTGATGATATCTTGCTCACTGGCAATGACCCTAGCTGTATTACTGATTTGAAGCATCTACTTAATACTAAGTTTGGTTTAAAAGACTTGGGTTCCTTGAAGTATTTTTTGGGTCTTGAGGTTGCTAGAAGTGACAAGGGTATAAGCCTAAATCAAAGGAAGTATTGTTTAGAGATTTTGCAAGATACTGGCTTCTTAGGTTCTAAACCAGTTAGAACTCCAATGGAACAAAATTTGCATCTTTCAAAGGATGTAGGTAAGCTTCTTCTAGATGCAAGCCAGTATAGAAAATTGATTGGGAGATTGTTATATCTCACTTTGACCAGACCTGACATCACCTATGCAGTGCATAGGTTGAGTCAATTTCTTGCTACACCAAGAGAGCCTCATATGTTGGCAGTCAATAGGGTATTGCAGTATTTGAAAGGTACACCACGCAGAGGTTTGTTCTTCTCCAGCAGCTCAAGTATGCAAGTTAAAGCCTTCTGTGATGCGGATTGGGCAGGCTGCCCTGATACCAAAAGATCCATCACAGGCTATAGTGTGTTTTTAGGAAATTCCTTAATCTCTTGGAGGTCTAAGAAGCAAAGCACGGTCTCTAGATCTTCAGCAGAGGCAGAGTACAGGGCAATGGCTACTACAACTTGTGAAATTGTTTGGGTCCTCTAATTATTGAGAGATTTACGGGTTGATCATCCATATAGTGCTCAGCTTTTCTGTGATAACCAGGCTGCATTGCATATTGCAGCTAATCCCGTTTTTCATGAGAGAACAAAACATATAGAGGTTGATTGTCATTTGGTGAGAGACAAAATAACAGAAGGAGTCATTAAGACATTCTATGTTTCAAGCCAATTACAAACAGCAGACATCTTCACCAAAGCATTAGGTCTTCCAGTTTTTAGCAGATTGGTCACTTACTTGGGATTGATTGATATCTACTCTCCAAGTCTTAAGACTTCTGATAGTCAAGTCACTAATCTTATGACTCATGACTTGAGGGGGAGTGTTGAGATTTCAGTCCAGAATGAAAGCACAAAGGAAAACAACTCAGTCAAGGGAAAGAAAGGGAGTACTAAGAAAACAGGGGAAAACAACAGAGTATTTGAGAAGAAGAAGAAAGGAAGGCTAAAAGGAAACGGTGTCGTTGCACTTAAGTGATTGCACGTGTGATTGTAAGCACGTGAGATTGATTAAATGGTGTACAGCTGTCAATTACTGGAAATTAGTTTATTAGAGTTAGTTAGAATCAGTTTTGCTTTTCTCTTTCACTGCAACGTGTATATAAAGCACTGCATTAGTGTAAATTAATCAGATCATTCATTCTAATCAATTTCAGAGATTCAGTTTTCTTCAATAGCTTCTTGAATTTTCCTTTTAACAAAATTAAAGCACCTTCAGTTTTCTTATTGCAATATTTTAAGTTTTGTTTACATTTATGAGTTATGTCTGTGTTCTCTGATTTTTCCAGTTTTTACCAGCTACTGCCACATGCTAAATCATTTCTAATTGCATCCTCTATTTTCATAAATAGGTATCCGGCTGAAGCTGGTGATGTCATTTTGATGGCTCCATTTGTGCCTCAATGGTAAGTGATAAATATATTCTGTTTTTTTTTTTTTCCTGGATGAATTAAGTGATAATAATATGCAGAAATGTCTTGCATCTTCCTTCAGTATGGTCTAAATCAATAAACAATGACATCTTTTTCAACCTTTTCAGGTATGCTGCTCTTGGTAAAACTCGGACACGGTATCTTCTGTACAAAGATGTCAATAGGGATCCCTTGTAATTATATGTAACATGAAATAAGCACATAATGTAATTGCATGGCTCTCTGGCAACTGATTTACCTATTATATAATGTGCGAACTGTAGCTGTCACACGCTATGCACATTACTTTGAATCAATAACTATCGTCATAATCTATGAAACACAGACACAAGTACGGATACAACATGGTGACACAAGAAATTTTTGAAAAATTATAACATCACATGGTGGTTACGACACCCGTACAGCACCCAAGATGAATTATCCGTACTTCCTAAGTCATAACTCATAATGTGATATATGCAACAATTTATCATAAACCTAGTAATTTGCAGCAGGAATGCCATTTTCTCCTGTTTTTAAGTTGGTCGGAAAATGAAATTGTCGGAAATATGGCATAAAATTATGGGAAATAACTGTATTGGATAATAAAATTTAACGATCCGTGACAAAACGTATTAACAAGAATCAATCTTTCTTTCTCAGTTCAGATCTAATGTTTGAGAGTGAATTTTAAATTTATTTTTTCTTTGAAGAAAAAGAGAAAAAAAATATTTAACAAAGTAATCAGAGAGATGGAGAATTGACAATTATGATGATGAGAGCAAAAGAGGGAGAGGGGTGGTGAATTTGATTGTGGATTAATTCTGTATCAGTATAATTTGGCGTAGAATGAGATTATTTTATAGTTAATTCTTTGCTACTATGGATTAATTCTTTACATCTCAAGCATTTTTTAGTCTGGGATCTGAGCTTAGTGGCTTAAGCTTTGTTTGGAAACCGAGAAAATTCCACTGGGATTTTAATATATATATATATATATATTTTTTTTTTTTTTTTGAGCGGGATAACTCCCACTTACCCTCGCTCCCTATATAAAATGCCGTGAGGGAGTTACTTTTTCCATTTCACACATTCTAGAATCATCAAGAGACCTTGAGCGGTTCAGTCTTCAGAACTTCTCTCATTTCAAAAACCTCTTAAGCCTCTTTCACTAAAAACTTTAGACTTTTAAGACGTAACTAAGGTAGAAACTTCATTAGTTTTTATAAGTTTTCGATTTCCATTTTATTTTCTTCTCGGCTGGGCTTCTCGGCCTAGTATCCTCTGACTCATTTCCTTCTAGGAAACCTTTTAATCCTTTAAATATCTAGATGGGTAGATTTAAGTATCTTGTTGACTCTCCCGCCACCATAGAAACTTTTAAAGCAAAATACCATATACCCGAGGGAGTAGGCCTACGGTACTGCCCACCGGAGAAGATTTTGACCGATAGGAAAACCGGTGAAGTGGTCATTCCCGTGATCGCTATTTTAGAGGGAGGAATGACCATCCCCATGGGCGAAGTAACTTGAGAATACCTTCGAAACCATAGGTTATGCCCACATCAATGCGCACCCAACTTATTTAGGGTTTTGGGTTGCGTCGACGCACTTAATCAAATGATGGGCTTGCAACTCACCTGGCATGACGTCGTACATATGTACGAATGTCACTCTCTTGCTGACTAGGGATACGACCTAAAATCCAAGTCCCCCATTGTCAAACTGGTGTCGTGTCTTCCAAAGTCCAACAAGGGCATGAAAGACGACTACGTCATCGTCTCCAGGGCGTGGCATAACGGCTACCATTGTCCGACCAAGGAGGGAGAGCCAGGTGGGGTGCCTTAGGACTAGGTTACGTTAACTTACATTTTAGATTCTAGGTTTGGTTTTGCTTTATTGCTTAACTTTTTCCCTTTGACATGATTTGAAAGTCTAACTGCTTTTGTGTTTCTTGGTTGTCATTACAGATAGAAAACTCGTTGCTTCCAAGATCAGCCACGTGAACGTAGCCGGCCTGAACAAGTTGCTTAGATCCGAGATATTCGTGAGTGCAGACGGTCAGCTACGTGCCGTGCACCTGGTGTTGGATTTTGCACCTTTATCCGATAATTTCCAAGAAGTCAGAAACACAATCTGAGCGGACAACCAAAGACTCCAAAGGATTGACGTGTCTCAGCTGGGGTTCCTAACTAAAAAAGATCTTCCCCAGGTCGAGTGGCCACCTCAGCGAGCCCTTCCTCCACCAATGATCCAAAGAGAAGAAATTGTCTCTTCTCGGCTATCTCTTAAAGATGAGATAGACCAGTTTCATTTTGAAGAAAAAAAGGTGCAAAAAAAGCCGGTTAACGTCCCTGAATCCAAGAGCACCGAGGAAGAAGAAGAGATGTCTCCAAATCCAAGGAAAGAGTTAAAAGACCTTTTAGCCAAAAGGAGCAAGGGTGCACCTTCTAAGGATGCGCCCAAGTCCCTGACTCCTGACAATCCTCCTCTTCCTCCTCCTCCCACAACCATGGTCGGCATTCACTTAAATCCTGACTTGAAGAAGAAGAGAAAGATAGTAGATTTGGAGGAGGGTGAAGTGCCTCCAGAAAAGGGGGCTAAACAATAGAAAAATGTGAAGGATAGGAGGGTCTCCCCGTCTGAGAGTAGGGAGGATACCAACACCTTGGATGTCTGCCAACCCCACACCTGGGCTCCTCGGTTGGAGTTAGACGGCGCTCCAATTCCTTGGACCTCTTCCATCAAGGAGTTCCAGAAGGGACACCCGGCCTACATTACTGAGGCCTTGGAGCGTCCTCTACTTCTGCCCTAGGACATGGAGACCGTTAGGTCTTGGAGGTAGACGGACTTGTTCATGTCTCTGAAAAGAGACCTAGCTAGGGTGAGTTTCTAAACTGAAGTCAATTCCCCGAAAATTATGTTCTACTTTAATCTATTTTGATACATTGAAGATCTGCATAAACTTGCTGAAAGGGAAGAAGGGCCTAGCATCTATCAAATTAGAGTAGGACCAAGTTGGATGGACCCTATGGTGGTATTCCTTACAGATGATATCTTACCTGAAGACAAGGCCGAAGCAGACAAGGTACGAAGGAAGGCTCCTCGGTTTTGGTTGTCAGAGGACAAGAAATTATACAAGTGCTCCTTCTCGGGGCTGTCTTTGTTGTGTATACACCCTGAGGCTACAGAATTGCTCCTCGAAGAACTACACAAAGGGATTTGTG